>JAZKJV010009881.1:0-22923 GCA_037367405.1 Ottelia alismoides | reverse complement strand
TGATCTTTGGCTTAATGAAAGTAGGAAGATGATTGAGGGGGCAGCTCTTACGGGAGCTAAGGTGTTAGAGAACCTTCCAACGACTGAGGCAGAGCTTAATAGGTTGCTTGTGAGCTCGCAGAGTTCGGTTGGAATCTTACAGGCTGCGCAGTCAGGGAATCAGATCGCTGCGACGATTTCTGGGAATTTGATGAATTTATCCGCCCAGCTTGCCACCTATTCACAGGCGCATATGGCGTATCTTCAGAAGGTGAATTCAAAGGAAGCTGCGGCGCAGAATAGGTTAAAGAGGATGCTTGATCCGAAGGAGAAGTCAGAGGCGGCTCCGGTTAGGATGGAGCCGTTTTAGGTTTTTCTTTTTACTCGAGCCTATTCCGTTTCAAAGCGTCACGAAGTTCCCCAATGACTTGATCTTCGCCCAATATCTCTATCAGCGCTCCAAGCATATCCAATCGCATTGAAAAGATTTCTGGCTTTCTTGCGCCATCTGCTAATGCCCCGAACGTTACGTCGCAACCTAGCAGGACCATCTTTTGATGCAGCCTTGTGACACTCCCCAATCGCTCTGCACCGTCTTTAATTAAGTTCGCCATAGCTCATGACCTTAGCAAAACAAACCGCGCTAAGCCAAGGCACCACCAGCTGCCTTTTCTTGTGCCATTTCTGAAAAGTTTGGACTTGGTCATGCTCGGACAATTACTTGTGGAAGCAGATCTAGAGCCGCTGCGATAAGCCGTGCTCAGTTGTCATATATTGGGTGTGCACCTGGACCAGTGATCTCGAAGAAGCCATTTGCGGTGCGGCAACGCAATCTTGGCGGAAGATCATATTTCCAGTACTGGATCCACTCGCAGGAGAGTTCGAAACTAGGCTCAAAGCACTTAAATTCCGGTTGATGATCGCGAGGATATCCCCGATCACAATGAAGCTTCGTAACCCCAAATGCTTTAATGTGTTCGATGAACTCGCGCACCTTTTTCTGTTTCTCACAGACGTCGCCAGTGCCATCCGTGCAAAAGTTAGTCGATGCAGCAATGGCGTCTTCAAATCGACCTTGAGCCATGAGTTGGCTCATCGCTCCAATGCAACTAGCAGTAGTGTCCCTGCCTAACGTGCACCTTTCATTACGAGACAAATCTGAAATCTCTCTCTGAAGAACTATAAATCGTAAACCAAAGATGCAGAGAATGACTGCAGCAAGTATGAAGAAAAACCTGGCTTTCATGGGTCTCCATCCTCAGTGTTTTTTCACCGATATTCTCTATTATGCTGACAATTAGTCTCTGGGTCGCCAAAGCTGGAAGCAGAAGGAAACTTCCAAATGTAAACACCGATTAAGAAGGAACTAATCCTTTAGTTCTTACGGTGCGTTTTGGCTACATCCACTGGGTTCTTAACAGAAGCACTTCGCGTCTTCCTTGATGTCTTTGAGTCAGGGGTAAACCGTTTACGACCAGATGCGTTAAGCATCTGCTCACTTCTTACCGCATTAGAATTCACCTTAGCGGCTCTTTGGTGGGCGTACTCAGGCAGCGAGGCATTAGGGAAACTCTTAAGAAAGGCGCTCTTTATCTTCTTTCTTATCTGGGTCCTCCAGCAGTACAGCACAATTATTGGATGGGTAGTTGGAGGGTTTAGCTATATCGGTACCAAGGCTTCAGGTGTCACATCCTCTGTAAACGTGATTGAAGACCCCTCAAGCATTCTAGATGTGGGCTTTGCTCAGATTGATCCGCTCTTTACCTTAGCAGTTCAGCTTGGAGGGGAGTGGAACCTCTTTGACGCGCTTATTACTTTGATCTGCTCACTTGTTGTTTTTAGCGCCTATATCTTACTAGCACTCCAAGTGTTCATTACTCGCGTTGAGTTCGCTCTTATCTCAACCCTTGGATTAATGCTTATTCCTTTTGGAGCCCTACGGCAGACATCCTTCATTGCTGAGAAGGTCTTCTCAGCAGTCTTAGCCTTTGGAGTAAAGCTAATGGTTCTCTCATTAGTCATCCAGGTGGCGTTTCCGCTTTTAAGCTCACTAACTGTCTCAGTCGATCCATCATGGCATGAGATGTTCACTGTGTGTGCGGTGTCTTTGACGTTTTCTGTTCTAGCTCTTCATGCGCCAGCTGTTGCTTCTGGTCTTCTAAGTGGCTCACCGAATTTTAGTAACGCAGCTGTTGGGTCGGCTTTAGCGGCAGGTGGAATGGTCTATCAGACAGGCGCTCTTACAGCTACGTCGGCAGCTACTCAAGTTAGAGGAGGAGCTAGAGGCGTTAAAGAGAGTGCAAGTAATTTGGTGTCGAGAGCTACAGCACTTACTTCTGCAGGTAGTTTAAGTGGAGGAAGAGAGTTCATACGGGAGAAAGGTGAGTCTTCGCAGTCTTTGGGAGGTAGAAGCGATTGGTATCAGAGTCAAAAAATAGAAAAGAGTGCCTCAGTGCAAAAAAGTGGGACTAACGATGAGGTTAAGAGGAAACTTAAGGAGGAAATCTCCGATCAGTATAGGTCAGATCTTAAAAGAGGTGGTGAGCCTAAGTCTTCTAGCAGGGAAGGAAGGGGAACTCCTTTAAGAGAAGAGGGAGTAAGTGAGGGGAGAGAAAGAGGAGAGAAGGTGGTTCCGCTCGTAAAGAGGGTTGAGAGAAGTGAAGACCGGCAAGAGGAGTTTCTCTTTGACAGGGTTGCTGAACCTTCACCAAGTTTGGAGGGAGCAAAGTGAATGAGGAGAATAAATAGTGGCTGTTGAACATTTACTTCCCCCAACATCCTTTAAGCCAAGTGAGATCCCCGAATCGCGTTATCTTTTAGCTAAGGAGGAGTGGGACAGACGGATTGGAAGTTCTGTGGCTCAAGCCAGGAACTGGCGAGTTGCATGCTTACTTACCCTTCTTCTTACGGTTGTCCTAAGTGGTGGGCTCATCTATCAGGCGACGTTAACGAAAGTAGTGCCGATGGTGATTGCACTAGATAAGCAAAGTGGTGAGCCAAAGATAGTTGGGAAAGCTACAGAGATTGGGTATGAGCCGGGAATCCAAGAGATAAAGTATTTCCTTTCGCAGTTCATCCAAAAGGTTCGAAGTGTGCCAAGTGATCCAGTCCTTATTAAGCAGAACTGGCTAGAGGCGTATAAGTTCATGCGCCCTAAAGCGGCTCAAGCTCTCAATGAAATGACCAATAGAGATGAGAGTAGTCCTCTTAAAAGAATTGGGGAGAGCACAGTCACAGTGCAGATTGTCTCAGTCACTCCTGTAGGCGAGGGGAGCTCTTTTGCCGTTCGTTGGAGTGAGAGTACGTACTCTCATAATGGTGGGTTTGTGGAGAAGAGAAACATGAGTGGGGTGTTTGGCATTGAGCAGGAGATGCCAACGGATGAGAAAACATTGCAAGTTAATCCACTTGGGATCTTTATTACTAACTTTCAGTGGTCAAGAGATCTAACTAGTTCGGAGTAGGTGTATGAGAATAGTGTTTGTGGTCTTTCTTTGTCTCCTACCTAAAGTCGCGCTTGCTGATGGCGAGACACTTTCTCCAAAAGGGGAGGAGCTTTTAGGTATTGCTCGAGATGCTGAGCGGGAGAGTACTGAAAAGGCTAAAAGGGCTAGGGAGCCAAAGGAGAGTGTAAAAGAAGTTTCTGTGGCAAAGGGTGTAACTGATCCAAGTGCTACGATCTCAAGTCTTCTTGATGAAGTTAACGCACTAAAGAACAAGGTAGTTGTTACCAAACGTAATGCGCTTGCAACGAATCAGCCAAAAAATTCAAAGTTTATTGGAAGTAAGACTGTCTATCCTTTTATAGAGGGGAGGCTCTATGAGGTGCGAGCCGGGGTAGATAAGGTAACTGATGTAGCACTTGAGCCAGGAGAGCGTCTTACCAATACGCCGATGGCTGGAGATACAGTGCGATGGAAGGTTGGGCTTTTATCAAGTGGAAGCGGCGATAGTGAAGTGCCACACGTGATAGTGAAACCTCTTGAAGAGGAGCTTGAGACAAACTTAATTCTCACAACTGATAGGCGGGTATACCACCTTCGTCTTCTCTCATCTGACTTTTATATGCCGTCAGTCTCCTGGAGCTATCCAGAGAGAGAAGAAAAGAGTTTGTCGTTAGCACTCAAACGAAAGGAGGAAGAGCAAGTTTCTCTGCCACCTGAGAAACTTCGGTTTGAGTACACAGTAGAGGGTAAAAAGTATGACTGGAAGCCAGAGCTAGTCTTTGATGATGGAAGTAAGACCTATTTAAGGATGCCAGAGACTATTTCATCAGCTGAAGCACCTGCACTTTTTGTATTGGATGAGAGTGATGAGCCTCTTTTAGTAAACTACAGAGTGAAGGGACGTTTTTATATCGTTGATAGGGTCTTTGATAGAGCAGAGCTAAGGGTTGGCGCAAAGTCAAAAGTAACTGTGTATAGCCCACGCTATGAGAGGGGTTTCTTTGAGAGGAACTTCTAATGACAACTACAGAACTGGGAGCGTCAGTTAGGATGCGTGAGAAGCCACCTAGGCCTACTCAGGTGTTAAATCGGAAACGGATCATCGCTGTAGCTTCACTGGGCGCAGTTCTTTTGGGGTGGATCTTCTTTGAGAGCCTCTCGTATGGCTCAGGAGTTCCAGAGCCAAAGAAGATTAAAGCTTACAGTCTTCCCCCTGGGGAGTTAGTGCAGGGGTTACCTTCTGATTATTCAGCACTGCCTAGAAGAAAGGAAAAGCCAGTAGAGGCAAGTGAGGTAAAGGCTAAGGCGGAAGTGGTGAGTGTGAGTGAGGAAGATGAGTGGGGGAGGGAAGTAAGAGAGAAGAGAAAAAAGAGCGCTCTTCTTGCTAGGGAGTCTGACGTTTCATTAAGGGAGTTCCTTTTGAGAGAAGGGTTGGTGGTAGAGAGATTGGTGACTCTACTAGAGAGCCTGCCTTATCAGGTGAGGAGAGGAGGGAAGCGGCTTTTAATCCTCGGGACGAAGATAACAGGCAGGATGATAAGGAAGCGTTCTTGCGTGCGAAGAGTTCACCAGGGGAGGTTTTAATGCATGGGGTTAGAGAGAGTCTCTCTCCCTATCAGATAAGTGCTGGGACTGTGATACCGGGTGTGCTTCTTACGGGTATCAATAGTGATCTTCCTGGGCAGATATTGGGGCAGGTGTCACAGAATGTGTTTGATACGGTCTCAGGAAAGTTTCTGCTTATTCCTCAGGGGACAAAGATCTTAGGTGAGTACGATTCACGAGTAGTGTATGGGCAGGAGAGAGTTCTCATTGTCTGGAGGAGACTTATCTTTCCAGATGGGAACTCTCTAAATTTAGAAGGGATGCCAGGGGTTGATTTAAGTGGGTATGCAGGGCTCTCTGATCAGGTGAATAACCACTACGGAAAGCTTGTGACTGGAGTTGTGATGAGCTCTCTCCTTGGGGCTGCAGCACAGGTGGCAGATGGGCCGACGTATCAGACGTTTGATCCGAGGTATGATCAGTTAGCCGTGCAGGGTGCGGCTAGAGAGTTAAATCAGGTGGGGCAGCAGATAACGAGGAAGAATCTTAATATTCAGCCTACCTTAGAGATTCGACCTGGGATGAGGTTTAATGTGTTTGTGAGTAAGGATGTGGTGGTGAAGGCGTATCTCAGATAGTTTTCTAAACGAAAGAGTCAGATAACCTTTTGCTCTAAGATGATCGGAGGTTATTTATCGTCCGACCGTTTTTCAGCTTTCGGTTTCCTTTCTACGAATGCTCTCAGCCCAGCACCGAATGCAAACACACTCAAAAGTGTTCCCGCTGTGTAGGGGAGCGTATTTCTTGTGCGCACTACTGCGGAGTCAAAGTGGGCTGCGGAGTCCCCAGAAAGTCCTAACTTTTCACCAGGATGCTGTCCTTGTTCAGCTAGTTGGGCAGCTGCTCCCACCGCAAACATCGTCGCTGCAGCCAAGGATGCGGTAAGGCATTCCAGCGACGGAGACTTCTTACTATTTTTCGGTTGTATTTCCATTTTGCCACCTATCGCGATGATCGTACAGCTACAATCTACGCTAGTCAAAGATAGTCGGCTTCGCGATAAGTGCTTGAATTCATTTTTCGACTTCACGTTGCTTTTGAATTACCACCAGTCGGCCTCTTTGTTTATATCGCCTCCATCATCATGAACATCGGCCTCCTTTCGCTTCTAAGGGAAGTGAGGAGAAGGGGGTCACGGAAGAGAAGAGATCATCCTAAGTCCCTCTCCCAAACAGTTTCGAGGAAACTTTCTCTTAATTTCGGCGATTAACCTGTGAGGAGAAACTCATAGGTGAGATCAGAACACGTCAGAATTTGGTTCAGAGTCGCTAGGGCGGCTGCAATCCTTGCCGTGGTGGTGCTTGCTCTAACCGTGCTTAGTCGTTACTTAAGGGAGAGGCTATTCCTCAACCTTTCACCGAGTATGGAGCGAGGGATCTACCTCGCAACGGATGGGCAGATAACTTACTCATCTTTGGGAATCGCAACTCTTCCAGATGAGATTCAAAGGCCTAACGCACTTAAGACTAAAAGCGTCCTTAAGAAAGTTAGTGGGCTAAAAGGAGATTCCTTTTGCCGAGCGGGGGACTTTGTTGTTGGAGCATCACTTAAGCTTCCGATTCAAAGAACGGACTCGGAAGGCACACCTCTTCATTCGATTACTGGCTGCGTCACTCTAAAGGACGATGAAGTGTTCTTAGTGGGGGAGGGGGAATCGTTCGATAGCCGCTACTTTGGCCCCATCTCTACTTCGCATGTGAAAGGTGTTGTTAGACCACTTTTTGTTTGGGGGAGTAAGTAGTGAAGCTAGTAATGGCCTTCGTTGTTGCGCTTCTAACTTTCATGCCGGCAGTACTTCACGCTGAGGCGCTCAAACTTCTTTCGATTAGATCGAACGAAACAAGATCGATCGCACTAAACAGAGATACCAAGCAGTTGATTCTTCTCGCGCGTTCTAAGGGGAACCTTACAGTTCCAATTGAGCTACAGGCGACAGTGCCAGAAGGGGCGGTAGTTAAGGCAAGTGCTGCGCTACTGCAGGGGTCAGTAGAAAACCTTCTACAGGATGAAAAGCGCTTCTGGCCGTTAAGTCTAAAGGACATTCAAAAGATAAGTGAGGAGCATAGGAGCTGTCTTGAGGTGGGGTTAGAGCTTGGGGATTTAGATCCGTCACAAAAATTGACGCCGGAGATGTTTCCGCCAGTGTCGTCCCCAATCTGTGATCTCTATTCAGCTGCAGATAAGGAGAACGTTCGCCTTCAGCTTCAATCCACTTTTGGAGGTGAGTGGAGCGAAGGGAATGTGTGTGGATATTTAGTGAGTGTAAGTAACGCTCCAGACTTAAGCGGTAAAGAGGAGTGGTGTAAGCTTTATGATTGGGAGCTGCTTTTAGGGCTTGGGGTTAACTGTTACCCAGATAGGCTTTTTGCGGTCACTAAAAGAGTAGGGGCATTTAGTGCTGAGTACATTCATAGCTACGGCGTACTTAGAAAAGATGCATGTGCGGGGAAAAGAAGTGAGTATCTCATTAGGATAGAGATTGATCTTAGTAGGGTGAACGCAGAGCTAAAGGATAAGTTTCTTACCACCATTCGATATAGAGAATTGAAATATTCTGGAGGGATGCGAGCGTCGTTAAAGCCAGAGTCTGAAGGAAGATTTGCGCCCCTGCCGATTGTGCTTATGGAGTGGCTGGGTGGAACGTGTGGGAACGCAGTCACTATGACTAAGTGGTTGCGGGGGAGGCCGGTATCAACCACGAAGCTTAATCTTTATTCGTTTTTGATTTACAGACCTGACCTTACCCTTGGGCTTGCGTTGGTGGATAAGGTCTTAAAGGGTGGAGAGGGGACCTTTGAGATCTCGGATGGGTTTCAGGCGTATGGGGTGTGTATGAGGTTAGAGAGGAGAAGGCAGAGGGTGAATGGGTATCGTTAGTTCTCGCTTTACAAAGTTTTTACAATGCGATTTCGTCTTTCCCCGAGACTTTCATTGACCCACTGGTGGCGTGACTTTACCCTTAAGAGAGGAACGTTTCTCGGCGAGAGGAGGAAGTATGAAATTATTTAGTCTCTTCGTCTTTTGTGTAGTGCAATGTTTCATCTCCCTACCTTGTTTTGCGCAGCCGCTTGGCGACTGTGCAGAGAACGCATTCTCCGGCTCTTCGAATCGAGAGAATGCCGATTTATACGCAATTATGCGCCCCATCTCGGAATACGCTGAGGAGCAGGAGAAGATTTTCCGATCCCTTGAGACAGCAAACGATGAACGGTGCAGGTTTAAGTACGAATATATTCTTGGCCAACTATGGCACGAAGGATTGCTGCGAGATGAATTAAAATCTCAACTTACACAGAAGTATTATCACCTCGCGCTGCTTCAAGTGTATGGGAAATTTCATGCGCCGAATTTCGCGGTGCAGAATATGCAGAAATTTCCGTTTCCAAATGTCTACACAAGCTACACGCCGACGCTTTATAAAAATGGCCAGATTGATTGGGCAGCCGAAAAGCCGACGCTGGCAATGGGCATGGCAAATAATAGTTCGACCATAACCAGTCAGATCGGTGGACATTTCAAAAGTGGAGATGTGATTAAGTTTAGTATCAAACTGGAGCAGGTGGACCAGAATCAGCGCCCCTGGTCAGTCGTGTTGTGGACAAACGAAGTGCGCCTCCAAGGGTTGCTACCCGAGCAATAAGGGGCTCCAGCGGGTCACGATTTCAGCGAAGATGTGGACGATGCATTGGTTGCGCTTGATGGCTGAGCAGTAGTGCTCTTTGGTGCTGGCAATGCTTCCACCAGCTCATCAAGTGATCGTACTGCCTCAGCAACCGCTTGTAGGTATCTATCGTTCTCGGGGAATTCGTATTCATCCAGCCGGCTCTTAAGCCTCTGAAGATACCATGAGATGCTTTTTAGGTTTGCCACCTCGGATCTAAGGGCGGCAAGTTGCCTGGAGTTTGCGTTCATCGCTTGTTACTCAGAAAAAGAGATCTCTAATTCTTGGCCGATGCTTTGGAGTCTTAGAAGCGCATTTTCGGCTGCTAATCTTCGTGTTTCAAACTCTGCGTCTCCGGTTGAGTTAAGCCGTGATACATAGCTCCTCATCGCCTCAACCTTTGCATTAAGCATACTTGTTTGTGATTTGTTGAGATCTTCGCACGTCATGGCACCCCTCGTAGTAGGAAAGTATGATATAGAAATATACTAGAAGTGGTTGGGCAAGATCAAGTTTTTTTGTTGAGCCCTTCGGACTTGCTCCTGAGCGTTATAAGAAGAGGCGGCGGTAAGGGAGAAGGATGGTGCGCTTATCGCAGCGCTTCATTCCACGCGATCAGTCTGGTGACGTACTTTGAGTTTGACTAGTGATCGCGGCGACAAAGCTGATCTATTGGGGGAAGATTGAGCTTTTTCGTCTGGTGCCTAATTTGTACAGCCACAGCTACGCCATAAACTATGGTCATCCCCAACAATCGCCAAGGATTACGCAGGAAAATCGACTCGTCTGTGGGGAAATATAGCGAGGCAATCGCGAACACTGGAGGTTCAATCATCGCGATTACAATTCCGAAAGCGATACCGTAGAGAAATGCCAGTGTAATGAAGGATTGATACTGTGGTGGTTTAATCCGAAAACCTAAACGCCATAAAAGTTTATGAAGAGGATGGAATTCAGCGCCACGTCTAAGCAGCTCTTCCCGAACAGCATTGAGATTCATAAGCACGTACCTTCAAAGTGAAAAGAGGATCGCTAATCAGCGAACACAACGGAGGCTCTCATTTCACACATTCATAACATGAGAGGGGGTGTTCGTTAGTGGGTTTCGCATTGGTCGGAACGTTGTTGAGGGCTAAGTTGTCGGTACGAAGAACGCTTGAAGCGACCGGTTCTTCGCGGTCCTGAGCTGCGCGATTGTTTAATTAATATCTACTAGAATTTGCTTCTTGCGGGTCTGGTAGAACTTCCTTTAAGGTTTTTTTTGATACTTCTACTCGTTCTGAAGTGCGCTTCTTCCAGCTCTTCCATTCTTTCGTCCGAATTCGCTTTTCGATTCCTCTCTCAATACGCTTCCTGAATTCATCCCAATTCATTCCAACTTGGCCAGTTGTTTTGCCACAATGTTCGCAAAAAAGTGTTACCTGATTGTAAGGGCCAGAGAAGACCATTTGCATTTGGTCAAGTGGACAATATGGACGCAATTCGGAAATATCACTCAGCTCAGTACCCGAGAGCTTCCAGCGCCAATCCACACCATAGAATCTATCGAAGCGATAATATTGTGTAACCGATTTGAATACCCGGTAGTATATACGGGCCGAGAGATAGCAGATCACCAAGACAAAGGTCAGCAGCGTCGCATAAAAGACACCTCTCGGAACAACCAAGTCCGCGCTTAGACCACTTAGGAAAGCACTAACGTAGGTAAAGGTGATTGACCAATAGCCGAACATCCAACACAGAAAGGCGAACAATATTGCTGCCGATACGCTCGCGGTAACTTCGAATATGAATTTATTTTTTCTTACGAACGTAAAGAACGCGTTCTGTGTCAATCTACGCAGCATGCAAAACTCAAACAAATCATTTAGATTTTAGAATAGTAGTCGAGAGATTTCCAATTACCCAGCCTTTTCGATTTACAGGAACTCTTTTTCCGTACCATTTATAACAAGCGATAATAGATCGTTATCGCTTGTTAGGGGACATAGCTTGCCGGAACTGTTATGGAAAATTGAATCGCAATCTATCCTCGTATCATCGAAAGCTGTATAAGGATGGATACGATGAAGCACTCCCCTACCCTAAAGGCTAAGACTCAAACTCTCTCATCAAACGCTCGAGAAGCGTTTGAGTTTGCGGCACTCGCTGATGCTCCTAACACTCAACGTGCGTATGCCTCTGACTGGAAGCACTTTCTATCTTGGTGCTCTAAGCGTAATGCGTGTCCGCTCCCCGCATCGCCTGATGAGCTAGCCCTCTACCTTAGATGGTGTGCGCAGAAACTGAATCTAAAGATGACAACCGTGTCACGACGGCTCGCTGCGATCTCAGAAGCTCATGATAGAAACGGTCATAAGTCCCCAACTCACGAATGGGTTGTCCGAAATACCATGAAGCGGCTTAGAAGAGAGCTTGGCTCCCCTGCTCGCGGGAAAAATCCAGTACTCGTTTCAGACCTAAAGAAGATGCTTGAGCATTGTCCAAACTCCATCGCCGGGATTCGTGATAAGGCCGTTCTCCTTATCGGCTTTTGTGGTGCTTTTAGACGTAGCGATCTGGTGAATCTTGACGTTGAAGATGTGCTAAAGGCCGATGAAGGCTTAGTGCTCATGGTGCGTAAAGGAAAAACAGATCAAGAAAGACAAGGAAGAAAGGTTGCTATCCCCTATGGGCAGGATACTGAGACCTGTCCCGTGCGAGCGCTTTGCCACTGGATAGATGTGGCTCAGATCTCTGCTGGTCCCCTCTTTCGTGGAGTTTCTAAGTTTGACCGGCCGCAACAGAGCCGGCTCTCGGCACAACGGGTAGCAATTATTGTAAAGAAGTACTCTGCACTAATTGGGAAGCACGTTTCCCAATTCTCTGGGCATTCGCTTCGGGCGGGCTTTGCAACCTCTGCTGCTATGGCAGGTGCTTCTGAGCGATCGATTCAGAAGCAGACCGGGCATGCGAGTTTGTTAGTTTTGAGGCGGTATATTCGAGAGGCGGAGATGTTTAGGGATAATGCTGCATCAAAAGTGGGACTATAGATTTGCACCTAAATAAAGAAAGTCTTTAGATTCAATATATTACCTATCCCCCGCATTGCTTTAAGTAATTTGAACCTAAATGAGCTCAGGCCCAAAAAGGGATATATTTTGCATACCTTTTGGATAGGTTAGCAGGATCCTCGGGCTTAATTTTTCCTATATCTATAGCGTCACGAATGATCCGAGAAGCCGTTTCGGCTTTACCCTCCGGAAGTTTGAAGCGCTCTCGCAAACTTTGATTAGACATCCGTTCATTCATCACATACCTGAGGCAGCAATGTTGGTAACACGCGCGGATGCGGTCTGCCTTATCCATAGACTCGAAGTCCTTATGGCCGAATAGTATAGCTAATGTTCTCGTATCAGAAACTCGAAAATCTGGAGCCGGGAGTTGATACGCCTCCGCGCCGTACACCACTCGGTCGATACCACTTCCCTTTTCTTCACAAATACCCAGACGCCGCATAAGCTCAGCTAAGTGTTCGTTTCGCGAGCGATAGTCGTCGATGAATCTATCTGTAGGGATAAAGGGCTGGCCGGGGTTGGTGATTTCCAACCGGTCAGGATACACCTCGATGGTCACGGAAGACCCCGACTGTGAAAAGTCCTGATGAACCAACGCATTTGCTACCAACTCTCGAATCGCATCGCCGGGAAACATTTTCACCTCAGTGCGAAGAGCATCTTTGATAACTTCATTGGTTGGTGTTTGCGTAATAATGAAATCGACAAGGCCCTCAAAACCCACCGCGAGGCCCTTGTTACCAGTTCTATCTAACCGAGTCGCGAGCTTGCCCTTCGCCTCATAGACAATTACTCGGGGCGCTTTCCGGGCGATCGTCGGCCCAAAGTCAGCTAAGCTCTTAGCGATGAGTAGAGCGCCGATCCGACTGACTGAATAATTATTGCCATCCCGTCGGATCAAGCGCTCTCGCTCTAGTCGAGCAATCACGCCGTCCCGATTGGTGGGATATGGGAGGCCGATTAAGTCGAAGTACCCTTGAGTGTCCAACAGTCGAACGACGTCCGCCTCCGAACATCCAGCTAGCGCGTCTGCTGACAACCATTCTTGTGCGTCTTCTGCAAAAATTTCTTTGAGCCGATCGGGGGTCATTGCCACTAAGCTTTCACCAGCTCTCATCCAGTATGCGCCGTCAACTGAGATTGCTGTTCCGGTCGGCCTCGACGGGCTTGTGATGATGACAACTCGTCCCTCGGCGGTTACGGTTTCGGAAACTGTGATTGCCACACGAAGCTTATCGACGAGCCGACTCGCCAGTAAGGAATCGCCGAGATAGGCACCGGTGCCGACAATGCGCCGCGGCGGCTCATCGGATACACCTAGAATTAAGGACCCTCCGCCTTCATTAGCGAACGCTGCAGCATATTTGCAGATCTTATCGAAGCTAAAACTGTCTTTTGCCTCCTTAAATTCCACGTGGCTGTCCTCACGCGACTCAGACATGAGTCGCCTTAATTGCTGCTCGTCCATGGTCGTAAGTTACACCAATAGCATTGCGCGATCCATCTCATCGCTTTTTAGGGCTGAACTACCGAAAACCGTCGCAGTGATCGCCGAGTTCCGATAACTATCCCTTATGGCTAACCGAAATTTTTGATTCGTATCCTTCGTCGGGACGAGATCCTTAATGCGTGCCGGAGTATCTGCATCGACCATCACTTCTGCTCCGCCCATCTAGACGTCCAATCCGCTAAGACGCTTTCTTGAGTGCATACCACTCAAGGAGTCCACACTTTGGACCGCGATATGCTCTTGTTGGAAGTCCGTCTAATTCGCTTAAGTTAAGCTCATGCTCTTCGTCGTCTTTCCTCAGCCTCTGCACGGTCGAAATACATTTGCAAATTGAGCCAAACCTCCGGTGATGTTTTAAGGGCCTGCCCCAAGTCCAATGCTGAATCGGCAGTTACGCCGCGCTTGCCACGGATTAATTCATTCAATTTAGCCGCTGTCCAACCTAATTTAGTCGCAAAGGCGCGCTGAGAAAGACCTTGAGGTTTTAAAAACTCCTCTAGCAGCATCTCTCCAGGATGAATTGGGTTATGTGGTCTCATAGTTTTGCCTCTAATGATAGTCGACTACTTCAACAATCGTTCTGATAGAGGGCGTGAGCTACCAGTTAATTACCCCGCGAGCCTGATTCTCGGAAGTTATACTACGGGCGCCGAATAGCACGGCCATTGCGCTCCGAGATTATTCCGTTCACTGGCTCAATCATCTGTGCCACTTCTCCTGGATTAATAGTGCGTACCAATGCGAATCCAAAGATTGGAACATTTGGGAACGTCTCTCTGATTCTCGATGAGATCCCCAATAGGGTCGAGCCCTGTGTCACCACGTCATCAACTAGGGTGATGGATTCGAAATCTATCAAGGATAGTTGCCCAACTTGAACCGATCCAAAATGATCCTCCGGTGTTGGTCTTTCACCTGACGACACCCAGGCTGATTTTGGCAGCGATTTTACTCTCTCCACCAAAGGACAAACTCCTACGCCAATTCGGTGCTGTTGAAACAAATGGCAGATTCGCATGGCGGGCCATACAGAAGAATCGTCACGCCTTGGGCTGTGACCAGGGATCGGAACGAGCAAAGTGCGGGCATTCAAAATTTCACTATCCAGCCTTCCTTCCTGCAGAAGGGAGACTGCGGATTCGACCATCTTGGGAATGACTTCAACGAACGAAACAGAATCACCTTCATTTCTTTGCCAGAAGCCATCCTGCTTTAGTTCCGAAACCACCTTCTGGGAGACAAGAGATGCGGGTGCATTTCCTTTGGAAGAGTACTGATGAGAGGTACAAAACCTGAGCTCAGTGAAACTAGAAGAGGACGGGCTCATTACTTGGGATCAAGTCTCGTTTTGGAAGGAACTCAATAAAGTGACTTAGCGTCTCGTCTGAAAGAATCTGAGCCCCATAGCGTAAAAATTCGCCAGGCCACTTGAGTTCAGTATTCTCAACTGCAGACTTTGGAATTAAGAGGGGGCGCGCCAGCCGTAACGCTTCCCAACCCTGATGAGTAGTCCCGCTTCCATCTTTTGCTTCGATGATAACTGTAGCATCCGACATCAATGCCATAAGCCTATTCCGAGTCGGAAAGTTTCCCTTTCCCACGGATTGACCAGCCGGAAACTGCGACACTAGAAGGTGATTACGACCGATTTCCTCTTGGAGAGCTCGATTCGAAACCGGAGAAACTTGATTTAAAGGGGTCCCAAGAACTGCAATCGTCTTTCCACCTGCTTCAATCGCTGCGGTATGGGCGGCAGTGTCGATACCTTTTGCAAGACCACTCACAACAGTAACACCTGCCCGGACCAGAAGTCGCGTCAATTTGCGTGCTCTGGCAATTCCAGATTCGGAGGCCTCTCGAGAGCCTATGATCGATACTCGGGAACCTTTGCGAAGAAGGTCAACGTCGCCTTGAAGAAAGATCTCTTCGGGCGCAAATTTTCTCTCCGCTTCGTTAAGCGGTCGAAATACGTTTGTAAGTGCTAGGGGTTCGCTCGAAAGGCTTCTCATCGTCGTTCGAATTATAGCAGAAATTTCAACTCATTAGTACGGGGCATTTGGCTCAACAAAAGACGCAACTTTCGAGGAAAAAGCCCGATTAAGAGGAGTGATACAACGCTCATTTGATGAAATAGCGATCGCGTTAGCCGAGGATTACTCCTTAGAGGAGCTGACTAATCTCCCGGTGATGGAGCGTACGCTCCAAGATCTACTTGGGGTTAGCGTAAGGCAAGCAAGGATTCTTGCAGTGGCGGCAGTTGATATAAAGCTTCTCTGGAACGGAAGCCCTCCTAAACCTAATACCATCTTTCGGGTGCACTAATGCGAGAAGAGGAGTCAGAGGCTAGGGCTAGGCTTGTCTCCATGCTTACGACGGCCCTCGGTGGTAAGGCGGGCGAGCTTTTAGAAGATCCAAGTGTCATTGAGGTGATGCTTAATCCTGACGGTAAGCTCTGGATAGATAGGCTTGGGAAAGGTCGCTCCTTTAGTGGGCACCTTATGAAGAGTGAAGATGCTGAACGGGTTATCTATATAGTAGCAAGTAGTGTTAAGGCGTCCTGCAGTAGAGAGAATCCAACCTTAAGTGCAGAGCTGCCCCTACTTCAGGCACGGTTTCAGGGGGTACTCCCACCGCTTTCCTCTTCCCCTGTGTTCACAATACGAAAGAGGGCTCTAAAGATTTTTTCGCTTGAAGAGTATGTAGAGCAGAAGATCCTATCCAAAGATCAGTTAGGGAGGCTTAAACAATCGATTCAGAACAAGCGAAATATCTTAATTGCTGGCGGCACAGGATCTGGAAAGACAACTTTGGCGAATGCCCTTCTAGCAGAGATTGCTAAGACCGGAGATAGAGTTGTCATTATTGAGGATACTCAAGAGCTTCAATGCGCTGCTGATGATTGTGTCACTCTTCGTACCAAAGAGGGGCTTGCAACGGTTACAGACCTCCTTAAGGCAACCATGCGCCTTAGGCCAGATAGGATCATCATTGGAGAGGTTAGAGGTGGTGAAGCGTTAGCGCTTCTTAAGGCATGGAATACAGGTCATCCAGGTGGGATTGCAACCGTGCATGCTGATTCAGCACGGAAAGCACTATCAAGGCTTGAGCAACTTGTACGAGAGGCTGGTGTATTAGATAGCAGGATGCTTATAGGTGAGGCGGTAAATGAGATCGTTTATATCGAGAGAACACCGACCTCTAGACGGGTGAAAGAACTTGTTTCAGTGGAGGTTTCAGAAGATGGGAGGTTTGTGTTTGGAGATTAGAGGAAACTTTTCCCGAAAGTTTCCGATTAGGAAGTAACTTGAACCTTTCTGGAGCAACGGCTCTATGGGTACTTCCGAACTTAACTATGACTTCTATCCCTCATCAATCACCCCAATCTGTAAGAGCGCTGATGAAAGAGTACTGGTCTCTAGATCCGTGATTAAGCTCTTTGTGGTACTCAGCTTCTATTGGTTATTGCTCTAGGTGTTTCCTTTTTATCTCCTTTATAGCTCACGCGCCTCACTTACACTTGAGCATCAAAGAAGTAGTGCGCGGATTGCCACAACTGAAGTAAACATCCGGCGGATAGCGCAGATACTAAAATTTGTTCTCCATCCCGATGAAGATGATCCAGCTAAGTGGGGAAGAAGGATGTGGCTGCAACGGTTACAGTAACAGCACCGAGAGCGAACCTTAGAAGAGAGCCAAGTAAGAGCTCATCTGTTTCTTATGTCGCTTCAGGCTAACTCATCGCTTGTGGTCGAAAAACGAGATTGAGGAGTGGTACCAGGTGAGTATTCCAACGGGGGAGAAAGCGTGGATTGCTAAGAATATGGTCTCTCCTGTTTCGAAGGGATAGCGTGTGAGAGTTTCAATTCTCATGTGCCTAGCTTTGCTGCTAGTGCAGACGCATGTTGCGTTTGCGACTCCTCCTGAAAGTGTGGTGTATCCCCTTCCCTACTCTTCTTTGACTTCTCGCTTTGGGTACAGGGTGAGTACCAACTCAGATGTTAAGCGGCATCATAGTGGCGTTGATATTGGAGCTCCGCTTGGGACAGAGGTTCGAGCGATAAAGGGAGGTATAGTTCTATTTGCTGCTGGGTTTCAGGGGTACGGAAATCTTGTCGTGATAAGGCATCGTGATGGTGTCACCTCTCACTATGCGCATCTTGGTCGTGTAGATGTTTTGGTTGGTGAGCAGGTTTTAGCGGGTGAGGTACTTGGAGTAGTTGGGATGACTGGGAATACCACGGGGCCGCATCTTCACTTTGAGATTAGGAGAGATGGAGTGGCGGTGGATCCGGTGGATGAGATGCCATGGTTGGAGGTGGCGGGATGGGATAGCTCGTGACGAGTGCTCTACCCCGCAGGCGCAGATGTATCACACGCGCCATAAAATGATTTCGCCAGTGTCATCCCCCGAAAGTAGATATTCACCATTAGGTGAAATCGCTATGGACGTAACAATTCCTTGATGCTGTGATAAGAGCGATACTTCATTTGTAGTTGACGGTACTTGATCTGACAGTCGGGATAGCTCTGGGACTGTCAGATCAAGTACCGTCCACTACATATGAATAACTCACCGCGCCCACCCGTCGCTTCTCTCTTGCGTGATCATATTTGCGCTGCTCTACACCACTTCAACTGCTTTAGCGGTATGTTCCTTCTGGGTGTCTCGATGCTTACACCACCAACAAGGGAGTCGCTTCCTTCTTTCAGGGAGCAGGCAGAGGTCCTTCTGGTCCTTGTCTCAACTCTTGTTGTTGATTCACTTTTTATTCGGGCTCTATTGAAACTCCCAATACTCCGGGAAGTACGTCCAATTATAGCTAGAGTCGTCTTGTGGCATTCTTTATTTGTAAATGATCATCGGAGGGATTACAGTTCTGCCCTGGCTCCTTTTGTGGCTCGCCGCCAGTCTTCTTTGAGCCTGCATTCCATCGACCACCCGAATATGAATCAAGTTTAGCTAGGGGTAAGCGCCCTAGTCCCTCTCTTCACATATTCGAGCGCGGAAACCATTTCTATCGGCGGCGAGATCCTCCTCTTTAGTCTCTATGATCTGAATATTTTCTACTAGTCTCTCATTTGTTTTAGCAGCGATGTTTAGTCGCTCAAGATCTTTCTCATCCCAGGATTTAAGGAACTGCGCCTCCCTGCTCCGCTCAAGGTATCCAGGTGTTTGTGGAATCTTGAGGGAGTAACTCAGAGAGGATTGATCCATCACCCAACATCTTAATTGCCGCGTAATAAGTGCCGATGCTTGGAAGAATGTAGTAGCCGTGAAGAGCACCTTCTTTACTTACTGGAGGTAGATCTAAAAGCTCAACGGGCATTACAGCTTGTTTCCTATGAGTCACCCAAGATTCAGCCGTAGAGGTGGATTTGGAGCGACCTCCTCTCTGAGTTGATTTTCCTGTTGTCTCAGAGATCCTTCGCTGCTCAACCTCTTGCTCGCCTAGCTGCTGTGATGCCCACTTGGCAGTTTCAGCGCTATCCAATCTCAGAAGTGCTTTATTGGAGCAAAGTCCTACCACTTCGTGAGCAACGCGACTGTCACGCATTGCAAAGGATAGTCCCTCAATGTCTTGGAATCCTAGAACTACACATGCTCCTTTTGATCGACCTTTAGAGAGAAGAGAGGGAAGGCCAGGTAATGGCCCTGCCTCTTTTAACTCATCGAGCACTATCCAGGTTCTTCCTTGTCTGCGACCTCACTTTGATTAAGGATTAGCTCTGTGACCCGTTGAAGATCACTTGATTCAAGGCATCAACGGCGCTTCGTGTCTCTTCATCATTTCCGAGAACTAAGATGTATTCGCCTTCTACCCAATCTTTAAGACTCACTTTTGTTTCGGCATTCTCCCAAGCGGCTGCTATATATTGATAGCGCTGAATCTTTGTCGCGATTGTGCTCATTACATCATTTGCGGTTCTCTCATTTGAGAAGTACTGCAGCACCAATTCTTTTTGTGTCGTTACACGAAGAAAGTATCTCCTTTAGTCGCTCACCATTCTTTGAAGAAAGGATTAGATCTCTAAAGGTCCAGTTACCGGGACACCTTTGCATAAAGACTGTAAGAACCCCTGTCATAAGAGCGCGTGATGCGTCTGTGAAGAATGGGTTTGATGAGTGTTTTTCTTCTGGGATTAGAATTGAGCTCATCTGATCGGCTGAGGCTGGGCTCAAAATATCTTTTGCCATATCCCACGCAGCACCTCTTTTATCAAACGGGTGAAGTGTGATGATAGGTGAAGAAAGTCCCATCCCAGAGAGAATTGGGAGCATGTCCCGTTTTGGATGCGTAGATAAGGGCTCTTGAATCTTCTCCGCTACCAATTTTTGGGAGCACTGATTCAAGGAGGTTTCTAATGAGAAGTGTTTTCCCACTTCCTGTAGCACCCACTACTGCAAAGTGAGTGGTGGCTTGGCTTTCTGGAACATCTAACCATCCAAAACGAACTCCGGGGCCATCGCTTTGAATTTTCTTTCGAGAGATCTCACGCGCGGTATCTAAAGGGATAAGTCTCTTTCCTCTTAAAAGTACTTCATCTTTCTTCACTTGCTTTGTGAAAAGGCTTCTCCCATGGAAGAGGATAAAGGTGGACGCGAGAAGAAGTAGAAGATAAGTAACCCCAACTTAGGAAAAGTGGTCCGTTTGCGTTTGGAATGTCTCCTTTTAGGTAAGGGAGTATTTTGGCTGCAGGAACTTTAGCAAGTGTCACTAACGTTACACCTGAAGCAAAGAATGCAAAAAAGTGCGACCAAAAGAGAGCTCTAACGAATCTTGAGAGCTTATCCTCGCGACCTGTCCTGTAACGCGTACCCAAGAAAGAGAAGATAGTAGCCCCCTATCCGATACGGAGATGGAAGGTAGTGAAGAACGTTTTGGAGGGTGTCCGTTTGTAAGAAGTGTGGCGCGTGCGAAGTGAAGATAGAAGAGTGCACTAAACGCTACGTTAGTAAAGAAGACCTTTTCCCATGGAGTCTTTACTTTATCCAAGTGTTAGCTCCTTTGAAGGATTAAGTTTCTCTAGAACACTTGTCGCAAGCTCTTTCATTTTGCTCTTTGTAAGTTTGCCTTGTGACTGCGGAAAGCTCCTCACCAGCGGTCTCTTTATCCATGTAAAAGTGTGGCGGCGTTTTTCACGCGAGAGGCTTTTACATACGCTATCTCTTTATGATCGTGTGAGCTTACGTAAAGGTGAGCGTTTATTAAAGGTGCCACCTTGGCTTTTATGAGCCGTGATAGCATAGCCAAGGGCTATGTGTTCATAGTCTTTTTAGAGTGAGATGAACCAGATCTTCCGCTATCAAGCTTTGCTTCGATTGAGTTTGTGCGGTGGTGTATCTTAGTGATGGTGCCTATGTTGCCGTTTTTGACACCGAACTTACGCGAGTTTCTAGTGAGTAAGACTCTATCGCCTTTAAAGTAAAGCTTTCCTTTGTGAGAGAGCCCCTCCCCTTCTAGCTCTCCCTCTGTGTAGCGAATAGCTTGGGCTTCTTTATTTAGAAGTGAGACATCAAGGTTTGTGGTTGCAATGATGATGTTTGCTTCTGGAGTCTTAACACCTTCTTTTTTCCAGTTTGTAATGAGAGGCGCTTCTTGCCTTATCTGGGGTCTCTTCTACAGTAACTAGGCCTCGAGTGTTGTAGGCAGTTAGGGCTTTATCAGCCTCTCCTTTAGCAAAACGACTTTACAGCTTCTTTTGCCCAGTCATCATTTTGGCGGCGTATGTGTGTAAGCTCTGAGAAGCCAAGTTCTTCTTTTAGGGTCTTTAGAGCTCCTCCTGCTTCTACTGACTGAATCTGTCTTTCATCTCCAATTAAGGACTAGCTTTGCACCGGACTTACGAGTCCCATCAAAGAGCCTACTCATTAACTTGGTGCTCACCATCCCAGCTTCATCAACTATCAAGACTGATTTCTCTGTAAGGGTTAGCTCTCCTTTTTCAATCTGAGAGAGGAGCCGATGAATTGTGTCACTTTTAATCCCTGTGCTCGCTTCTAACCCTTGAGCAGCTACGCCTGAAGGGGCCGCGCCAAAGACAGTAAATCCATCGCGAGTAAAAGCATCCTGCGCGGCAGAGAGCATGAAGCTTTTACCGGTGCCTGCAAAGCCAGTCACAATTTGTGTGGCACCGGTTGCCTGTGTGATCCGTTTGACTCCATCTCTTTGTTCGCTGTCTAAGGTGGGACGGGTTTCAAACGCTTTAGTTAAATGTTGCGTCCGTGACCGTTCTTAGTTCTTTAGATCTTTCTCTTCCTGTCTCGATGATATTTCTCTCAAGGGATAGGATCTCTTCTGTGGTGTAGAACTTCTGTCCTGCTCGCTCTCAAGGAAGACTATCTCTTTTGAATGGGTAAGATAATTTTTAACTCCCTCTCTTACATCCGCTGCCGAAAGACCTCTCCCTTGTGCTTCTTCAGCGGCGTGTCTAAGAAATGTGCTTTTTGTAAAATAGCCTCTCCTTATCACTTATCTTCTTTGTGGTGAGGATCTAAGGTGTCTAAGAGTTCAGCACGTAGGTCTCTAGGAAGTGGCTTAGAGTCTGTGAGGGTTCGTACATGGTCTTCTGTGACCCCAAGCTTAGCTCCCACACTTCGCCATTCTTCGAACAAAGCTTCTCTTGGTAAGTGCTCTTTTGCATCTCGTGTGTTTAGGGTTGCTACCATTGAGGCTACAGCACCTCGGTAGCCGTTTTTTTAGAAGCTCTAATTCAATAGCCTTTCGTCTTTTAGAGAACTCTTCCTCTAATTCCTTTGGGCTCCCTCTACTCTAAAGGAGGATTTATCCCGAGCGCATTTAAGGTTAGGGTACGTTCTAACTGAAGGAGAGCTCTACTCTGTAGACTGGCGCCAGCTCCCATCTTCTGCTCAAAGATTGGCTTACTTAAGACAGCGCCAGTTGTGCCGTCATCTCTAACACCAATGTTTAGAAGGAGTGGCGTGGGTGTGAAGCTGTGGATCTTGGGTGCGGCTTGTACCGTGTTCAAAGGTTGCAAAGGTGAGTTTGGTTGGCTCTACCGTCGCACCTGTTTTACCCCGTCTTGTAAACGCTGCCTCCTCTTCAAGGTATGTAAGCGCAGCACTCACTGCTCTACGCTGTGCTTCTTGGATAGCTTCTCTTGTACTTTTGTCGGAGAGCGCCCAAGGTTGAGACTGATTTTGGGGCTGAGAAGGTTAGGTCCCAGCCAGATTGGCGGTCCTTATCGCCGGCGTTTTGGACGAGTGGCACTTTAGTGGGAGAGAACCCTTCAAGGATTGCTCTAAGGTCTCCTTCTTTTTACCTCACCAGTTAGGCCCAAGGTCCTAGCACCGTTACCAAGCCAGTGGCCCGGCGGTTCGCCACCTTTTGTGTAGTAGTCCTCCGTGCAAGGCCTAGGTAGTAGTCCCCCTTCCCTGCCCCCTTCATCGGTGGGGAGATACTTAGCACGGCTTACCCCGAAGCTCTTTGTTTACAAACTTATGGGCCTGGTCATTAGTGGCTCTTCCCGCTGAGACCAAGAGAGCTTCCGTTGCGACTGCTATGTCTTTTCTAAGCTCTGCTACTTCTTGTTTTAGGAGCGTTACATCTAACGCCATGGCTGCGATCTGAGCTTGGCCTTCTAGCGCTCTTAGCGTCGCTTGGCTTTGCCCACTCGTGGGGGACTTACTCCGGTTTAGTTGGGCTA
>JAZKJV010009880.1:0-354345 GCA_037367405.1 Ottelia alismoides | reverse complement strand
TAATTGGGCCTTCCATCTACACTTTTTAAAGTATGAAAAAACTACTGAGATGGTGGGATTGGATGGCAAGAACTGATTTATTCCCTAGTGTTGAGGATTGGGTCTTGAGGAGAGTCTCTTGGATCATGACTTTGCGTGACATTCCGACTCAACTCTCATGATTGTAGTACACAATAAATGGTATATCATTATGCTATATGTATATATAGAGAGAGTGATGAATTAGAGAAGTTGGATTCCTTTTGACTAGAGCTTGATCGAGCTTAGAATTTTAGGATTATTAAAAAGGGTTCTTGATGAATCAAGTCTTGAAACTTCACATGTACGGTCATGGATTAATCCGACTTAATCATTCTTTAAATGCTTGAGGATGAGCATAGCTTAAATATAGGGGGATGCTTAATATGAGTTTAATCATATTATTTATTACTTATTAATATCCTTACTTAAACTATTCAACAAGAACTAAGTCTAACTAAAATTAACTAATAACCTCTTGTACACAATTTACATTGATTACTGTAAATATTTAACCCTAATATTGTGTTCTATTTTTTGTGTTTATTATTTATTTTAAAATCTCTAAAGTATATAGTAATTATAGTATATATTTGTTTTGACGTAAAAAAAGAAGAAATTAAAAAAATACAAAAAATAACAAAAGAATCAAAATCAAGTGTTTTTAATTTATAAAAAATGCCTTCAGAAATTTTAGTGTGTATAAATGACTTATTTTGGATTTTCGTTCAACATGAAACTTGTAGATCTCATCGAGATCTACAACTTTCATGTTTTGCATTTTTCCCAATTTATCTTGTAAATATTTTCCTTTTAATATTTCTGTATTTTTCTATTTTTCTATTTTTTCTATTGGTCCACGTGATGCTCCCATGGCATCCCATGGCCAGTCTCTTTGCTTGCCACCCGCATCCCCTCTCAACCATTAGATCAACCTTGATTTGATGTCTATCCTCTATCCACATAGATTTTTACCTGGATCTTCTGATCTCTTTGATTAGATGTGATCCGCACTGCCCGCACCTGCCTCCAACTAGACCACCGGATCGTTTAATCCAATAACCCTCGCATCAGCTCCGACCTCTTGTAACTTCCAGTCCCAGGCATTACATACCTCTACATAGCATCTTCTCTGATTTCTTCCACTCACTCCACGTTGTCACTCCCCTCACTGTCACCTCCGCATTAAAGTCTAAACGTCCCTCTATCTCACGCAACCATTACTCCCTCACGGCCATATCTCTATGGTCGACATGCAGCCGTTACATGCACCACCTCCACCTTCTGTAACCGTCGACCACCTTCTACAAAACCTCCATTTCGACCCCTCGGTCATGGTATCCACCTTTATATAGGTTTAGGCGATACGTCTCTCCACCTTTTTGTGACAGAGAGAGGTCGGATCGATGATGTGACAATGACCACGAGCCTTGATGTGACCCATGACTTGCAAGTCATGCCACAGCTGCCTCCGGCCATTCGAGCTCCTTCCCAAGGCTGGGGATGTCCAACGACAACTAGAGGCTCGACTAAAGCCTTAGCCTAGGCCACCACACCCGCCAACAAATTTCTTCAATTAGGTAAATTCCTTTCTTGTTCTTTTTCTCTGTGTTCTTCTTTTTAATTAGGCACCTACACCCACTGTCACCTTCGATTAACGACATCTATACCTTCGCCTCACCTTCCTCCTCTTCGAAGATGGTCTAGATCACCATATACATTCCTCTAAAGCTTTCCTGAAGGATATGGAGAGACCCTTAAGTGCATCACGGAAGCGAGGATCGCATCATATGCGATCAAAAGTGGCTAGTTGCACTAGTAGATCGGAGCTACGAATTTTTTAAAAAAAATAAAAATGATGAAACAACATGATCTGATAATACTTCTCAGATCGTTTCATCTAAATCACATGTGGGTATTAAGGTTACCTCTTGAAGCATGGTTGTGATCGAGACTATAAATGAAGAGACCTCCTATCTTAACTCCGATCCAATGGAGGAGATGCTTGAGAGCACGTTGATGAAATGTGTGCCCTTGTATTCCATGTTGATGATTCAAGTGGTGAATCTCCTGATCTTATATCATGAGATCTAACGTCTTCTTCACGAGCAAGATGTGCCAAAGGAGATAGAGGTCCACGAACGAATAAAGCTACGACATAACGACGTGGCGACGATGGCGACCCTCTCTAGGGTTTAGGATGGACAACCACTCTTAGGAGAGAGAGAGGCTTGGGCGTGTAGAGAGAGAGAGAGAGAGAAGGGAGAGAGCATATCATTATTATGTTGTGAAAGAAGAGCTAGGGTCGCCTCTTCTTTATAGTATTTTGGGGAGTCCATGGATTCCAATTTATGTGAAACACAAAATCAATGGTTGGAGATTGATTTGTGTTTCTATTCGATGGCCATGATTTTGTTGTAAAAAATGCAACGATAGTTAATTTATATTAAACCAAATATATTGAATAATCAACAAGTTTAAACTAACTTAATTAGCATATAAGGAATAGGAGGGAAGCCACCCACCCTCGTAAAAAAAGGGGAGGATAGCCACCCTGTGACCAAATCAAAGGGTGGTCATCCACCATCCATTAAATGGATGGTGTTGGCTCCTCCAATACTTCATATACATTTACAACAACTTTTGTTTTGAATTAATTTAAAAAATAATTCCAAATTAAATTTGAAAATATTGTAATCATGCATTATGAACCATATTCACAAACAAAATAAAATCTAAATTGTATTTCCAATTAATTTATAATGTGATCAACAATGAATTTGAAGATACCATTTACAATAATCTCTCTCTCTCTCCCCTAATATATTATAAATCATGTTTATAATATATACAAATAATATGGATAGTACTATCTGTATTTTTCTTATCCTTGATAATTAAATCATATTTAATTATCTTGGATCTCTAATCTCATATGCCCAAATAACATGAATCACATTCACATTATTCTCATCTTTGATAATTAAATCACATTTAATTATCATAGATAACTCTCCTTATATGGCCAAATAATATGAATCAAGTTCATCCTATTCATGATAATTAATCACATTTAGCTATCAATATTTCAATGCTCATAAACATAATTCAATAATAGAGTTATTTTTGAACTCTTTCAAGAAAAATACGCTTTCTCTGCGGATAATTGGAGATAAGGACAAGGCAATTGTACGTTCCATATATAGTGAATTGGATGTTGAGATTACATCTCAAATCCAGATCTTGGGGACCTCTCATAGATGTTTGATTAAATCAAAGTCGCAAACCTATTCTTTTCATTGTATATGAATCACATTCAGATCACTGTCCAACATTTGGACCAAGATTAGATTACTTCTCTAGTGAGAGGAGTTACTAAAATCCAGACCTGTTCAATCACTACTTCGGAATGGAAGTGTCATGGTTATACAATCGTTTATTGATCACATCACCCTCAGGTATTCCTGATACCTGTACATCTTACATACTGTAAGACCTCGAATAAACCCTACATTTCAGATTAATTTAGACTGTCTCCTTCAGGTTTCTATCATTACCTCATTTGATTATTGAGAGTAGGTATCGATCATATACTTTCCAAAAGCATATACGATCATTTGTATTGATCATATACTCTCCAAAAGAATATTTCAAACCTACAAATTTAGTCAAGCTTCCAAAGTGAGACGACCGATCACGGAATTTGATTGTTCTCTATATCTCATGAGTAAGCTCATGTCTTCCGGTCCAATAGTGAACCTGCTTGATCCCTTTGAGAGATCGTATTACTTATATGTCCTTGTATGCACATAAACGCACCGATTTATAGACCTTGATTACATCATTAACCTATCGGTCTGCCAAATGTACATACTCAAACATATAGTACCACATCTATCTCCGATCAAAGGATGTGCACGTATATCGTGACAACATACGACATAGGACTTGGTTACCTCGATCTCGTTAACTCAACTCTTTGACCTAAATTTTCTAACACCTCTGAATTTCTATTCTTATGTAGAGGACCTGAATCAAGACATTGATAAATCTCATATTCATCATGTTAAAATCCGCATATTAAACTCCTTGTTTAAATAATTAAATAAAAATCACTGAAAATTCATTATTATTTTCTTGTATTATATTGTACATATATGTGTATAATTATCCTATAAATACCTCTAGATATCTAACTCTATTTATTGTATTTTCTTATTGAAAACCCATAAAAATTATGTTAATTTATTGATATACTTGTCTTGACCTTTTAAAGAAATAAAAAATACAAAAATTCTCAAAACCAAAAGATGAAGTTTTTAACCCATTAAAAAATACCCCCTAAAATAAACTTTTGTACAAATGACCTTATTTGGCTTTTTGTCCAACATGAAACTTGTTGATCTCATCGAGACTACAACTTTCATGTTTTAACTTTTCCTAATTTTACCTCTAACTATTTCTTTTAGATTTTCTTATTTTTGGTACTTTTGAATTTTCTGATTGGGTCATGTGGCACCCTTTGGGCCACCCACGTGGCCTTCCTGCTCTCTTGCCACCTGGCCTCTGCTCATCTCCACCCACATCCATCTCAGCCATTCCCGTCTGCTCCAATGTCATCCATCTGATGACATCACTGGATCTCATCTGAACAACCCACTCCCCGCTCTCATTACGACCGCCCAATCTCAATCTTATCTAACGGCTCTCATCCCGCCACGTTATCCCTCCATTTTTCACCCTCAGGTCCTCACCTCTTCTCCATCCTAGCCGTCACCTTGCGCCTAATTCCCAACCACTAGATCATATCCCAAGATCTGATCAATTCCCTCCACTCGTGCCCTATTCTTGGCTGTTGGATCGTGAAATCCAACGTCTCTCGACTATCCTCCTCCTCTAGCCGTCCGTACCCCCAACCGTTTCACCTCACGCCTGCTCCAGCCCTTCAATTTTTAGCCTTCACCTCTGACCATCTCTACACTCCCTAACGATTGCCCCTTGTAACGATTGGTTTATTATAAGAAAAAATATATAATGGTATTTAATCACCAATGAATGAGGCAATAAATCACTAATGCCTCTAGAAAATTCCACAAGTATATCAACATCAGTTATTCTAAAAATTATCTTATTATTTCCTAAAATATCCTAATAATTTATTTGAAAAAATCTCTTATTTTGAGTTCCATTGAAAGGCCATGACACCTCAATTTCCTTCCAATTGCCTTTACGTGAGAAAAAAATTTGGAGAGAGAGAGAGAAAGGAGAGAGAGAGGCCGATGGCAACGTCGTTGGTGTCGTTTGCAAATCCGGCAACAACATCCTTCTTCGTCGGCATCGAAGTTTGATTCGATGAATCGGAGGAGCATTGACGTGGTCAACGACAATTCCGATAGGTGGAATTGCGTCATCTTTGTCGACAGATTTCGCGTGCGAGCAAGGTATGTGTCGAACAAATAGGACCGTTAAGTGATATATGTGTCAAACCCTAAGATATCACGTTTATGTCAAATCGTTAGTAACGCCACAGAATTGTTACAACATCAATTTCATGGTTACCTTTTTCTACGAATATGGCTAATGGAGAAGGATTTTCAGAATCCTGAAAATATGCCTCTGCATGTTCTTTCTAAAGAATTATCGTGGCAATATTTAATGTTTAGATAATTAATTCACTTTACACACTCGTGCATATCAACATTTTGTTTATTATGTATCAATCCCTAGAAATTCATGTACGCTTGGAGTTGATGTCCGAATAACTATCTGCATGCATATGTGCTTTACATGATGCACAATCTCACATTTGATACGCGTGCTTGTTCAAAATTTTCAGATGTATGTCATTTATGTAAGTAATAAACGTGCACGTTGCATGGGTATTTTGATGCATCTAATCTTCGTGGTGCGGGATTTCTAGAGATTCAGAAAATTTACATTGGTTTTTTGAATGTCACGTAGGAATACACACTGTATGGTGGAAAAGAATTAAATGTAAAGGGTGTTAATAATATATACTTATTTTATAAACACCCTCCTATTTTCATAGAGAATAACCCTTTTGGTTTCCTTAATATAGTTAATCTTCATAATCCATGTATGTCGTGATTGAAAAAAAAAAACAGAAATCTAGCATACTTATATATATAGCTCACGTTTGTGACACATATAACTCTCGTGATCATGCGCGGGTTTTATGCATAGAAATAGAATCTAATGTGACAAGTGATGCGAGTCAACTTAATTGCTTCTACCGTTTAAGGTTGTTGGCTTATGAAATTATCGTGATTATGTAATTTCACAAAAAAACATGAATATTAATTAGATACGTAGATGCTTTTTCTTAATGGGAAAGTTTGGTAAATTTATTACAACCAGTAACATTGATGGATCATTTACGACTTCTATTGGTGTTTTAAATATTTATGTTTGTTATTAACTGAAGTTAATAAGTAATTAAATTTTGACAATAAGATCTTGGCACCGACTCGAACTAAGGAGTCGTAAGGGCCTAAAGGGCCAACGCCTACCATAGGCGTGCAGCAAAAGATGAGTCATCTACAGTTGTAGCTACATTGTCATGTTATGCATTACTTTGGGACGCTTGTGCCGACGGTAATGCATCGAAGCCATCAAAGCCGCTTAAGAATTAACAATCAAGACAACTCTAAACATGGAAAATGTCGAGGGCACGTGTGCAAATTATGTTAAATGGGCATACATACAATTTATGTTAAGACTATGTGCATGTGTGCAATTATGTTAATGATATGAGCATACATGGAAATTATGTTAAGGATATGGGCATATGTGCAATGTAAGTGAATATTAAGGGCATATGTGCAATCTAAGATATTGATAAGGGTATATGTGCAATTTGCATTAATATTATGGGCATGCATACAAATATGGTAAACTAACGGGTATATGCACAAGTATGTTATGTGATGTAGGGTTATGAAGGAAATTTAATTATATGCATTAAATAAGTTGATTTATGATTCTTATGATAATGACTTTTGTGACTTGATTTCTATGCTAGCCGACTTGACCCTAACTCGACACATACTGAGCGTTAGGCTCATAACATGTATCATTTTTTTTCAGGAGAACGTGAGGATTAAATCGTTAACGCTTCAAAGGAGACTTCACCGCCTTCAAGAAGTAGAATTGGTACGAGACTATTGTTGGATTAGTTGGAAGGACATCTTTATGCCCACTGGAATAAGGAAATTGTAGATACGATTTCATTTAGCTTATTTATCGTTTTTCTTTTAATTAAGGAACTCTTGGAATTGTGACCTTATTATTATTATGAAATTTTTTTAGTTGATTCTTTAGTGTTCTTTTATGCTATGATTGATGCTATGAGTAACGATCCTGAGATATCCGTTGAGTTTTCGCTTCCGCATATTTCTCGGATGATCGGATTTCGTGACAAGTGGTATCAGAGCAGGAGTTCCTCTGGGCATAAGATATCCAACCAAACCAAACATAGGTCCATTAGTTTTAGAGAATAGGCATTTGACCGTAAATTTCACATTTGATCATTGCAGACGGCCCCTCATCATGGGAATGAGGCGAACTGAGATCGTGACTCTTCGTCAAACCAAGACATGGCTATGGACTTGTAGCGACAAATGTTAGAATTGATGACTATGATGATTCATCAATAAAAGCACCAAGAGCATGGTTCTGGTGGATTGACCCTGAAGACTTTCATTTGGCGTGACCCACCTATATTTAAGGGAGAACCTAAGCCAGATAAAGCTGAGCATTGGTTGAGGGAGATGGAACTTGCCTTTGAGGCAAGGGATTGTCCCGAGGAGAAGAAGGTGATATTTGGCACTTATTGTCTACGCGACAATGCGAAAGAATAGTGGACTTCTTGTAAAAGCACACACTTTGCTGATAAAACCGTCATTGCATGGGAGGACTTTAAGGAACGTTTCACCGAACGTTACATTCCTCAGCATGCTCATGATGCAAAGAGACTGGATTTCATTGAGCTCCAACAAGGGAGTCGGTCAGTTGAACAATATGCCTCCAAATTTCAAGAGCTGGAGAAGTACGGAAAAGGGATAGGTACAAATGAAAGACATCGTGCTAAGAAATTCGTGGAAGGCTTGAATTCTAGCTTGTACATGAAGGTGCTCAATAGAGGTCCTCAGACTTTTTCGGATGTAGTATCAGCAGTTGTGGATATTGACTCAACATATAAAAGGATCCAACTACAAGGTGGTGGAAAACGTCCCCATTCTACTGGCAACAAGAAGGGCAAGTTTGATAAGGAGCGAGGAAAGAAGCCACAAATTGAAAACCCCTCAAAAGATAAGCCGGTGTATCCTTTATTCCCTCACTGTGATAGAAGGCACACTAGAGAGTGCTATAAGCTTACAGGAGCTTTCCTGGATTACGGACAGAAAGGTCACTTCATTAGAGTCTGTCCCAAGAAGAAGGAACAAAACTTTGGAGATCAAAAGAAGCATGTCAAGGGAAGGGTGTTAGCTCTACCTTCAGGAGAGGAGGAAGATGGACATGCCATAGTAGAAGGTGCTCTTTCTATTGCAGATCATTTAAGCTATGTTTTATTTGATTCTTGTGCATCAATTCTTTTATCTCTCATTGATTCGCCAACAAATTGAATTTTGAGGTTATTGAACTTTCATATACACTTAGTGTGACTTCACCGATGGGTGAACACTCTACTTTGGGAACTACATGGCCGATGTACCTGTCCTTGTTGAAGGACACAATCTACAACCAATTTGATATTACTACAGATAAATAATTTTGATGTTATACTGGGTATGGATTGGCTTTGGGAGCACTATGCAGCTATATATTGCAGACAAAAGAAGGTGGTTTTTAATAAACCATATATGACAGAATTGGTCATTCGTGGAGACAAAAAGAGGTGTCAGATGATTATCTCAGCTCTAAGAGCACACTGATTGATAGCTACCGGGTGCATGACTTATTTGGCTAGCATAATAAGTACAAAACCCTCTATGGCGAAACTTGAGGATTTGGATGTCATACGATATTTTCCAGATGTTTTTTCAGATGACCTTCCGGGTCTTCCGCCTAGAAGGGAGATTGACTTCACTATTGATGTATTACCAGGTACTACACCCATCTTTAAGGCACCTTACAGAATGGATCCTGCTGAGTTAAATGAGTTGAAAACGCAACTGCAAGAATTAGATAAAGGGTTCTTGAGACCAAGTATTTATCCTTGGGGAGCTCCTATCTTATTCATGAAAAAGGACATGTCCCTTAGGCTCTACATTGATTACAAGGCATTGAATAAAGTCACCATAAAAAATAAGTACCTGCTACCTCGCATTGATGATTTGTTCAATCAATTGCAGCAAGCAACGATCTTCTCCAAGATTGTAATTCGATATGGTTACCATCAACTCAGGATTAGGGATGAAGACATATCAAAGACAACATTCAGGACAAGATACGAGCACTATGAATTCTTAATGATGCCTTTTGGCCTCACAAATGCGCTTACTGCATTTATGGAGTTAATGAATAAGGTATTCCAATAATACTTGGACAAGTTTGTGATTGTCTTTGTTGACGATATTTTGGTTTATTCACCAGATATCGAACAATACAGAGTGCATCTTCCATTAGTTCTTGAGATATTGCAACAACATCAACTTTATGCTAAATTATCCAAATGCAACTTTTGACTTCATGAAGTTGCATTCCTTGGTCATGTTGTATCCAAGAAGGGCATTTCTGTGGATCCCGTGAAGGCAGAGGCTATTTTAAATTAGAGTCCGCTCAAAAATGTCTCATAAATCCATAGTTTTCTAGGACTGGTAGGATATTACAGGAGATTCGTCCAGAATTTTTCTAAGATCTCCCTACCTCTGACCCGATTGTTGAGAGAGGATGTAAACTTTGAATGGTCAGAAAAGTGCCAACAAAGCTTTCAAGAGTTAAAGCGAAGATTGACGGCTGCTCTTGTGCTCACGCTACCATCTGGTAGCGGTGGATATGTGGTTTACACAGATGCATCAGGCTTCGGTTTGCGATGTGTCCTCATGAAGCATGGAAAAGTTGTTGCTTACGCATCCCGACAGTTAAAGGAAGCTGAAATAAATTATCCAACACATGATTTAGAACTTGCAGTGGTAGTTTTTACGCTAAAAATTTGATGTCATTATTTATATGGAGAGAAATTTGAGGTATTTACTGATAATAAAAGCCTCAAGTATATCTTCTTTCAGAAGGATCTGAATTTGAGGCAAAGACGATGGTTGGAGTTTTTGTCAAACTATGATCTTTCCACTGACTATCATCTAGGAAAGGCAAAATGCAATCGCTGACGCTCTAAGCAGGAAATATTAAGGGAAGCTCGCAAATATGAAATTGCAAATGACAGCTAATGAAAGATTTAGAGGAATGGAACCCTTTTATTGAAAGAGAGACTAGAGTTCTTATGTCTGGAATGAAGATCTGCTCATCATTGGTAGATAAGGTTATCTTGGCTCAAAAGGACGATAATGACCTTCAAAGATTGATAATTGCTTCTCAAAAAGAAGGATATGATTTTCTAATCAGGATAGATGGAGCATTTGAAGTTCCGTAATAGACTGTGGGTTCGTGATAATAGTGAATTAAATCTAGAAAATCTTGAAGAGGCTCACAGGTCCATATATACCATTCATCCTGGCACTATAAAAATATACAAAGACTTACAATAGAATTTTCGGTGGCCTAAGATGAAGAAGAACATTGAAAATTTTGTGTCGATATGTCTTATTTGTTAACAAGTAAAGATTGAGCACCAGAAGCCAGTAGGTCCTCTGCAATCACTAGAGATTCCCGAATGGAAATGGGATCATATTACCATGGATTTTGTTTGCGGGTTGCCAAAAACAAAGAAGGGTCGCTTTGGCACTATTTGGATGATTGTTGATCGCTTAACGAAGTCGTCACATTTCTTACCCATCGGATTGATCAATCTACAGAGAGCCTTGCTGAATTGTATGTGAATGAGATAGTGAAATTGCATGGTATTTCGGTATCGATCATGTTAGACAGAGACATGAGATATACCTCTCAGTTATGGAAAAGCGTGCATGATACTTTGGATACAAGTTTGAAGTTCAGCACATCATTTCAACCTCAAACCGATGGACAATATGAAAGAACAATCCATACATTAGAAGATATGTTGAGAGCATGTGCCTTAGACTTTGCTGGAAATTGGGATAGATATTTGCATTTGGTTGAATTTGCTTATAATAATAGCTATCACACAAGCATTAAGATGGCTCCTTTTGAAGCATTATACGGTCGACCTTGTAGATCTCCATTGTGCTGGAGCGATATTGGGGAAAAATATATATTGGGACCTAAGTTAGTCCAAGCTTGTACAAAGAGTGTGGAGGTAATTCTTAAGAGACTTTTAGCCGCTCAGAGTAGACCAAAGTCTTATACTGATCGTCGAAGGCGGGAATTGAATTTTGAGATAGATGACCATGTGTTCTTAAAGATTTCTCCTACTAAGGGAGTGGTGCGATTCGACAAAAAAGGAAAATTGAGTCTTAGACATGTGGGACCATTCGAGATAATAAAGAGAGTGGAAGAAGTAGCATATCAGATTGCTCTTCCATCTCATTATTCCAAGTTACATGACGTTTTCCATGTATCAATGTTAAGGAAGTATAATCGTGATCCATTGCACGTGATCGAGCTTGAAGTTCCGGACATTCAGCCGAATCTGACATATGAAGAAAGACCAGTTCGTATCGTAAATCGTAAGGAACATTAGTTGCATCGTCGCATAGTTCCGATGGTCAAAGTACTTTGGTAGCACAATCATAGGGAAGAAGCGACTTGGGAGTTAGAGGACGAAATACGCCAACATTATCCGCATCTTTTTGGTAAATCTCATTTTACAGTATAAATTTCGAGGATGAAATTTCTTTAAGGAGGAAAGATTGTAACAGTTTGGTTTATTTTAAGAAAAAAATATATAATGGAATTTAATCACCAACTAAATGAGGAGATAATTACTAATACCTCTAGAAAATTCCACCAATATATAAACATCAGTTATTCCAAAATTATCTTATTGTTACCTAAATTATCCTAATAATTAATTTGGGAAAAAAATCTTATTTTGAGTGCAATTGAAATGCCATGCGTCGTTTGCAAATCCGACAACAACTTTCTTCTTCGTTGGCATCGAAGTTTTGATCCGGTGAATTAGATGAGCATCAACGTGGTCAACGATGATTCGGATAGGCGGAATTGCGGCATCATTCACGTGCGAGCGAGGTATGTGTCGAACATATAGGATCGTTAAGTGATGTATGTGTCGAACCCTTAAGATATCACGTTTGTGTCAAATCGTTAGTAACGCCACAGAATTGTGGCGACATCAATTTCACGAATACCTTTTTCTACGAATCTGGCTAATGGAGAAGGATTTTCAGAATCCTGAAAATATGCCTCTGCATGTTCCTTCTAAAGAATTATCGTGACAATATTTAATGTTTAGATAAATTAATTCACTTTACACACTAGTGCACATCAACATTTTGTTTATTATGTATCAATCCCTAGAAATTCACGTACGCTTGGAGTTGATGTCCGGATAACTATCTGCATGCCTATGTGCTTTTGATGATGCACAATCTCACATTTGATACGCGTGCTTATTCAAAATTTTAAGATGTATGTCATTTATGTAAGTAATAAACATGCACATTGCATGGGTATTTTGATGCATCTAATCTTCGTGGTGCGGGATTTCTAGAGATTCAGAAAATTTACATTGGTTTTTCCAATGTCACGTAGGAATACACACGGTATGGTGGAAAAGAATTTAAATGTAAAGGGTGTTAATAATATATATGTATTTTTTAAATACTCTCCTATTTTTAAAGAGAATAACTCTTTTGGTCTCCTTAATATAGTTAATCTTCATAATCCACGTATGTCGGGATTGAAAAAAAAACAGAAATCTAGTATACTTATATATATAGCTCACGTTTATTACACATATAACTCTCATGATCATGCACAGGTTTTATGCATAGAAACAGAATCTAATGTGACAAGTAATGCAAGTCAACTTAATTGCTTCTACGTTTAAGGTTGTTGGCTTATGAAATTCTCGTGATTATGTAATTTCACAAAAAACACGAGTATTAATTAGATACATAGATGATTTTTCTTAATGGACAAGTTTGGTAAATTTATTACAAGCAGTAACGTTGATGGATCATTTACGACTTCTGTTGGTGTTTTAAATATTTCTGTTTGTTATTAACTGAAGTTAATAAGTAATTAAAGATTGGCAATAAGATCTTGGCACCGACTCGAACTAAGGGGTCGTAAGAGCCTAAAGGGCCAACGCCTATCGGGGGCGTGCGGCAAAAGATAAGTCCTTTACCGTTGTAGCTACACTGTCATGTTATGCATTGCTATGGAACGCTTGTGCCGGCGGTAATGCATCGAAGCCATCAAAGCCGTCTAAGAATTAACAATCAAGACAACTCTAAACATGGAAAATGTCAAGGGCACATGTGCAAATTATATTAAATGGGTATACATGCAATTTATGTTAAGACTATGGGCATGCATGCAATTATGTTAATGATATAGGCATACGTGCAAATTATGTTAAGGATGTGGGCATATGTGCAATGTAAGTGAATATTAAGGGCATATGTGCAATCTAAGATAATGATAAGGGTATATGTGCAATTTGCATTAATATTATGGGCACACATACAAATATGGTAAAACTTACGGGTATATGCGCAAGTATGTTATGTGATGCAAGGTTATGAAGGAAATTTAGTTATATGCATTAAATAAGTTGATTTATGATTCTTATGATATTGGCTTTTGTCACTTGATTTCTACGCTAGCTGACTTGACCCTAATTCGGCGCATACTGAGCATTAGGCTCATAACATGTATTGTTTTTTTCAGGAGAATGTGAGGATTAAATCATTAACGCTTCAAAGGAGACTTCACCGTCTTCAAGAAGTAGAATCGGTATGAGACTATTGTTGGATCGAATGGAAGAACATTTTTATGCCCACTGGAATAAGGGCGTCGTAGATACAATTGCATTTAGTTTATTTATCTTTTTTTCTTTTAATTAAGGAACTCGTTGAATTGTGACCTTATTATTATTATGGAAATGTTTTTTTAGTTGGTTCTTTACTGCTCTTTTATGCTATGATTGATGCTATGAGTAACAATCCCGAGATATCCGTTGAGTTTTCGTTTCCGCATATTTCTCGGACGATCGTGTTTCATTACAATTATTCTTCATTTTAGATCAGATAATGATATTTACAATAAAATTTCTTTCGTAATGGCTCGACGTGGTCTTGCATGTTCAACAATCTCCCACTAGCCAAAGAATCATTAATATGCTAATATTTAAACCCACACTCATGTGACAATCGTAAGCTATTTAATATAGATAGTAAGCTTTTCAGTCACTCTGTTCCTAAGAGACTACACCAAATCCTTTTACGGTACTTGCATATCTCCTAGTAGCAATGCTCGCATCCAATATGAATATTTCATCTTATGCAACCCATACCCAATCTTGTTAAAGTAGTTATAGTGACACTACAACTCAAGAATCATTATAACTAGTATGTACTTTCTATTATCCTTATTAGAATTCCCTCAATTCTGGAGATCAATATCTCCTAAGGTATCTGCAGTTAAGACCATTTAGATCACTATCTATAAAGTCTTAAGTTCTTGAAGATAAGACTTTGAGATCACTATCTCAAAAGTCTTGTCATCTTTGAAGGTGTTTTTATTACTGCAAAGAAGTGTTTTTATCTTCATTGTAGGATTATTAACAGTTTACTACTTCCATTGTATGGCAGAAATATGACTTTTGTACACATCCAACATACACCACACTTCTCGTAACTGATGCATAAGGACAAGCAGTTTTAACATTCACTTCCTCAACTCTTTGAGGTGTTATCCCTTCAGATAGGTCAGCACCATATCTTAAGGGAATGAAGCCTTCCTTTGAGTTTTCTAAACAAATGGAATAAGTCCAAGGTGTACAACTAATGTGATGGTCCCAATGCCATCTTCTCTTTTCTTCTGAACAACTTCATAACTAAGATATAAGAAGCATACTTAAGACTATATCTCAAGGTATGGAACAAACGGATTATAACACACTTACTGTCATCCTCATATCATTCTAAATAATTACTATTTTATACACATTTAGCACGGTGAACACAATGGCACTCCCACTAAGCTTCGCATGGTTTATCAAGATTCTATTTGAAACCATAACCTTTATATTTTCATCAAATTTGATGTTCCAACTTCATGAAGCTAATTTGAGTCCATCGATAGATCTCTCTTACACACTTTGTGTTGCTCAACTATGAATCCCTAGGGCTACTTCATATGAATATTTCCTGTGAGGAATTCGTAGAGGAATGCAATCTTGACTTCCATCTTGTAGATGCCATAATCGAGTTGTGTAACTATAGTTAGCAATATTTTAATGGATTTAAGCATGGTCATTGAAGAGCAAGTCTCATCGCAAGCGATGTCTTATGTTAGTGTGTATCTTGTGGATACGAGTCGTGCTCTGAAGGTCTCTACCTTCTCATCAAGTTCCCTTTTTTCTCTTGGAGATACATTTACACCTAACGAGTCTTGCCCTTATAGGTGGATCCTCAAGGATCCGTATACAACACTTGTATATGAAGTCTACTTTAGACTTTATTGCTAACATCCATCTTTCCAGTCATGATCCTTTGAAGCTTCATCATATGAAGTCAGATCATTGTCAGATTTCATGTCCATCATTCGAGTCTCCAACAATTATTCCAATAATTACATATCCAGTTTGACCGATGAACGAAAACACAAGCGTACGTTTCATGCTTGTTTGAGTAATAACAATGAGATTGCCCAATATCATGCTAAGAATAGCTAGGATTTCCAGAAGAAGATGCCAGTCGTTTGATGAGAAATAAAAAGGAATATCGAAAATTTCTCGGTTAAAGCTGAAGCAACTACTTTTGAAGTAACATAATAAAAGCAAAACTGGAGTGGGAGAGTCAGAGTCAAAAAGAGGATTCCTCACTTCTTCCTCTCATTCAAAATCATGCATGAGACTTTCATCTCTCATGTCTTCTTTTGTCTAACGCATAGAATCCATACCCTTTAGGTGGTCTTACCACCCTCAAACTTATTTGAAGAGGTATGAGTGTTTCATCTTTAATTGTCCTTTAGTTTCCACTCTTAGGAGCCTCGTTGTCTTCTAAAGATTAAACGAGCTCCTTCACTTCATTTTCATATTGATCTCAAGAGTGTCATCATCTAGGAATCGTATCCTTAGATATGAAATCATTCAAGAATCTCAAGGTCATAAATCATGCATCCAATGTCATGCTTTATTTTTCTAATGAAGTAGCACTCTTTGGTGCTAGATTCCATCTTACTTGTATCCATGACATGGTTATGGACCAAGCAACCCTAAATCCTCAAGTATCCAACACGAAGCTAGGTTATAAACATATCTTATGAGTTTTTCAGGTCTAGATTTGCATGGAACCTTATTAAGGATATATATTGCAGTCTCTACAATATATATACCTGGGAACTAAGAGGTAGTTATGCTAAGATTAATCATTGATCAAATCATGTCTTACATGATGCAATCGCATCTCCCTACAACTCTATTGAGTTTAAGTGTATCAGGAGGAGTGCAATAAGAATGATCTTCCTATCTCCATAAGGTATTCCTCGAATTCATGTTATAGGTACTGACTACCTACGTTAGATCAAATTCATTTCATCTTCCTTCAAACTTTGGTTCTAAACCAAAATTGTGAAATCTTTGAACATTTCAAATGTGAAGGGACGAAATCTCATAAAAATCATCAATTGATATCACATATCATACGGGTTTTTATCACATGTGCCCCTCTGAGACATTACATTATCAATTATATCCCCTCATTTTTTGAAATATCAATTGTGCCCTTACCTTTTTGTAAAATTCATAGTCCTGTCCTTTTATAATATCGGTTACGCCCCTACTTTACCTTAATTGAAGGGCAGAACTGTGAATTTTGCAAGAAGGTAGGGGCATAACTGATATTCCAAAAAAGAGAGGGGTATAACTGAAATTGCAATATCTCAAAGGGGCACAACTGATAAAAACCCTATCATTAATATTTATTATGATAAAGATGATCCACATACATCAATATGTATGAGATCTTGAATACCTTTGCATCTTACACCATTCTTAGAGAATGCTATATTGGATGTTTTACTTTAAATACAATATTCACAAGTATGTAAGATTTGAAATTTCAGATAGTTTAAAGTTTCATCTCTTACTAATCTATTGATCTCATCAATAGATACATGTCCAAGTCTAGATGCCAGATCATTGTTAAATGATCTTCATCCTCCTATTAAAAAGGTTTAATTTTCATTATTAGAAATGTTAATGAACTATTCATTAATTCTCTACTTTAGTAGAGTCCTCAAGATTTCATATTACTATCTGAAATATATCCATGATAACTCTTTGTGATAGGTATATTTCAGACTTCATGTTTATTCCCAACATTTCGATATAAATAATGAATGTGTTCTAATATTTAGATCATAGAGACATTCTCTATTACTAAGGGCTCTCCCACTGAAAATATTAAGCCTATCTATCCAATAGAGATTGTTGCAACAATTGCATCAATATCCATGTAGATGACTATTAAACCTTAAGATCAAATGTTCTATGCTTCTAAAACACAGACAACCAATTTCAAGTGTTATTATAAATGAGATACAATTATTAGACCTTGAACTTATATAATAAGCAAGTCAATTTCAATGATTTCATGTAAATATAGATTATTCTGATGCACTATCCGAGTCTTTTTCTAAGGATCCTAGATAGTCTAGATAGTCATACTATCTATACATTGACTTGTTGCAGTATTGGCATTCATCCAACTCTTTGGATGTCACATAGAAGTCATAGAATTATAATCATCTCTTTGAATTTCCTTCTTACGTGTGTCAGACCCATGCTTCCACTATGCTTCCACTATGCTTCCTTCATCTATAAAAACCATTGCTTAAGACAAAAGTTCTCTTATGTTGATCTCAAAAAATTTCAATGTAAGAGTATTTTAACATTTATACACGCTTCATTCAATTCATACAATATGAATATTATAAAGCTTCGTGAATGACTTGAGTATAGACAATAGAATGATGACACTCATCGTATCTATGTACATCTTAACTCTTAAAGACTTTTGGTTTAGGCAGGTACTCAAATATTTTGAGTACATCATCTCTTATCTGCCACCATTATGCATAATGTAGTGAACCGTGTCATTCATAATTAAATGTTTAGAGAACATATGTCTGGCATAACATCTTCTTAGGTTTTATAAGGATTTTCGATGATTGCGATCATCATCAACATAATAATTCAAAAGCACACTTGATGAGAGATCAAGATTATAGAGACACACAAACCCTAGGTTGTTGTCCAATTGTCTATTTAATTGTCGTCCTTATTATTATGAGGAAACGTGCACATTGCAACCACATACATTATTTATCTAACTGCAAGAACAATGTTCTGATCATGGATTTAATCTATGATATTTACCGGTTATTATTGAGCACAGTTTTGAGTGGGTTTAATGTAGGTCATCTGAAATAAGGCAATTGGATATATATATATATATGGAAAAAATGGGGCTGCCCATTTTTCGGCGTTTTTTTTATTTTTTTTTGAAAAATAAAACCATGTATATTCATCCATATATCCCTCCTACATGCCATTCGAATTTCGTCAGAAACAAAGACTCCTACGGCCTCCATCTCGATGGTATCGATTTAAAAAAATCCTGTTACCGTTAAAAAATTACTGTCCGGATGGAGGCCGTAGGAGTCTCTGTTTCTGACGAAATTCGAATGGTATATAGGAGGGATATAGGGATGAATGTAAATGGTGTTATTTTTCAAAAAAAAATAAAAAATTTTGCCCAAATAAGGCGGGGGCAGCCATGTTGGCTGCCCCTAGGGGGCAGCCACATATGACCCTATATATATATGTATTACTATGATTTAGGAATTTTTATATCAAAGTTGTCTTGCCTTGTCAATAATGAAAGTTCATTCCCTCAATCACTTTCAATGTAAGAGATATACTTACCATTATATCTCAAGCAAGATCTGGGATCTCCTTTCTTATCTTTATTACATCCCAATAATATGAAAAACTGTAACTCAGATAAAAAGAAGTGGGAACTCATTCCTCATTGCAAAGTCCAACTTGCATTTCCCAATTCAATCTTTAACTCCGAGGCCCACCACTACGTGTGTGTATTTGAATGGTTTGGGTGGGTATGAGTTATTCGATTTGGGTCAAAAATGACACCCATCACCTAACCAAATTAGATTGGGTTGAGATGTTTGGATGACCGGTTTGGGATGATTGGGTTAGGTGAAAACCAAATTACCCAATGAAAAATCTTATTAGTTGGAGATCAAGTAATGATGGGGGCCATTGATGTATGAAAAAGATGTCAAAGTAAGCTTGTATTAAGCTCAATAGAGAAGAAGAAGGTTGGAGGAATATGCTCAATATGGATGAAGAAGGTTGGGATATGTTCAAGTTGATATGGAGTTGTTTAGTTAAGATTATAGAATTTTCGAGAATAGTTTATGTCATTTGAACTTGATAGGGATTGGAGCATAGTTTTGTGGTAATAAGGATTACTCTCAACTGTTTAAAGTATGTAATGATCATATTAAGAATGATAGGAATAAATAAATAACAACAACAACTGAAATAATGTTTAGTGAGATAAGATTGTTAACAAGTTGATAACTTGGATTGGAGAATATGAGTTGTATATTAGAAATATATAGGAGTTTAGAATTCTTGATATTATATATTAAGTATATATCGGTTTGGTTGGGCGGGATTAAATATTTTGTCATCCAAATAAATAGTTTGGGTTATTTAGGTGGGTTGGGTGGAAGACATTAGACCCACTGTCCGACCCAATACCCATTAAAGGAATATGGTTTGGGTCCAACCCGACCCAAGATACAAATGACCCAAATCATTTTGACCCAATTTCAACGATTTGGTTGGGTTATATGGGTGGACCCATATAGTGCCCACCCTATCCACCACCCCTACGACAATGTTGACCTGTTGTTAATTGTACTGACCATTAACAAGAATAGAACTCGCTGTGCATAATCCAATATCGCCCTAATAATATGAGGAACCGATATTGGGGTTACTACGCATACGACCTTACTCTTTCGAGAAGCAAAGAGCTCAATCCAGATGCACTTGTATGCATGAACTGTCACTTTGGACAGACATCTCCTACATACAATCCATGGCGGCGGAACGCTTTGCCTTGACGCAAGACCATGGATGTCACTTATGTGATCTGCCATATCACTTCCAAATATTAATTAATCATTATTAATCATATTCACATGATTAATTCCTACAAGGAAAATAAAACTCTATTTATAATAGAGTATTTTAATTGGATATAATTGATTTAATCATATTAAATCAATTATCAATCTGATTCAATCAACCAACAAACAATCTTGATTGTTACTTGAAGGATGATATAATCTCGAAAATATATATTACTCAAATTTTAATAATTTTTAAAAAATATATCATGATCATTTCAAGCATTATCCTTTCCTTACCTGTTTCATGGTCGGTACACACATGATGTGGGACAGACCGCTCACGGAGTAACCTGCTACTCCAACGATCCCTGACTAGACACCATATCTGCCTCGGGTCAAGATAGTGTGATTTGATCATATTTTATTTGAGATGATATTCAATATTTCAATTGAAGTTATACCATATAATATTTTTATCAAAACCATTTTTATTAATATTATAAGGAGATTTGCTAAACAAATCCCCAATCCTACTCAAGTAACAATGTTTAGCATATATAGATTGTCCTACGACTATTGTAGGATAAACTAGGATATTCATGAAACATTCATTTGATATCCTATTTTGATGATTAATCAATTATTTTCATAATTATTAAGCATCATATTTAATCAAGACAATTTCGTAGTTCCCATGATTTCCATTGAATTATAGACATATTAGGTTAAGAGGTTTGATGATCTAATCATCTTCCAACTCGTCTCGACTATGGGAGATCTAGGGCCAACATAGTCGAAATAGATAAATTCGAATGATTTGATGGTTTGATTCACTACTTAATCCAAGTATTTATTTCATGTTTCATGATGGGAAAATCGTAAGCACAATTAATTTTCTTATAGATCCGTGAATTCATGCAAAACATCTTTCATAACACGAACTCTTCAAATCATTTTCATGCATTTTTGGTACCAACATTAGGCCGCTCTTTTTGGAACATATTTATTCATTATAAATACATTTTGTTAACAAAAAATACATCGAAATAGTGCATAAGCAATTTTTTTACGGAAAAACTGATTTGAATCTTACATTCAATGCAAAAATAATGAGTCCTGCACAGATTACTAAACCTTGTTCACCAAGGATTTTGGATCATATCCAAGACCTTGACCAAGGCTCTGATACCAATTGAAGAATATGGAGAGATCCTTAAGCGCATCTGTAGGATATGGTACGATCCTCAAGCACATCACGTAAGCGTGAGCATCGTATCGAATACGATGAAGAACGACTAGTCGAACTAGTTGTTCTATGCAGCGGAAATTAAAATTTTTCATGTGACGAAACATATGATCCAAGAACACTTCTCGGATCATTTCGTCTAAACCACAAACAAGAATTTGGGTTACCTCTTGAAGCGTGGTTGTGATCGAGTCTCTAAACGAAGAGACCTCCTGTCTCAAGTCTGATCCGACGGAGGAGACGCGTGCGAGCGCGGGGATGAATCACGTGTTTCTCGCAATCCATGTTGATGATCAAAGCGGCAGATCTCCTGATCTTGACACATGAGATCCAACGTCTTCTTCACGAGCGAGGCGCACCGAAGGAGACGGACATCCACGAGCAAAGGGTCGGGCAGCATAACGACGATGCTGATGGAGACTTCTTCTAAGGCATCCATGGTGGACGACCATGAGAGAAGAAGAGAGAGGGCTGATGTGTAGAGAGAAAGAGAGACTTATGTTCTCTTGTGTGTAAAGAAGAGCAAAGGGGTGCCTCTCCTTTTTATAACATTTTGGGATCCATGGATCTCAATCCATGGGACAACACAAATCCAATGGCTCTCATTGATTATGTTTCTTTTAATGGCTAAGATTTGTGTTGATAAAAATCAACAACAATTAATTTAATTTAGATTAAATATATATTAATAAATCAATATAATTCAATCACCAAATTAAATCAAAATGTCTTGGAGATTATAGGAGAGAGAGTGCCTCCTGCCATGTTGGAAGGAGGGGATGGCCACACATTCCTAATAGGAGTGGTGGCCGTCCACTCCATATATATGGAAGGTGGATCTCATCTCTATATTGTAATCTCCAAGATTATGCAACAACTTTTGTTGCAAATTATTCTACAAAACTAATTCACAATTATTTTGTAGACATTGCAATCTTGCCATTGAAGAGATTTGTGAATCATATTCACATCTCAAAATAAAATGTAAATTATATTTTCAATTCAATGTCCAATGTGAGTCCAATTCACATTAACATTTAATTAATATGGGTATTGCTATCCACATTATTCATAACCATGGTAATTAAATCACATCTAGTCATCTTGGATCTCTATTCTCATGTGCCCAAATAATATGAATCACATTCACATTATTTACATCTTTGATAATTAAATCACTTTTAATAATCTTAGATAAATCTCCTTATAATATGAATCAAATTCATATTATTCATGATAATTAAATCACATTTAATTATCCATTTCTCAATGCTCGGATACATATATCAACAATAGAATTATCCATGAACCCTTTCAAAGATAATGCGCTTTCTCCGCGAATACTTGGAGATAAGGACATGGCGATTGTATTGTTCTACGTATAGTGACTTGGATATTGAGATCATATCTCAAATCCAGATCGCGGGCCTTCCATAGATGCTTGATTAAATCAAGACCGCAAATCTAATCTTCTCATTGCATCTGAATCACATTAAGATCACTGCCCAACATTTGGACCAAGATCAAATTACTTCTCCATTGAGAGAAGTCACTAAAATCCAGACCCATTTCATCACTCCCTAGGAATGGAAGCGTCATGGTTATACAATCTTTTATGATCACATCACCCTCATGTATTCCTAATACCTGTACATCCTGCATACTGGAAGACTCAGAATAAACCCGAAGTATTGGATCAACTTTACACTGTCTACTTCATGATTTTATCAGTAAGTTTATCATTCGATCATTGGGGGGAGTCGGTATCCATCATATACTTTCCAAAAGCATATATCATACCTAGGTCTTGATCATATACTTTCCAAAAGTATATATCAAACCTACAAATTTCAATCAAGCTTCCAAAGCGAGACGATCGTGCGCACGTAATTTGATTCTTCCCAATATCTCATGAGTGAGCTCATGCCTTCCGGTTAAATAAATGAACCTGCATGATCCCTTTGAGAGATCGTATTATTCATATGCCCTTATATGCACACCAGCGCAACAGTGTATAGACCTTGGTTAGGTCATCAACCTATTGGTCTGCCAAATGTACATACTTAGACATATAGTAACACATCTGTCTCTGGTCAGACGATCGTGCCTGTATCGTGACAACATACGATATAGGACTTTGGTTATCTCGATCTCGTTAAGTCAACTCTTTGACCTAACTAATCTGACACCTCCGAATCTCTATTCCTATGCAGAGGACTTGCATCAAGAGGTCGGTCAGATATCAGCCTAATTGAGAAAGGATTGCCATCTCCTACTCTGGCTGGAGATCATCTCTTAACAATCATTTGACGGTGCTTAATGAGTCCTCAATCTAACTCTTTAGATATTCATCCAAGCACCAGCCTCTATGATTCAATACTTGAATCAACAACTGTATGATCATCAAGATGACCATGGTACATAACCCTAATTGTACAAGGGACCTATTATGCAAATTATTCATTCTTCATTTCAGATCATGGAAAGATATTTGCAATAACATTATTGCATAATGGCTCGCCGTGGGCTCGCATATCCAACAACATCACGGAAGCGAGGATATCACACCATATGCGATTGGGAGCGACTAGTCGCATTAGTTACTCAGGGCAGCATAATTTAAAAAAAATTTAAAAATGATGAAACCACATGATCTGGGAACACTTCTCGAGTTGTTTAATCTAAACCACATGCATGTATTAAGGTTACCTCTTGAAGCGTGGTTGCGGTCGAATATCTAAACGAAGACACCTTCTGTCTCAAGTCCAATACAACAGAGGAGACGCTTGCGAGCGCGTTAATGAAACATGTACTGCTCACAATCTATGTTGATAATCCAAGCAACGAGTCTTCTAATCTCGTATCATGAGATCAGATGTCTTCTTTACGAGAAAGATGCATCTAAGGAGACGAAGATCCATGAACAGTCAAAGTGACGACACAACGATGTGGGGACGATGGCGACCCTCTCTAGGATTTGGGGTGGATGACCACTCTAAGGAGAGAGAGATAGGTTTGGCGTGCAGAGAGAGAGAGAGAGAGAGAGAGAGAGAGAGAGAGAGAGAGAGAGAGAGAGAGAGAGAGAGAGAGAGAGAGAGAGAGAGAGAAGGGAGAGAGCATATGATTATTATGTTGTGAAAGAAGAGATAGGGTTGCATCTTCTATAATAGTATTTTGGGAGGCCATGGGTTCCAATCCATGTGAAACACAAAATCATTGGCCGAGACTGATTCGTGTTTCTATTCAATGACCCTGATTTTGTTGTAAAAATACAAAAATAATAATTTAAATTAAAATATATTGAATAATTAATAAAATTTATTTTTAAACTAAATTAATTATCATATAAGGATTAGGAGGGAAGCCACCCACCCTCCTAAAAAGGAAGTGGGGGCCGACCACCTTATAGCATACGACATAGGACTTGGTTACATCGATCTCGTTAGGTCAACTCTTTGTGTAACTTATCTAGCACCTATGAATCTCTATTCCTATGTAGAGGACCTGCATCAAGAGATCGGTTAGATATCATACCATTAAAGAAAAGATTGACATGTCCTACTTAGGTTGGATATCCTCTCTTAACAATCATTTGACGATGCTTGATGAGTCCTTAATCTAACTTTTTAGATTTCACCCAAGAAATAACCTTTCTGATTCAAATAATTGAATCGAAAACTGTACGTTCATCAAGATGGCCGTGTTACATAACCCTAATTGCACTAAGGTACTTATTATGCAAATTAATTTTTCTTGAATTTAGATTAGGGAATGATATTTGCAATAACATTTATTGCATAATGGCTCGCAGTGGGCTCACATGTCCAATACTTCCCACCCCAGGCATTCTTCTCTGACATGGTTGGAGAAGAGCACACTAAGGGATCCATCTTATCCACCTCTGTCTCCCTCCAATCACCTCCATCTCACTCGATAAAGCTTCTGATATGCTCCACTAATCCTTCTGTAGGTTGATTCTTCAATGGTCGGAGGCTCAAAAGCTCCTCCGTTTTAGGAGCTTTGCTTTGATGTGGGGGCGTCGATCTGCCTAATCCGTAGGCCCCAAGGCTTTGTCATACCTTCTAGGTCTTCGCCTACAACTCATGATACTTCTCTAACCTCTAGACAACAAGTGGGAGCATGACAGAGGAAATTAGAGCTCGATAGAGCTCCATTTGCACTGTCGCTCCAAGAAGGAGCTTGGGAGAGCAGTTTCCATCTGATCCCTTCAAATCGGATGACCCTAATGTTACGCCAGCATTGGAGCTAAGCTAAGAGCTTCGGTGGAACTGAGGTAACTCCAGACCTGCTCGGGCTATCCACATGGCCCGAGCCACCTGCAGTAGCTCAAGCCCCGGTCCGAGCCTCCCTCAACGTGTGATGCACACATCGACTTGGAAAAATTTCATCCATGCCTCACATATTCTCCATAATAGCAAGAGCATCTATGCGCGCATACCTCCCATGTTGTTGGGTTAATTGCATGAAGGCCACTCCATTTAAATTAATTTCAAAAAAGCCCCTCTAGGGACCTATTTGAGATATGTTCTCTAGTTATTATGGGATGATATACAATGGAAGGTGGCTTCTCTATCGTTCATTTGATCGAGATCCAATGTTATCTTCTCGTCGACAGATTTTACATCGCGTCGATGTGGTGGAAAGCCATAGGGTGTAAGTGGATGACACCATACTCCATTGTAACTCATACAACGTCTGTCACATGTGAGGAAGGGATCTAACAGATGGGTTTAGGACTATTCAAAATATTCGAGTGAAATGGGTACTCGACCCAACTATTTGACCCTAAGTTCATGGGTTCCCAAGAAATATGTTCGGGTTGGGTACCCATTGGTAACTAACCCATTTAACCCGGTGCAAAAGCCCATGGGTAATCTCGGGTATCCGGTTGGCAAAAATTTACTCGTCCAACCTTTCTAGCTCCACCATCCCACACGAACCATTTTGATGATTAGGGCTTTCATAGTTTCTCTCACCCCCTTTTTATGCGATCCTCAAGCTATTACCAGCGTTTCTGCATCCTTCTCCAGCACTCTCGATTTCATGGCTAGAGCTCTCACAACAAGTTCGTGTTCGTCAGGCATGACGACAAGGAGCCGTGGTATGTATCCTTTGATTTCGACACTTTTCCTTCAACTTCAAATTTGGATTTGGGAGACAAGCCTCTGATTTGATATTTTACGGAACCCCAATAATCAAATGCATGTTCTTCCTTGGTGCTCATCTTTTGGATTTTCTAGAATATGTGAGAATCTGACAGTTCCATTTGCAAAAGTTCATCGAATGCTGTCACCATGTCTGAAATTTGGTGATATATTCAAGTAGCTTCTTCTTTACATTACAACTTATCATTTTATAACAGGAATTAATGTCTGGTATATTACAAAAGGAAGGTTTTCTAACTCTAATATTGCTTATTGTGCACAAATGTCAATTTTTCCTTCTGTTTTTGCATAATATTAGTTACTATAAGATGGATCAAAGTGAAAAATATACTTCCCAAAAAATGGTTGCTTTGCTACATGAGTTTTTGGGTAAGAGTACAACTTGCATACTATTTGGGGGTTCAAATTTCAAAAGAGAAGGTATATAATATCTTGTTCATGATCTTGTGTATCCACCTTTCCAGCTTGTATTATGTCTTTCTTCAATATAATTTAACATTTTGCAACATGTGAACTTTCTAACTTTAATTGTACAATGTTTTCATTTCATATGAAAAGTTGATTGATGATTTTACGAACTTCTATTTTTTATTTTAGATGTTAGACATGTTTGAAATAAACGATTCAACTGAACTTCAATTCCTTAGGAAGGAGTCACGAACCTTTAGTTCCAACAGATGAGGCTCATTCTGAGAAGCCACCACATCCCGCCAATTCATGAAAGAAAACTAGCGGAAGTTCATCTTCGAGAAGATCTTCGTGGGCATGGGACCAGTTCATTACCAAAGATGGTAGAGATATAAGTGAAAGAAGAGGAATGTGCAAATATTATGATGAAGAGCTCAAATGTCCACCATCTTATGAAACCAGTAGTTTAAATAATCATCTATTAAGATGTAGACAATTTAATGGTGGTACGAAACTTAAGAGGCAAAAGCCGTTAGTGCAAAAGTCACATTCCACTATATCTCAAGAAGACTGTCAAAAGGCTCTAGTGAGAGTGGTAATTGTCGATGAGTTGCCATTTAGAATTGTTGAAAGGGAAGTACCTACATCATTTTTGCAGTGTTGTTGCACCACAATTTAAAGTACCTTCTCGTTCTACCATTACTTGGAAAATTTCATGCAACCCCCTAGATTAAGTCGTAACTAAAGAAGCACCTTGTGCGCTATTTTTTTATTTTTCTTTTATTTCATGTCTTGCATATACACCCCATGTGTTTGGACCTTTATTTGAACCATCATTTTATATCATTTTTAATTACAAAAATTGTTGTTATAGAATAATTAATTTTCTTATCTCGTGAGTATTTATTTATATTTTGTGATCAGTGGATTATTTGTTAAAATTAATTTTGTAAAAACTTGCGTAGTTTACCCATTTTAGACTCTGAAATTGATATTTGATTATTTGCTAAACTAAAAAAATCCCAAAAATTCACATTAGGTAGATTTCAGATGGTTTTACAGTGCACCCAAATTTCAATTCATTTACATGCATATCGAGGTCAAAATAAATGAAATGGTGATTTTAATCATTGATTTTTAGTTAATTCCTCACTTCGTATTTTTACGAATTAAAAATTGTTTTGGATACCTCTCACATTGACCTATCTAGTATAATTTAAATTTCTGGAAAATATTGACGTTTGTTATTATTAAAATTAATTTACAAAATCATATAGTCTTTGTATTTAATTCATGATTTTTTTTGCATATAGAAATTCCAAAAAAAATCTAATTACATCACATTTCACATTCTGGACAAGTTTGAGATTTTTTTGATACTGTTAGAACATAATTTACATTTTTAGTCCCCAAACTTAGTCCAATTTTGATCATTTTTTTGCATTTGAAAATACTAAAAAAGTGTCTCTTTGAAAATCTAATCTACATATCGATTAAAAACCAACCCAAGGAGACAACGACCTCCATGAGTTTGGCCTTGAGCTTGCCCAAGTAAAAAAATAGAACGCTTTCATTTAATTGACAAATTGATTATGCAATTTTTATTGATCCGATTTTGCCTGATTGAAAGAAACGAACATGTTTTAATCATTAATTTAATTAAAGTAAAATGGTAATTCTCAGGTTTTACATATGGCATCGTTGTCGGGGAAGTGGCCGACATGGTCTTACATGAGGGAAGTACATAGGCTGTGGCAAGCAAGGGGGAGAGATTGTGGGTCGCTGGGGAGACGAGTGTCAGGGTATGCATGTGAGAATGGGGATAGAGAGAGAGAGAGAAGAGAGAGAGAGAGAGAGGGCACGAGTCATGGGGAAAAGAAAGAGCGTGAGAGAGGAGAAATATAAATAGAGAGAAAGAAAGAGATGTGCATGGTATTAGATGCATGCGTGGAAGAGAGAGGGAGAATAGGGGATGATTATCTGGGATGTTGATGAAGTAACCCATCATCCAACGGCCTGTGATGAAGGAGCTTAAGTGACATAAGTGGGAAAAGGAGGAGGCGACACACGGCAGCTCCAAGAGTTGCCCTGTGTCGCTCCGTGAAAAATCAGAATTAAAATCTAATGAAAAATCAATAAAAAAGAACAAAATGACCTCAAATCGAAAAGGTTATTCACGTAAATTGGTTCATTTCGATGACATATACAACTTTCATGAAGGGACAAGACCAAAATACATTATATGTATAAAATGATATTTTTGGGCGGTACTTTATAGCATTTTTGTTTTTTTGCAGATTTTTGACATTTTAAAATAAGATAAAAATCAAAATAAAATTAGAGAACATATGAAATAAATAATTACAATTAATCATTTTTTTTAAATTTTTAATAATTAAGAAAATACAAAGAGAGAATAGAGGGGTAGTTTGGTCAATATGTATAATATACATTAGGGGCCCAAAACTCAAGTTTCACACACGAACTCCAATTTTTATGAAATTAGTCTTGTTTTGAAGATCATTGAATGTATATTACTTTAAAAGTGAGTAGACCTAAATCATATACTATATGAGAGAGATGTGCATATTTCAAGGTTCTTAGTCTCAAACTAAGGCTCGGGTTTTATTGGTCAATTTTACAAGTTAGTGTTTTTTTGATATTTTTCCTTTATTAGTGTTAGTAATATATACACTATAGAGTTGATTTTATTGAATTTAGAGTTAGCACAAATACATATAAGTAGGTGAATTTAGCTAATATATAGGTGAATATGCACAAGTGAATTTGGATCCTTATTTAATGCAAATATGCATGCTAAAATGCACATATTATTTACACATGCATGAATGCTAATTATGTATTATAAATGGAAACATGCAGCTAATTGGTCAAGAATGACGCTCTATTTTTGACTTTTAGAGTGATGAATCATATATTTATCAATCCCTCATACTTAAACCTTGCTTGTCCCTTACCAACTAAAATGGAGTGCAAAAGTGAAATAATTTTGGGTTCCATACCAAGGTCATGAAGAAAAGATGAAAATGAAGCTTAACTCAACCTTTGGATTAATAGTGTGGTGGAACCATATTGGAATTTGACTTTAAGACCTAACAGCCTTTAAGTTCCACGAGTCTCTTATTCAAGTCGCCACAACAGTCAGGTTAGAACAAATCTTCGTACGCAAAATTCTGATGACTATGGATCTTACGTGTACTATGTAAGTGAAATATATCTCTCCGCATCAGAAATAACAAAGTAACAACCTCCTCTATCTAGATAACTCTCACTCCCTGGTCTAGCAACTCTTTCCTCGAGGAGCGGGGTATTCCCTTCTAAGTTCAAGTACAACTGACTCAAGAAGAGGGGGTAGATAAGATAATGGACCGCGATCAGTGTAGTCACATATTCGTGGAGCTTGACAAGTGTAGCCAAGTCTCTAGGTGCAGGCTTCCATGGAATGAGGCTTTGAAGCACATGCCTTGCAAATATACATACTCCGACAAGCATTTTATTTTCAATCAGACCTCTCCACTTTTTTTTGAGATTTTTTTCTTCTTTTTTTGACTATATACGAAGTGCAACATGTACATCAAGAGTTTTTCTTCTTGAGCCAATAGACTATCCCTCTTTTGAAGCATTATTGCAACCCATAGCATCCTCTCGTTAGACGTTGACGCCAGTAGACTAGGTTGAGATGCACTACCTTCCTTAGAGGAGGACAGATGTTTCCACCTGAAGGATATGGGAAAAATCTTCAAACGCATCATGGAAGCGTGAGGATCGCATGGTATGCGATCGGGAGCGACTATTCGCACTAGTGGCTCCGGGCAGCGGATTTTTTTTAAATGATGAAACTGTGTGATCCAAGAACACTTCTTGGATCGTTTCATCTAAACCACAAATAGGTACCATGGTTACCTCTTGAAGTGTGGTTGCGATCGAGTCTCTAAACCAAGAGATCTCCTGTCTCAAGTTCGATCCGACGGAGGAGACGTTTACGAGCACGTTGATGAGACGCATCCTTCTTGCAATCCAAGTTGATGATCCAAGCGGAGAATCTCCTAATCTCATCACACGAGATCCGATGTCTTCTTCATGAGCGAGGTGCACCGAAGGAGATGGAGATCCACGAGCAAGATGATCTGACATCATAATGACGATGTTGCAGCGATGACGACTCTCACAAGGCTCCATGGTGGACGACCACTATGAGAGAGAGAAGTTTGGCGTGTAGAGAAAGAGAGAGAGCATTCATAATCGTGTGTGTAGAAGAGCAAATGGTGACTCTTCTTATATAGTATTTTGGGAGTCCATGGATCCCAATCCATGGACAACACATAATCAATGGATTAGATTGATTTGTGTTTCTTTCAATGGCTAAGATGTTGTTGTAAAAATACAACAACTATTGATTTAATTTAAATTAATTTTCATTGATAAATCAACAAAATTAATTTCAAATTAAATCATCTTTGATAAGAGAAAAGATAATGAAGAGAATGAACCAATCTCCTAAAAAAGAGGGGACGGCTACTCTTCTCCTCATGGAGAGGTGTAGCCGTCCACTTCTCTTTGCTGGACTTGGTCCATCTCTTCTAATTATCATGAGATCTCATTATCTCATGATATATATATATATATATCATAATCTCTCGTCGACAATATTTTCACCAAAAAATAATTCCAAATTATCTTACAGAAAATATCAACCATGCCATTGAAATTATGTGAATCTCATTCACAACCCAAAACTAAATGTAATTATATTTTCAATTAATCATTCAATGTGAATCCATTTCCTAGAGAATGGTGTATTGAATATTTTGCTTTGAATCCATATACATCAAACACCATTCCTAGAGAAGGGTGTATTGGATATTTTGCTTTGAATACAATATTCATAAGTATGTAAGTTTTGAAATTTTAGACATTCTAAAGTTTCATCTCTTACTAGTCTATTGATCAAATCAACAGATAAATCTCCAAGGCTTAATGCTAGATCATTGTCAAATGATCTTCATCCTCCTATTGATGTTATAAGGTTTAATTTTCAGTATTAGAAATCTTAATTAACTATTCATTAATTTTCTAATTTAGTAGAGTCCACTAGATGTTAGATTACTATCTGAAATATGTCCATCATAACTCTTTATGATAGGTTTATTCCAGAATTCATGTTTATTTCTAACACTTAGAAATAAACTATGAATGTATTCTAATATCCAGGTCACAGAGACATTCTCTAAAACTAAGGACTCTCCCACTGAAAATATGAAGTCTATCTATCCTATGGGGATTGTTGCAACAATTGTATCAATTCCCATATAGATGACTATTAATCCTTAAGATCAAATTTACTATTCTTCTACAACATATGCAATAATTGCAAGTGTCATTAGAAGAATGAGATACAATTATTAGACTTTAATCTTATCTTATAAGAAAGTCAATTTCAACGATTAAATGTATATTATTTCGATGCACTATCCGAGTCCCTCTCTAAGTATTCTAGATAGTCCAGACAGTCATACTATCAGTACATCGATTTATTGCAGTATTAGTATTCATCTAATTCTTTGAATGTCATATGGAAGCCACAGAAGTTTAGTCAACTCTTCGACTCTCCTTCTTACTTGGGTCCGACCCATGCTTCCACTGTGCTCCCTTCATCTATAAACAACCATTGCTTACGACAAAGGTTCTCTTATTTTGAACTCAAAAGATTTCAATGTAAGAGTATTTTAACATTTATACATGCTTCATTTAATTCATACAACTCTTAATAGCGCTACCATTCTGCATAATGCAGTGAACCTTGTCATTCATGATTAAATGTTGAGAGTGCATATGTGTGCCAAAACATACTTTGATTTTATAAGGATTAATTTGACAATTATCATAGACATGTCACTATCAAAGTACACTTGATGAGGGATTAAGACTATAGAGACATACAAACCCTGAGGTAATGTCTTATTGTCTTATTTAATTGTCACTCCTCATTTTGACGAGGAAACTTGCATATTGCATTCACATACATTATGTGTCCAATTGCAAGGATAATATCTTGATCATGAATTCAATTCATGATATTACACTGGTTATTATTGAGTATGGCTTTGAGTGGGTTTAATGAGGATTATCTGAAATAAGAAATTTGCATAAATGTATATATATATATATATTTTATATACATATTTTACTTTGATTTATGAATTTTTATATCAAAGTTGTCTTGCCTTGTCAACACTGAAAGTTCATTCTCTCAATCACTTTCAATGTAAGAGATATACTTACCTATATATCTCTAGAAAGTTCTGGGTTCTCCTTTTCTATCTTTGTTGCATCCCAGTAATATGAGAAACTATAACTCAGATAAAAAGAAGCGGGAATTCATTCCGCCTTGCAAGTACAACTTACATTTCCCAATTCGGTATTTAACACCTGAGCCCACCACCCCTAAGATGATGTTGACATGTTGTTAATTGAACCAACCGTCAACAGGAATGGAACTCACTATGCGCAATCCAATATCACCCCAATAATATGAGGAACCGATAGTAGAGTCACTACGCATACGGACTTAATCTTTCGAGAAGCAAAGAGCCCGATCCAGATGCGTTTGCATACAGGAGCTGTCACTTCGGACAAGCGTCTCCTACATACAATCCTTGGAGATGGAACCCTTCGCCTTGACAGGAGACCATGGATTTCACTTATGTGATCCTCCACCTCATATTCAAATTTAATTAATTATCATGAATCACATTCATATAATTAATTCTTCCAAGGGAAATATAACTCTATTCATAATAGAGTGTTTTAATTGGATATAATTCATTTAATCTCATTATATCAATTATCAATCAAATTCAATCAACAAACTTGATTGTTACTTGAAATAGTGGTATTATTTCTCAAAGTACGTATTATTTGAATTTTAATAATTAGAAAATACATCATGATCTCTCAAGCATCATTCGTTCCCTACCCGCTGTCATGGCCAGTACCGATGGGAGTGGGATAGATCACACATGGTGCAACCTGCTATCCCAACACTCCTCGACTAGGCACTATATCCGTCTCAGGAAAAAAGAATGCAGAGTCAATTACTTTGTACTTGAGATGTTCATCGGTTTTTCAACCGAAGTTATAGAATATAATATTCATCAAAATCATTTTGATAATATTATAAGGAGATTTGCTAAACAAATCTCCAATCCTATTCAAGAAACAAGGTTTTGCATGTAAAAGTTGTCCTACAACTATTGTAGGATAAACTAGAGTTTTCATGAAAACAATGTTTGTTGGAAATTTCATATTAACCAATTGTGATCAATATCAACTATCTTATCATTTTGGTTAATGCAATATCATTCAAGAAAATAATTATCATCTTTAAATATTTCATAAATATTTATCAATAATCATTTTATAAAATTAACAATTAACTTCCATTAATTTATTTGAATGACAATCACAAGGTTCATGATCAAGTTTGTTAATTTCCACCAGTGACCCCTACTCACTAAAATTAACATAACTCGATCAATTTAAATCCAATTAATGAAAAATAAATTTATTTCATTCACTAATTTGATTTAAAACAGAATTCAAGTGATAATTATGCATTTCTATGTATTTAGAACCCATAATTAACTCTTTAATTACGTCACTAATCGCCATCTCCGAAACAATGGATATACGTTCGTTAAAACGATCATATCTTGAGCAAACAAAATCTAAATTACGCAAACTCAAATTCCACATTTTCCTTGTTTAATGGGAAACATTATCCATGTGATAAATTCATGTTTAAACATTTTAAAAAGGGCCGAAAAATATCACAAAATATGGCTGCGAAAATTAAAATGCGACAAAATTTTCACAAAACCCAACGAGCCCAAATCTTCGTAGGTTCATGGATCTCATCCAAAACCTTCGACGAACTGGATATGATACCACTTTAAGGATATGAGAAATATCCTCAAGTGCATCGAAGCGTGAGGATCGCATTGTATGCGATTGGGAGCGGCTAGTCGTACTAGTCGCTCCGGGCAGCGGAATTTAATTTTTTTAAACGATGAAACCGTGTGATCCAAGAACACTTCTTGGATCATTTCATCTAAACCACAAATAGGTACTATGGTTACCTCTTGAAGTGTGGTTGCGATCGAGATTCTAAACTAAGAAATCTCTTGTCCCAAGTCCGATCCGATAGATGAGACGCTTGCGAGCGCGTTGATGAGACGCGTCCTTCTCGCAATCCACATTGATGATCCAAGTGTTGAATATCCTGATCTAATCACATGATATCCGATGTCTTCTTCACGAGTGAGGTGCACCGAAGGGGACGGAGATCCACGAGCAAGATGATCCGGCAGCATAACGACGATGCTGCGGCGGTGACGACTCTCACAACGCTCCATGGTGGACAGCTACTATGAGAGAGAGAGTGGTTTAGCGTGTAGAGAAAGAGAGAGATAGAGCATTCATAATCATGTGTTTCGAAGAGCAAGGGGTGCCTCTTCTTATATAGTATTTTGGGAGTCCATGGATCCCAATCCATAGACAATACATAATCAATGGATTAGATTGATTTGTGTTTCTTTCAATGGCTAAGATGTTGTTGTAAAAATACAATAGCTAATGATTTAATTTAAATTAATTTTCATTGATAAATCAACAAAATTAATTTCAAATTATATCATCTTTGATAAGAGAAAAGATAATGAAGAGAACGAACCAATCTCCTAAAAAAGTGGGGACGGCTACTCTTCTCCTCATGGAGAGTTGTAGCCGTCCACTTCTCTTTAGTGGACTTGGTCCATCTCTTCTAATTATCATGAGATCTCATTATCTCATGATATATATCATCATCTCTCATTTACAATATTTTCACGAAAAAATAATTCCAAATTATCTTATGGAAAATATCAACCATGCCATTGAAATTATGTGAATCTCATTCACAACCCAAAACTAAATGTAATTGTATTTTCAATTAATCATTCAATGTGAATCCAATTCACATTAACAATTAATCAACCAATATAAATCACAATATGCTCTCTCTAATATATTATAAATCATATTTATAATATACCTAATTAATATGGATAGTGCTATCCACATTATTCATATCCATGATAATTAAATCACATTCAATCATCGTGGATCTCTTTTTATCATGTGCCCAAATAATATGAATCACATTCACATTATTCATATCCTTGATAATTAAATCTCATTTAATTATCTTAGATAACTCTTCAATTAATATGAATCAAATTCATATCATTCATGGTAATTAAATCACATTTAGTTATCTATTTTCTCAATGCTCGGATACATATATCAACAATGAAATTATCCATGAACTCTTTCAAGGATAATGCACTTTCTCCGCGGATACTTGGAGATAAGGACATGGCGATTGTATTGTTCCACCTATAGTGACTTGGATGTTGAGATCAAATCTCAAATCCAGATCTTGCGGACCTCCCATAGATGCTAAATTAAATCAAGACCACAAATCCAATCTTCTCATTGCATCTGAATCATATTCAGATCAATGTCCAACATTTGGACCAAGATCAGATTGCTTCTCTACTGAGAGGAGTCACTAAAATCCAAACCCATTTTATCACTCCCTAGGAATGGAAGTGTCATGGTTATACAATTGTTTATGATCACATCACCCTCAGGTATTCCCAATACCTGTACATCCTGCATACTGGAAGACCTAGATTAAACCTGAAGTTTTAGATCTCTTTTAGACTGTTTCCTTTAGGGTTTTATCATTAAGTTTCTCATTCGACCATTGGGAGTCGGTATCGATCATGTACTTTCCAAAAGCACATATCATACCTAGGTATTGATCATATACTTTCCAAAAGCATATATCAAGCCTACAAATTCAGTCAAGCTTCTAAAGCGAGATGACCGTGCACGGAATTTGATTCTTCCCAATATCTCATGAGTGAGCTCATGTCTTGCGGTTCAGTAAATGAACATGTAGGATCCCTTTAAGAGATCGTATTACTCATATGCCCTTATATGAACACCAGCTCACCGGTATATAAACCTTGGTTAGGTCATCAACCTATTTTTCTGCCAAATGCACATACTCAGACATATAGTAACATATCTATCTCCGGTCAGAGGATGCGTGCCTATACCGTGACAACATACGACATAGGTCTTTGGTTGTCTCGATCTCGATAAGTCAACTCTTTGACCTAACTAATCTGACACCTCCGAATCTCTATTCCTTTGCAGAGGACCTGCATCAAGAGGTCGGTCAGATATCAGCCTTTTGAGATAAGGATTGCCATCTCCTACTCAGGCTGGAGATCCTCTCTTAACAATCATTTGACAGTACTTGATGAGTCCTCTATCTAACTCTTTAGATATTCATCCAAGCACCAGCCTCTATGATTAAATAATTGAATCATCAGTTGTATGATCATTAAGATGGCCATGGTACATAACCCTAATTGTACTAAGGGACCTATTATACAAATTAGTTATTCTTCATTTCAGATCAGGGAATGATATTTGCAATAACATTTATTGTATAATGGCTCGCCGTGGGCTCGCATGTCCAACACCACCCGCGTGCTACTCCAAACCAATGGATTCTACCTCCTAATCACGTCATCAATGAAGAGATATGTGCATGATGCTTGTCTAAGTTAGGTCACTATCTAAAAGAATCATGCGTGTGTATGATATATTCTACTTAGACCAATCAAAATGACATGTGAACATAGACTTGCGAACACAAAGATTTAAGTCGTTCGACCTGAAAAATCTTAACTCAGTCCCAATAAGGCTCCTCTAAAATTAGGTTGATTAAGGTCAAATAAAATTCATCCTCGACTTCTATTCATAACTTGGTTCAAAACCCACTAACTTTTCACTTTGCATATGCTAGATATGCCGATGAGATGTAGATGACATGCTAGATAGATGAATGAAGTGCAAGATTTTTTTTAAATTTTCTTCTATTCCTCCTATTTGACAACAAATTTTACAAAAGCATTTTTTTATAAGAATTTTTACAACTTTTTACACAAGTATTATGCATATTATACAAGTATACATGCATTTTAAAAAAAGTTTTTTTTCAATTTTACCCACCCTGTAATTATTGCATAATATATACAAAAATACGTGAAAGTACGAGCTATGGGTAAAGTATATATGTAATATATACACGTCCCCCTCCACTTCGCGTGTGCTATGTCCTCAGAGCACGATAAGCGAGGAACAAGACATAGCTCGTGCTAAGTGTAGGAGAAATAACGAAAGTATAAAACTCGCTCTGCCCCCTATACTTAGGCTTTGACAGCCTAAGTGTAGAAGAAGATCAAAAATGGGGCGGGTGAGGTTAAGGAAGGAAATTGATGAATATATATATATATGTATGTATGTGTATGTGTGTGTGTATAGAGCTTATCCAATGAACCCCTTGCCCATTTGAGTTTTGACGAGCACCAAATGTATGCTCTCCACCTGTATTTTCATTTTAAAGGTTGCCTATTTCGAAGGATCACGGTTTTGGAAGGATATTAATACATTTGAGCCTTATATTTTTTCAATTATACAGAGTCTTTAAAAAAAGGAAGATGGTTTTGGAAAGATAAATTCAAAATTCGTGCTGAAGAAATAGTCATTGTACATTTGATCGGTAATATACATATTGTACTTAAGTAATTGTGTGCTGCGAGATCAGTACTGCTGAAACAATTGTCCGTAATTTACATATGTAATATTACATTGTATAGAGATTAGTAATTCATTCATGTTACTCAAGTAGTACATATTCAGTTCTCAAGTAATTATTGTTGTGAGATCAGTAATTAAGTATGTAAATTACTAATGTCTATAGAATAAGCATTGAATACAGATGTTCATTTTACTGAACTCATTTTGATTGATACTAATGTCATAGTTACTTAATACTTAGAATGTTACTGACGCACCTCTTATTTACTTATATAACCTTTTCAATTACTTATAATGCATCGCGTATTACTGATAGCAATACATAAGTTACTGGTCCGCATGTATTTCCATTTTAAAGGTTGCCTATTTCGAAGGATCACGGTTTTGGAAGGACATTAATACGATTGAGCCTTTTATATTTCCAATTATACCGAGTCCTTAGAAAAAGAAAGATGGTTTTGGAAATATAAATTCAAAATTCATTCTGAAGAAATAGTAATTGTATATTTGATCAGTAATATACATATTGTATTTAAGTAGTTGTGTGTTGCCAGATCAGTAATACTGAAACAATTGTCCGTAATTTACATCTGTAATATTACATTATACAGAGATCAGTAATTCATTCATGCTACTCAAGTAATACATATTCGGTTCTCAAGTAATTATTGTTGTGAGATCAGTAATTAAGTATGTAAATTACCAATGTCCATACAATAAGTACTAATTACAAATGTTCATTTTATTGAACTCATTTTGATTGATATTAATGTTATAGTTAATTAATACTTTGAGTGTTACTGACGTACCTCTTATTTACTTATATAACCTTTTCAATTACTTATAATGCATCGAGTGTTACTGATAACAGTACATAAATTACTGGTCACACATTTTTTTTAATTATTCCAACTTACAGATTCCATTATCTTCTTTTACCAACAATTTGTTATAGGTTACTAGTGATTCTCTATATCTTACTTATTCTATTCTTTGTTTTGAATTACTATCGAATCACACCTTCTTTACTTATATAGCCTATTTAATTACTTGTATTACGTCAAGTGTTACTGACTGCACCACATAAATTACTTACATTTGGAATGAAATAATGATAGAAGGAAAAGTAACAACTGATATTTTCTTAAGATACATAAGTAACTATGAATGAAATTTAATTAGTACGAATAATAAAATAGAAAAGTAATACATGATATATTGTCAATAACATATGCAAATGCCTTCAGTAACTTGGTATAATCTTTCTGAAATAATGTTTTTGCTATCCAAATCCAATTGCAAGACATCCATCTTCACTCCTTCTGATATGATCTTTTCACGATTCAAATCCATCCAGGAAGCATCGTTCATCATTGCTTCTGAGAAATCATGATCAATTTCCATTCACAAATGATCCATCACATTTGAAACTAAAACTGAAAACTAGAAAACAAACGGTCAAATGATACAAAAGAATAATAAATAAATATTACTAGAAAAATTAAGGTGAAAACTTACAAGAAAGAATATTGGCGTTAGGGTTCTTTGTATCGTCACAAGATGAAGAATGAGATCTCAAAGCTTTTTTTAAGGAAAACAATACGACAATGAATTCCTATTTAACTTCTAGTCAAATAAGGAATTAAATTATTGAGGGTGATGCGCAAGGCGGTTTTGACAACCCTATTTTATTTCTATCAATGGTAATTATTTAAAAAAGACATTCAACCATCGGATTAGCATCGCACACACGTCCATGCATGCTCAAAAACCCCCCAAATGGGCTTAGAGCTCATTGGATAAATTCCCTACATACATGCATGCATACATGCATGCATGCATGCATGCATACATACATGCATACATACGTACATACGTATGTACATACATACATACATACATACATACATACATACATACATACATACATACATACATACATACATACATACATACATACATACATACATACATACATACATATATACACACAGGGTGGGCATCGGTCCCCCCTATAGTTAGGCTCTGGTCAGCCTAAGTACAGGATAGGAGTAAGTGTGAGAACAAATGAGATCTAGAGAATATACAAAGTGATCGTAGTATGAATCTTTTTGATGCTGGTGATGGCTAGAGATTTATGTTGCAAGGCTTCATGCGTGGCTCAATACGTGTCTTCTAAATCTGCCTCGCTGTTCATTTGGTTCAACAAAGTGTTTCAACAATTGTCCATTCACTAGGGATGTTTGTGCTCCATCTATAAGATCTGAGATCTCTACACATTCACTGTTATGCACAACACATACAATAAGTGGACCCGTCCAATTGGATTTGAGCTTCCCTTGGAAAACCTTCAGCCTCGTGTTGAACAACCATGCCTTTTTTTCCAGGAAAAAAGAACTTTCGTATGATAAATCTATCGTACCAATGCTTTACCTTGTCCTCGTACACCAAACTGTTGTTGTATGCTCAGTTTCTGATTTCCAAAAATTCATTCAGATACATCTCTCTCTGTTTATGCCCCAAGTGTGTGTTCCAATAGAACTTCTTAATTTCCCATGTTGATTTATGCACTAACGCTGCAGGTAAATGACATGTCTTCCCAAATACCATCCTGAATGGGGAGGTTCCTAATGGTGTCTTGTAAGCTGTCTTGTAGGTCCAAAGGACTTGGTCCAAGATCTGAGACTAATCCTTCCCGTATGGGTAGACAAGCTTCTGCAATATGGTCTTAACCTCCCTATTCGACCCCACTTCCATGCCATTGCTCTATGGGTGGTAAGGATGAGCGACACGATGCTCGATGCTGTAATCCTTCACAAGTTTCTTCATATCACTATTATCAAAGTGGCTAACCCCATCGGATATCAATACTTTGGGGATCCCGAACCTAGAAATGATCTCTAATAAACTTACAAACAGTCCTACTCTCTGCAGCTTGGGTCGGGATAGCCTCCACCTACCTTGATAGGTAATCTACCGCAAGAAGGATATACTCAAAACCATGGCTAACTGGGAATGGGCCCATGAAGTCAATTCCCCAGGCGTCAAAGACATCACAAATGATGATAGGATGCATCGCCATCTCATCTTTGGAACCAACGGTTCCTCCCATTCACTGGCATGCTGGGCACGCCTTCGCAAAGGTGGGGGCATTTTGAAGCAGAGTCAGCCAGTACAAGCCACACTGCAATACCTTGCATGTGGTCCTCTTACCGTAGTGGTGTCCTCATGCCTCCAGACTATGGAAAAAAGTAATGACACTTTGATATTCCTCCTAAAGAATACACTTCCTCCTGACACAATCTGGTCCTTCAAAGAAAAGGATAGGACCTTTCTAATGGTAGTGTCTTGAATCTGACTTGAGTCGGTCTATGCTGCTCTTGGGCTAATCTTCGGGAAATTTCTTGGAGACAAGATAGTTCACTATATTGGTGTACTGTGGGAGTGAGCTGATAACAAAAACCAACTCGTCATGGAAGGAGTCTCGAATAGATGTATCATCAGATGCATCAAGAATCTCGAGACGAGAGAGATGGTCAACCACTACATTCTTCTTTCCAGATTTATCTCTAATATCCAAGTCAAACTCCGGGATAAGTAAAATCCACCTAAGAAGACGTGACTTCACGTCCTTCTTTTCCATGAGGTACCGTAGCGTTGTATAGTCTGTGAACACAATAACCTTGGATCTTATGAGATGAGATCTGAATTTATCCAAGGCGAACACTACCGCAAGCATCTCATTTTCTGTAACTGTATAGTTACACTGAGCAAGATCAAGACCTTTGCTTGCATAGTGTATAGCAAACGGAATATCATCCCTTCTCTGTCTTAACACAACCGCAACAATAAAATCTGAGGCATTCGTTATGATCTCAAAAGGAAGAGACCAATCTAGGGCTTGCAAGATTGGGGCATCGATGATCATCCCTTAAAAGTAGCTTAACGTTATTAAAGACATTCGTGATTGTTAATAAAATCCATGTCTTTACCTAAAAGCTCAGTTAACGGTCAGGGGATCTTTGAAAAATCTTTTATGAATCTCCTGTAAAATCCAACATGCCCAAGGAATAACCACAACTGTTTTTCATTGGTTGATGGTTGGAGTCATCTGATCATGTCCACCTTGGCATGGCCAACCTCCATTCCTCTCTTGGAGATGACATGCCCCAACACAATGCCCTCTGTCACCATAAGTGACTTTTCTCTAAGGAGAGCACCGGATTTACCTCACAACATCATTTGAGGACTTGTTCCAAATTTCTAAGATAGGAATCGAAGGAATCACCATGGATCGAGAAGTCATCTATGAAGATTTCCATGAATTCATCGACCATCTCGACGAATACAATAATCATGCACCTTTGAAACGTAGTGAGAGCATTGCATAACCCAAAGGGTATGCGTCTGAAATCTTAGGTACCAAAGGGGCATGTGAATGTAGTTTTCTCCTAGTCCTCAGGAGCAATATCTACTTGGTTCTAGCTCGAGAACCCGTCTAAGATACATAAGAATTCCTTTCCCGCTAATCTTTCTAAGATCTTATCAATAAATGGTAGGGGAAAATGATCCTTCTTCATCACAACATTCAAGCGTCTGTAATCCACACAGACAGGCCATGACATTGGTACTCTTGTCCCAATCTCCTCTCCATCCTCGTTGGTGGTCGTCTGGATTCCTGACTTTTTTGGGACAACATTGATAGGTGCCACCCACTTGGAATCGGAGATGGGATAAATAAAACCCGTGTCGCACCATTTCATAATTTCTTTCTTCACGACCTCTCATAAATTTGGATTCAACTTGCGCTGGAATTCACGAGAAGGTTTGGCTTCATTCTCAAGGTAGATATGCTGCGAACACATAGCAGGATTTATCTCATGGAGATCGGAGATGCTCCAGCCTATCGCCTTGCGATTTTTCTCCAAGATCTCTTGCAAGCGAGATTCCTACTCACAGACTGATGACAATCAGAAACTTCCTCTCGTATCCCGTAAGGAAGGCATATTTTAGTGTTGTGGGTAATGGTTTGAGCTTAGGACAATGTGGACATCGAGAAAGTCCAGCTCAATCAATTCTTTCTCCATGTTGATAGTGGTGTTAGCAATGTGAGCCCCGGGCGAACCATTTCTACAATAAATGTTATTGTAATGAATAAATTATCAATGAAAATTATTGATTGTTTTTCACTCCCCTTTCTGAGATTAATGAATGAATGCACTATAGGGTCCCTCTGTACAATAAGGGTTATGTACCATGGCCAACTTGATGATCATACAGCTGTTGATTCATTGGATGGATCATAGAGGCTGATGCTTGGATGAATATCTAAGGAGTTAGATAGAGGACTCATCAAGCATCATCAAATGATCATTAAAGTGATGATCTCCAGTCTGAGTAGGAGATGGCAATCCTATCTCTTATGACTGATATCTGACTGACCTCTTGATGCAGGTCCTCTGCATGGGAATAGTGATTCAGAGGTGTCAGGTTAGTCAAGTCAATGGGTTGACTTGACGAGATCGAGATAACCAAAGACCTACGTTGAATACTGTCACAACATAGGCATGCATCCTCTGACTAGAGACAGATGTATTGCTATATGTCTGAGTATGTACATTTGGCAGACCAATAGGTTGATGACCTAATCAAGGTCTATATACCGGCGAGCTGGTGTGCATGTAAGGACATATGAGTAATACGATCTCTCAAAGGGATCATACAGGTTCACTTGTGAACCGGGAGACATGAGCTCACTCATGAGTTATTGGGACTGAACAAATTCCATGCATGGTCGTCGTGCTTTGGAAGCATGACATGAATTTGAAGGCAAGATATATGCTTTGTGAAAGCACATGATCTATACCAAATCCCGATGACCAAGATTGAGAAACTTAATGATCTAACCCTGAAGATGACAATGTAAAAGTGATCTTTATCTTCAGGATGATCATGAGTCTTCCAGTATGTAGGATGTGCAGGTATTAGGAATACCTGAAGGGTGATTTGATCATATACGATTGTATAACCATGACGCTTCCATTCCGAGGGAGTGATGAAACAGGTTTGGATTTTAGTGACTCCTCTCATTAGAGAAGTGACCTAATCTTAGTCCATGAACTGGACATTGATCTGAATGAGATTCAGATGCAATGAGAAGATTAAGTCTACGGTCTTGATTTGATCAAGCATCAGTGGGAGGTCCATAGGATCTGGATTTGAGATACGATCTCAACATCCAAGTCACTATACGTGGAACAATACAATCGCCCTGTCCTTATCTCCAAGTATCTAAGGAGAAATAGCATTGTTCTTAAATGGTTTAAGAACAATTCCATAAGATCTAAGCAAAGAGAATTTGATAATTAAAAGTGTTTTAATTATCATGATGTATGAGAAATTATCCAATATGATTAAATGTGATTTAATAAGTTTGGATAAGAATAATGTGGATAGAGATATCCAATTATTCATGATATATTATAAATGTGATTTATAATGTATTAGAGAGAGTTAATTATAATTTATATGTGTTGATTAATTATGATGTGTATTGGATACACATTGTGTAATTAATTAACAATATAAAATTACATGTTGTTTTGGGTTGTGAATATGATTCACAATTTTTTCATGGCAAGATTGCAATATTCTCAAAGATAATTGTGAATTATTTTTTGAGAAATAAAACCCAAATAATTTTGTTGCAAATAAATAAGAGAGATTACATGGAGATATGCAATCTCATGGAGATTGCAATCTCCATGCAAGCCATGAACGGCACACCACTCCTAATTGGAGTGGGTGTGCGCCTACATGGAAGGCACATGGAGATGAAATCTCCATGTGTCTTCTCTCCTTATTTGTTGGGTTGATTTAGGAATGAATTATATTTGATTTTATCAAATATATTTTGACCTAAATTTGTTGCTTTTGACAACAACAATCTTAGCCATTGGATGAACATAAATCAATCTCATCCATTGATTCTATGTGTCCCATGGATTGAGATCCATGGATCCCAAAACCCTATAAATAGAGAGGCATACTTGGCTCTCTCTTTACACATGCTATTGTAGCACAAACTCTCTCTCTCTTTCTCATATACACGACAGCCCTTCTCTCCCTCTCTTCTTGGTGGCCGTCCACCTTGGTGGAGAGAAACGTCGACGCCCGCGCCATCGTGCTGCCGCTTCGACTCTCTGCGGTTCTTTGTCTTCTTGGAGTGCTTCACTCACGAAGGAGACGTTTGATCTCGTGCGACGAGATCAGGAGCAACCGCGCTTGGATCAACTTGGATTGCGAGGACACCGCGACTCATCTCCGCGCTCGCAAGCCGTTACTCCGACGATCGGACTTGAGACAGGAGGTCTCTTTTCGTAGAGACTCGATCAACCACGCTTCAAGAGGTATTGCATTATACTTGATGTGGTTATAGATGAAACGATTTGAGAATGGTTCTCGGATCATGTGGTTTCATCGGTTTAAAAATTTTAAAATTCCGCTGCTCCGAACAACTAGTACGACTAGTCGTTCTTCATCGTATTCGATACGACGATCACGCTTCCGTGATGCGCTTGAGGATTTCCCCATATCCTTCAAGTGGTATCAGAGCCTTAGGTCGACGGTTTCGAATATGATTCGAAAAACCGAGGACGACTTGGGTTCGTTTAGGTCGCGAAAGTTTTCATCGCATTTGATTTCGCAGATCTGTTTAGTAAATAAATTCGGCACTGTTTAAATTGTTTAAACACGAATTTAAAACTTGGATTTTGTTCCCCATTAAATAAGGAAACTATAGGAACTGAGTTTGCGTAAATCGGATTTCGTATGCTCTAGTTATGGTTGTTTTAATGGACATGTATGCACTGTTGCGGGAACAATAGATTTTAACATGATTAAAGAGTTAATTACTGTTATCATCTGCCTCGAAATGCATGCAAATCCACTTAGGTTCTGTTGTAAATCAAGTTAGCAATCTATGAAAATTGAGTTTGCTTAATTTGGATTTAAATTGATTGAGATATGCCAATTTTAGTGAATAGGGGTCTATACTGAAATTGCATTCCTAATCTAGAACCAAGTGATTGTCAATTAGTGAAATTAATTGTTAATTTCGTGAAATAATCTTGAATAATATTTGTGAAATATTGAGACATGATTATTTGCCTAATTGACATGACCCCAACCAATTAATTGATTAAGATGTGATCTAAATCATAAATTGGAAACAACAATCTTCAAACTTGATGCTTGAATAGGATTTGGGAATTTGTCTAGCAAATTTCCTTATAATCAAAAATGTTTTGATTATTACTATATGGTACAATTTCGGTTGAAAAATCGATGATAATCTCAAGTACAAATTAATCAATTTGGCATTATCCTTTCCCGAGGCGGATATGGTGCCTAGTCGGAGAGCATTGGGGTTGCGGGTTGCAACGTATGTGGTCCGTCCCACTCTCGTCGGTACTGGCCATGACAGCGGGTAGGGCCGGGATAATGTCCGAGGGATTAAGATGTATTTTTTTTCCTAATTATTAAAATTCGAATTAATACGTATTTTGAGATATTACCATATATGTATTCAAGTAAAATAATCAAGTTTGATTGATTGAATTGGATTGATAATTAATTTAATATGATTAAATTGATTATGTCCAATTGAAATACTCTAATATGATTAGAGTTATTAATTCCCTTGGAAGAATTAATTATGTGAATGTGATTCACGATAATTAATTAAAAAAATTTGAATATGAAGATGGAGGATCACATAAGTGACATCCATGGTCTCCCGTCAAGGCGAAGAGTTTCGTCGCCAGGGATTGCATATGGGAGACGCCTGTCCGGAGTGACAGCTCCCGTGTGCAAGCGCATCTGGATCGGGCTCTTTGCTTCTCGAAAGAGTAAGGCCGTATGCGTAGTGACCCCAATATCGGATCCTCATATTATTGGGGCGATATTGGATTGCGCATAGCGAGTACTATTCCTGTTGACGGTTGATTCAATTAACAACGGGTCAACATCGCCTTAGGGGTGGTGGGCTCGGGTGTTAAAGACCGAATTGGGAAATTGCAAGTTGGACTTACAAATTGGAATGAGTTCCTGCTTTTCTTTATTGGAGTCACAGATTCTCATATTATTGGGATGTGACAATGATAAAGAGGAGATCCCAATTCTTGCTAGAGATATAGCGGTAAGTATATCTCTTACTTTGAAAGTGATTAAGGGAATGAACTTTCAAAGTCGACAATGCAAGAATAATTTGATTTAAAATACCTTAATCAAATATCATAAATTTGAATATATATTTCTATATTCTAATATAGTGCATTCTTAATTTCAGAAAATGAAGTCTTTGAACCCACTTAGTAGGCTTCTTGAGGTCAACCAATTGACCGGCCCAAATTACTCGGATTGGATCCGAAATTTGGAGCTTGTTCTCTCTGCTGAGCGCATTAGTTATGTGCTATCCGAGGACAAGCTTGAGAACCCTAAGTCCAAGGAAGAAAAAGCATTTAATGACAAGTATGATGAAGATCATGTCTTGGCTAGGTGCTATATCCTAGGTTCTCTCTCCAATGTGCTGCAGAAGCAACATGTGGAGATGAATACCTATCAGGAAATAATGCAGAATCTTAAGGATATGTTTGGTGACATTAACCGCACTCAGCGGTACAATGTTATGAAAGACCTCATTCGTTGTAGAATGCAGGAAGGGACTTCGGTCCGTGAACATGTACTCAAAATGTTTGGGTACCTGTCGGAGCTGGAGACTCTTGGGGCATCGATGGATGCAGACATGCAAGCTGATTTCATTCTGCTGTCATTGCCCAAGTCTTTTAATAACTTTGTAGTGTCATTCCACATGAACAAGTTGGAATTGACAAGTGCTGCTCTCCTTGCTGCATTGAAGTCCGCAGAGGACGTAATGAAGAAGGATGGTCCCAGTGGCAATGCAATGGTTGCACAGGTCAAAGGGAAGCGCGGTCGGAAGCATGGTTCTCGGAAGGGCCCGGCCCAGAAGAGAAAGAAGAAGGGACAAAGTGTTGCCTCTTCTTCCAATGCATCCACTCTCATGGCGTCGAAATAAACCGACGTCTGTCATCACTGCAAGAAGCCGGGGCACTGGAAGCGTAACTGTCCAGATTACCTGAAATCCTCAGACAAAGGTAAAGCCCCAGCAGGTATGAAATCTACTTTCATCATTGAAACTAGCTTTCTCGTTGGACGAGAAGGAAGTTGGGTTGTAGATTCTGGTGCTTCTGTTCATGTATGCAATTTGTTGCATTTGTTTCAGGAAACTAGGAATCTTGAGGAAGGGGAGATAGTCATCCAGATGGGATCTGATGCAAGTGTTGCAGCAGTAGCCGTCGGGACTTGTAGACTATCATTATCTAGTGGAAGAGTCCTTATACTTAAAGAATGTCTTTATGTACCTGAAATCAGAAGGAACTTGATATCTGTATCTAAGCTTGTTAGAAGCGGATATACTTTCCTTTTCTGTAATAAATTAGTCATAAGTCGTTATGATAAATATATTGCGGATGGTGTTTTGACTTCTGGTGGACTCTATGAATTGTGCATTGATAAATGTATTATGAATGTGACAACCACTAATAAAAACCCTAAAAGATCCAGAGAGGATAAAAATATCTCAAATGAGATATGGCATCAAAGGCTTGGTCATTTGTCTGTTGATAGGATCAATAGATTGATAAAGGATGGACCTCTAGATTTTCTACAGGTTCAACCTCTGCCCACTTGCAAACATTGCATACAGGGCAAAATGACTAGGACGCCTTTCCGTAACAAGGTTACGAGATGCGAAGGTATTATTGACCTAATACATACCGATGTATGTGGTCCCTTCAGTACCGCGACTCGAAATGGATACCGATATTATTTGACGTTTATCGATGACCATTCGCGATACGGGTTTATCTTCCTACTACGTCATAAGTCTGAAACCTTTGAAAAGTTCAAAGAATTCAAGGCTTTGGTTGAGAACCAAACCGATAGGAAGATTAAACGGATTCGATCTGATCGAGGTGGCGAGTACCTATCAGATGAATTCAAGGAATACCTTAAGGAGAATGGAATTGTTTCCAATCTCACTCCTCCTGGAACTCCCCAACTAAATGGTGTTGCTGAAAGACGCAACAGGACCATCATGGACATGGTCCGATCAATGATGAATAAAGCAAATTTACCTCTTAGTTTCTGGGGATATGCAGTAGAGACTGCAATATATATCCTGAATAAGATTCCTAGCAAATCCGTGCCTAAGACTCCTCATGAGCTATGGTATGGAACCAAACCTAGTGTTAATCACTTGAGGGTTTGGGGTTGCTTGGTCTATGCGAAGAACGTAGACGCAAGTAAGCTAGAATCTCGCTCTCGTGAGTGCTACTTCATTGGGTATGTTAAAGATGGTATTGGATACCAACTTTATGACCCTGAGACCCAAAAGGTTTTTGTTTCTAGAGATGTGAAGTTTCTGGAGAATGATTTCCATAAAGGTCAAGACAACAATGAAGTAGAGGAATTCTTTGAATCCCCTGAGGATTCTGAACTTCCTAGACCAGAAACAGAAGAGATAAATAAAGATGAAACACCCATACCTCTTCGAAGGAGTTCGAGGGTGGTTGCACCACCTGAAAGGTATGGATTCCATGTGTCAGGTGAAAATGACATTGATCCTACTTCATTTGATGAAGCACTCGCGGATCAAGACATGGATAGATGGATGCTAGCAATGAAGTCAGAAATTGACTCCATGCATAAGAATGGTGTATGGACCCTAGAGGATCCACCTAAAGGGGTAAAACCCATTGGGTGTAAATGGATCTTCAAGAGAAAGAGGGGACCTGATGGGAAAGTAGAGACTTTCAAAGCACGGCTCGTGGCCAAGGGCTACACACAGAGAGAAGGCATCGACTACGATGAGACATTCTCTCCTGTGGCTATGCTTAAATCCATCCGGACATTGCTAGCTATAGCTGCATATCTTGACTACGACATCTGGCAGATGGACGTCAAGACGGCTTTCCTCAATGGATACCTCGAGGAGGATATCTACATGGAGCAGCCCCAGGGCTTCATGAATGAGGATGGTAAAGTATGCAAGCTGAAGAAATCCATCTATGGGCTCAAGCAAGCTTCTCGTAGTTGGAACATCAGATTTGACGAAACATAAAGAGTTATGATTTTGTGTAGAATCCTGATGAACCTTGTGTATACAAGAAGCTTAGTGGGAGCGCCGTTGTGTTCATCGTGCTTTATGTAGATGACATCCTTATCATTGGGAATGATACAGGGATGATGACCAGTGTAAAGATTTGGCTATCCCATACCTTTGAGATGAAAGATCTTGGAGAAGCCTCTTATATCTTAGGCCTGAAGCTGTTCAGAAACCGAGAAAAGAGATTTTGGGATTGTCACAACATGGATACATTAAGAAGATTCTTGAACGATTCCGTATGGATAGTTCAAAGAAAGGATTCCTACCCTTAAGACATGGTATCCACCTGTCTAAAGGAATGGCTCCTCAAAGTGTTGAGGAAAAGAAGGCCATGGCTGGATGTCCTTATGCATCAGCCGTAGGAAGCTTAATGTATGCCATGATGTGCACTAGGCCAGATATCTGCCATGCAGTGGGAGTGGTAAGTCGTTACCAATCCTGCTATGGAGAACAACACTGGAATGCAGTAAAGAACATATTCAAATATCTAAGACGGACGCAAGATTACATCTTGGTCTATGGAGATGGTGATCTCCAAGTCTTGGGATATACAGATTCTGACTTCCAATCGGATGTAGATGATCGAAAGTCGACATCGGGGTTCGTGTTCTTGTTGAATGGTGGTGCTGTGAGCTGGAGAAGCAAGAAGCAGGACACTACTGCAGATTCAACAACGGAAGCCGAATACATTGCCGCATCGGATGCTGCGAAGGAGGCGGTGTGGTTGCGCAAGTTCGTGCTGGAGCTTGGCGTAGTTTCCTCTGATACTCCCATCCCGTTACTCTGTGATAACATGGGAGCCATTGCCCAGGCAAAGGAACCCAGATGGCATCAAAAGAGCAAGCACGTGGAAAGGAAATACCACATCATTCGGGAGATACAAAAGCGTGGTGACATCATCATCACCAAGGTGGCCTCTGCCGACAACGTTGCTGATCCTCTTACCAAACCTCTGACACAGAAGGTTTTGACCAGCATGTAATGAGTATGGGTTTAAAGATTGTACCTGAATGGTTCTGAGGGCTAGTGGGAGATTGTTAGCAATGTGAGCCCCGGGCGAACCATTTCTACAATAAATGTTATTGTAATGAATAAATTATCAATGAAAATTATTGATTGTTTTTCACTCCCCTTTCTGAGATTAATGAATGAATGCACTATAGGGTCCCTCTGTACAATAAGGGTTATGTACCATGGCCAACTTGATGATCATACAGCTGTTGATTCATTGGATGGATCATAGAGGCTGATGCTTGGATGAATATCTAAGGAGTTAGATAGAGGACTCATCAAGCATCATCAAATGATCATTAAAGTGATGATCTCCAGTCTGAGTAGGAGATGGCAATCCTATCTCTTATGACTGATATCTGACTGACCTCTTGATGCAGGTCCTCTGCATGGGAATAGTGATTCAGAGGTGTCAGGTTAGTCAAGTCAATGGGTTGACTTGACGAGATCGAGATAACCAAAGACCTACGTTGAATACTGTCACAACATAGGCATGCATCCTCTGACTAGAGACAGATGTATTGCTATATGTCTGAGTATGTACATTTGGCAGACCAATAGGTTGATGACCTAATCAAGGTCTATATACCGGCGAGCTGGTGTGCATGTAAGGACATATGAGTAATACGATCTCTCAAAGGGATCATACAGGTTCACTTGTGAACCGGGAGACATGAGCTCACTCATGAGGTATTGGGACTGAACAAATTCCATGCATGGTCGTCGTGCTTTGGAAGCATGACATGAATTTGAAGGCAAGATATATGCTTGTGAAAGCATATGATCTACACCAAATCCCGATGACCAAGATTGAGAAACTTAATGATCTAACCCTGAAGATGACAGTGTAAAAGTGATCTTTATCTTCAGGATGATCATGAGTCTTCCAGTATGTAGGATGTGCAGGTATTAGGAATACCTGAAGGGTGATTTGATCATATACGATTGTATAACCATGACGCTTCCATTCCGAGGGAGTGATGAAACAGGTTTGGATTTTAGTGACTCCTCTCATTAGAGAAGTGACCTAATCTTAGTCCATGAACTGGACATTGATCTGAATGAGATTCAGATGCAATGAGAAGATTAAGTCTACGGTCTTGATTTGATCAAGCATCAGTGGGAGGTCCATAGGATCTGGATTTGAGATACGATCTCAACATCCAAGTCACTATACGTGGAACAATACAATCGCCCTGTCCTTATCTCCAAGTATCTAAGGAGAAATAGCATTGTTCTTAAATGGTTTAAGAACAATTCCATAAGATCTAAGCAAAGAGAATTTGATAATTAAAAGTGTTTTAATTATCATGATGTATGAGAAATTATCCAATATGATTAAATGTGATTTAATAAGTTTGGATAAGAATAATGTGGATAGAGATATCCAATTATTCATGATATATTATAAATGTGATTATAATGTATTAGAGAGAGTTAATTTCAATTTATATGTGTTGATTAATTATGATGTGTATTGGATACACATTGTGTAATTAATTAACAATATAAAATTACATGTTGTTTTGGGTTGTGAATATGATTCACAATTTTTTCATGGCAAGATTGCAATATTCTCAAAGATAATTGTGAATTATTTTTTGAGAAATAAACCCAAATAATTTTGTTGCAAATAAATAAGAGAGATTACATGGAGATATGCAATCTCATGGAGATTGCAATCTCCATGCAAGCCATGGACGGCACACCACTCCTAATTGGAGTGGGTGTGCGCCTACATGGAAGGCACATGGAGATGAAATCTCCATGTGTCTTCTCTCCTTATTTGTTGGGTTGATTTAGGAATGAATTATATTTGATTTTATCAAATATATTTTGACCTAAATTTGTTGCTTTTGACAACAACAATCTTAGCCATTGGATGAACATAAATCAATCTCATCCATTGATTCTATGTGTCCCATGGATTGAGATCCATGGATCCCAAAACCCTATAAATAGAGAGGCATACTTGGCTCTCTCTTTACACATGCTATTGTAGCACAAACTCTCTCTCTCTTTCTCATATACACGACATCCCTTCTCTCCCTCTCTTCTTGGTGGCCGTCCACCTTGGTGGAGAGAAACGTCGACGCCCGCGCCATCGTGCTGCCGCTTCGACTCTCTGCGGTTCTTTGTCTTCTTGGAGTGCTTCACTCATGAAGGAGACGTTTGATCTCGTGCGACGAGATCAGGAGCAACCGCGCTTGGATCAACTTGGATTGCGAGGACACCGCGACTCATCTCCGCGCTCGCAAGCCGTTACTCCGACGATCGGACTTGAGACAGGAGGTCTCTTTTCGTAGAGACTCGATCAACCACGCTTCAAGAGGTATTGCATTATACTTGATGTGGTTATAGATGAAACGATTTGAGAATGGTTCTCGGATCATGTGGTTTCATCGGTTTAAAAATTTTTAAAATTCCGCTGCTCCGAACAACTAGTACGACTAGTCGTTCTTCGTCGTATTCGATACGACGATCACGCTTCCGTGATGCGCTTGAGGATTTCCCCATATCCTTCAAGTGGTTGGATCTGTCTCCGAAGTAACTGCCACCAACTGACTCGGATCTGGAGTCGGATCATCAAAAGTATTCAAGCAATCAGCTAAAGCCACGTATGACTCATCATCCTCATCTTATTATTGTACTAAAGAGGAAAATACTGACATACCCAACTCGGCCTCTGTGTCATTGAAGATGTAGGGACTCTCTACGTGATATGCATCTTGTTCTTTCCTAAGGATCTCACAAACTGTCTCAAGTACAAGATTCTCTCCAGCGGAGAGGGACTCATTAGTGCTAGCTGGGTTCTATCTCCATGGTCCAACAATGTCTACATGAACACAATCTGCTTCTGACAAAGTGAACTCGATGGTAGATTCGGAATCTGGCCTCTGTCACCTTGTCTGCTTCATCTCTTGTTCCTCATCTTCGCCTGGAGTTTGGAAATGAATTTATCCAACCTTATAGTCAAATAAGGCCCTGGTTGTCCTCAAGAAGGGCCTTCCAAGTATGATATGGGAATCTCTCCAATTTCGAGGGGTCTCCGTATCAAGGACCGTAAAGTCCACCATGTAATCCCGTCCCTCGACATTGATGATAATGTTCCTCAATTATCCCTTAGACCCCTCAGTGGATTTGTCAGCAAACTGGAATAAGGCTTTGGATTTCGTAAGAGGTCCTAGATATAGCCACTCGTATAGGGTTGTTGGTATCAGGTTAATTGAGGATCTATTATCTAAGAGAGTGCGTGCAAACACAGTGTCATCAACATGACTCACCACATAATGGGGCACCCATGTCCCTTTGTTTCCTTAGAAACACATTCTCAATGGCGCAAGTAGTAGCTACTGACATAACGTATTTCTCAACATGGATTCTTGTTTTCCTGCTGACCCTTGTAGGTGTGCATATAACCTTAAGGTATTTCTGGAATGCAGGTGTCATATCCACAAATTTATCGAAGGGGATTGCAACCTTGATGTACTTGTTGCAAAACTCTACCATCTTAGGGTCATCTTTATGGATTTTTTGGTTTTCTTCTTTCTGCCCTTAAGAGCACATGGGAAAGGGATTATTGAGGACACCTCAGATTCTGAAACTGAAATATCTTCATTTAAATAGGAAACTGAGTTCTCTACAGGACTAGGACTCTGACTCTGCTAGGAAAGAAATTCATGAAAGTAAATAGGGGGTGCGTCTTCCTCAGATGGAGGTGTAAGCTCTTCATCAGGCTCGCTTGATTCACTGCTGGTGCCCCTTCATCTTTTTGTTCTTTTTGTTTTTCCTGATTTTTTGATATTTTGGGGATTTCGAATCCCTTTTATTTTATTAGAAGTGGTGGTGCTGGTGATGTTGCTCATCTGCCTCCAAGTTCTCCTCAAGTAGAAACTTGGCGGTGTCCTCCTCATATTCCTGTGCCTGATTAGGTATGGTCACAACCCTTTCTCTCTTGAGGGACATATTATTAACATTATCATACAAAAGGATCTCATATTCAGGTAGGGAATAATATGAATAGTATACATGATCTTGTGGTTGCTGTTGACCCTTATTTAGGCTATTGGGGTCGTCCTGAACCTGGGCGGGAATTGGAGTCCTTGGTGCCACCTGCTAATCCTGGTGGTGTGAGACACAATTCAGATATGTCCTTATGTCATGACAATCATTCTACATCTGCTGATCCTGGTGGTGTGAGACACTGTTCAGATATGTCCTTATGTCATGATAATCATTCTGCATCTGTTGAATCCTATTAGTTAAAGACTGGATGGACAAGGTGATGGACCCTAAATCACTAGTAGGTGGGGTCTACTGCTGCTGACTAGAGGGTGAGTGATTCTGCTGTCTATATTGGCCCTGCTGGCCCTGCCGATACTACTGTGGGTGGGACTGTGAGGTGTAAGGTGGTGGGGGGCCCTGCTGGCCCGAGTGGAATGTTCGTTGTTGTTGGTGCTGCTGAGGCTGTATCCTTGTCCTGATCCAGGCTGCACAAAATGCAGTGTGGGGACGGAGCTGGTGTCCTCGTAAGCTAGGGGGGTTGATGTGGCTGACCATTCCCTATCCTTGACTGTCAGCTGACGGGGTCAAGGCTGTACCATAACACGTTGATCTCAAACACCTTCGGAGGCTCCTTGTAGTCTAACTCCACCTTTGGGGGTATGTGTCGCTCCTACTGAGTGTATTGCTGCTCCTCAACCTAGCTGCTCTGAGGCCCATGTACCTGCACCTGTACAAGGTGAACTCACTGTATAGGTGCAGGTGGTGCAGAAGGGACATGTAGTTGTATCTTGGGTACCTTATCCGTTAATTCCTCCACTTGTTTTCGACAATCATGAACGTGCCTCAAGGTCAGTGACCCTCTTGTGGATTTGTTCTATTGTGGCGAGCTTATCGACTCTTATTCCCCATGCTAGGGGTTAGGTCATCTGTCAGATCCGTTACAATCCTCTAGGTGTCTCATGAGATAGGCTTGATGGAGACACCTGATAGGCTCGGGTGGCCTGAGATCTGCATGTTTCTGCCATCTGCTCTAAGATCTTCCATACGACATATTTGTTCTTATTCAGATAGATACCTCCACAGACTGCATTCACTAACCCCTGCATTTCGAGGGTCATACCACAGAACAAGGTCTGCACTAAGATCATGTTGGTAATGTCATGGAAGGGGCAATTCTATGTCAAATCATTGAATCTATCCCATGCTTCATGAAATGGTTCGTGGGGGCCCTTGGAGAAACTAGCAATCTTCATCCTCATCCGGTTAGTCCTACTGAATGGGTAGAACTTCTTTAAGAACAGGTCTTTGAATTGCCACTAGGTCATACATCTAACCCTGAGATTCTTCAACCAATGGGCAGCCTTATCTCCTAAGGCAAACGTGGTATCCTTCAACCAGATGTAATCTTGTCCAACCCTAGGATGGCTAAGGTTGTTACATGCCAACTCAAAGTCTCTCAAGAATGAATGAGGTTCTTCGGTTGCATTCCCATTAGGCTTCAATAGCTACCCAAGGAAACATGGTTTCATCTCAAATACCTCTAGTGGAACCTCATGTATGAGCCAACTGTGTATCTCATTCTCTGCTGAGTTATTGACATCTACCATCAGTTTATCTATACCTCCCACCTCAATCACCTGTCCCATCCAAGCCATAAGATCTGCATTCAGTTTCTTAGCTCTAGCCAAACAGTTAAGGATGTGCTACATGGGGTCATCTCTGTGCTCCTCTTCGTCAGAGTTTCTCTTAGAAGGCATCTTGGTCTTGGGTTTATCCTCTTCACCTGGAAGAATAATGTCGTCTTGATTAGAATATTATGTAGGAATGAAGATATTTTCACCGAGGCGAAGGTCTTCCTTGGTGAGATAAGAGGAGAGAAAGGGAATGGTTTGAGAGCGACCATCCCGAGAGTGAGAGATCTCGAACTCAGGAGGGTCATGAGTCCGGGTTGGCCCGAGTTGCGCTTGGGCCGATGAAGACGTATTTCTTGAGGGGTACAATGAGAGTTTCGCGAAGCCCCAATAAATATCCCCCAGCCAGTCATCTTCGATGGCAAAAAGAATTGATGAGAACAAGGTATTCAATGAGGTGCTAGATCTACGGTGCACATAAATGTGAGGAATAAACTCACACAATACAAACACAATGCAAAACCCTCAAATTCACCAACTCAACATGTGATGGTTGTAAAGGTTCGGCCGAATAATCCGGTCACCAACTCTCCATGCGTTATGCAGAACTAAATTTTAAAATTTACACTAAATATATGCAAATTGAGAAAATCACACCTAAGAAATATACTATTAGCGGGGAAGAAATGATTTTGATTTGGTTAAGTTAGACATTGCTATGCGCATATCATTAACTCAGAAGATGTGATTCTCCCAAGAAGTGTGGAATAAACTATGATTGGCACATACAAATTGCAATTAAATATCTAGGTGCCTATCCTAATTTCACCACTCAAGTCGGTCCCCACCCTCACTAGAGAGTGAAACAAGCCCGACACAACATAGAATAATGTCTAAGTCTGATTACACACGCGAGATTCCAAATGGAATCCGATGGAAATTATGGAATAAAATAAAATGCAGAAAATAAACTCATAAGGACTCTATACTCTCTCATGACTTGACTCGATCTTAAATTTATGCATTTCTTTCTGTCGGATATTTTTCCAGAAAATGTCGGCCTCCGAAGCTCCTGAGTTGCTCAACTAAGCGACTGCTCTGTCATGTCAGGTCCCTTGCACAAAGACAATATGGTGGTCAGAGAGAAAGAATCAATAAAGAAAACAAAATAAATTAAATTAAAGAATGCTGGAAAATAAATAGTAAAATATACATAGGAAGAATTAGGAGTTAGACTACCCAAGGATTGGAAAACCTAAAATCAAAATTTTCTAAAAAATAACTTATGACGTGCCTTCCTGACAACGTCGCCATATGAAAAGCACGAGAATTACCCAATTTAATCAAATTAACTATTAAAAGATGCTCGTTCGTTACATTAGGGGAAAATCAGGTAAATAAAAACTGCAAATTCAATTTTTCATAAATGTAAGCGGTCAAATTTTTTTACTTGGGCAAGCCCAAGTTCGAACTCAGGGAGGCCATTGTCTCCTTAGGTTGATTTTTGATCGATGTGTAGATTAGGTTTTCAAAGAGGTATGTTTTTAGTATTTTTAAATGCAATAAATGTCAAAATGTAATTTAGACTAAGTTCAGGGACTAAAACTATAAATTGCATTCTAACAGTATCCAAAAATTCACATTAGGCAGATTTTGATTATTTTATAGTGTGCCCAAATTTCAATTTGTTTGCATGCATATTGACATCAAAATAGATGAAATGGTGATTTTAATAATTTATTTTTAATTAATTCCTCACTTCATATTTTTAGGAATTAAAAATTATTGTGGATACCTCTCACATTGACATATCTAGTATAATTTAAATTGTGGAAAACATTGACGTTGTATCTACTAAAATCAATTTACTTCATGATTAATTTATTTTGTATCTAAAAATTTCAAAAAAAATTACAGTAATCTAATTTCATCACTTTTCACATTCTAGACAAGTTTGAGAATTTTTGGATACTGTTAGAATGTAATTTCATTTTTAGTCTTGAATCTTAGTCCAAATTGCATTTTGATCCATTATTGCATTAAAAAATACTAAAAAATGCCTCTTTTGAAAACCTAATCTATAGATCAACTAAAATCCACTAAAACTGTCAGGAAAGCTCGAGCTCGATGAGCTCAAGTTGGGCTCGGCTCGTTAAGGGCTCACGAGCCGGACTCAAAACCTTAACGAGCCCGAGCCTGAGTTGGGTTTTATGGCTCGCTAGCTTATCGAGTCGAGTCTGAGTTGGGTGTTGTTCAACTTGGAAACTCAACCCGATAACTTATTTCCCCTCTTAATAAAAAATTGAAAACATATATACCGAAACTTCCACATTAAGTTTGATATAAAATAGAGGTTAACATTTTGCTTGCCCAAAAAACTATAGAAAAAAGTATAAAAAAATCAATGTTACAAATGGCATTTGCATGATTTAATGTACAAAATGGAACAATGACTCGTTATGAGGTTCGTGAGCCGTCTCATTTTGAGGCTCGTGAGCCAGCTCAGAAACTCATGACCTGATAAGAGGCTCATGAGCCAGCTCATTTTGAGGCTCGTGAGCCAGCTCAGAATTTGTGGTTCAATAAGAAGCTCGTGAGTCATCTCGAACTCGACGAGTTCGAGTTGGTAATCCAGGGCCCGACCCTTATCGAGCCCAAGTGTGAGCCTTAGGTTTCTTATCGAGTTCGAGTCCGAGTTGAGGCCAACTCGGCTCGTTGAACTCGTTAGACACCCCTAAAAACCAACCTAAGGAGATAGTGGCCTCCCTGAGCACGACCTTGGGCTTGCCAAATAAAAAAATTTGACAGCTTGTGTTTAATTAACAAATTGAATTTACGATTTTTGATTGATCTAATTTTGCCCGACTACAATTAAATAAAAGACTATATTTTTGTGTGGGTTTTTTATTATATAATTTTTATGGATTTTTAATTTTACATTTTTTTCTATTTTTAGTTTTATAATTTTTATTTTCTTTTTAAGTGTTTAGATTTTTAATTATATTTTTCTTTAGTAGATAATATAATACTATATATATAACTATATAGAGATATATAATATAGTATATTATAGAGTAACATAATTATAAATACAACTAAAAATCACCAAAAAATGTAGAATAAGATGTCTTTGTATTTTATATATTTATACTATTCTTGTGATTTTTGAGGCTTTTTCCTAATTTTTAGGTTTTTTTAAAATCAAAAAGTCAAAATAGTAACCAATTAAATAGGCTAAATTTATTTGAGGATTAAAAATAACAAAAAGGGTCAAAAAGAAAATACCTTTGGATTTTTAAAGAAAATTAAGAGATAGAAATCAATATTTTTTGATTTTAAAAATACCTTTATAACTTTTGTAAGGATTTTGGAGCTTTTAATTTTTAATTATTTTCATTTTATATTTTTATGTATTTTTAGTTTGTAGATATAAAATACAATAATTAATAAAGACTCAATTTTTGGAATTTTTAAAATATTATTTTATATTTTTTTTAGATTTTTTGAAGCAAACATAAATTAAAGCTTATTGTTTTGATTTCCAATAAATATGAAAAATACCTAAAATGCAAAATGAAAAATATAACGTGGAAGAGCATGTAAGCTTGCACTTAACCGTATTTTTTCCATTTCTTTGGAGCATAGATCATGTTTTCCGAAAAATAAAAAATGAATACAAAAATTATTGAATGTAGGGGTTTATTCGTAATTAAAATAAAAGTCAGGGGTTACAATATAGATTAACCAAAAGTTTATGACAAATTATAAAATTTTAAATACTAAATACCAATTACAAAAACTCGCAAGGTATTCCACGTGCAAAGCCCGGCTCACGTGGGATGACACATGTGCAGTTTCTAGAAATTTAAGAGGTCACATGCAAAAGTTATAGAAAATTTAAAGAGTCCTAAATATTTTACAAGACCAAATAAAAATGCGATAAAAATGGGGTAAGATATGCAATTCACCCTCTTAAGTGTGCAATCCAATGACTCTTTAGCTTTCACTTGCTATGCGTCGTGTCCCCGATGCACGATGACGGTTGACAGATCTGAGACTCAGATTAGATCCTTGGTAGTCTCCTACGGTCATGGCTCTTCTGATCTGACAACAACTACACATGTGTTCGATGCCCATCGATCCGACGACGGAGGAGTATGCTGGACGAACAGGGAGGAAGCTCTGTCAGGGTGTGCTTCCTTCGGTGAAATGTCCTCCCTCTAGGGTTCTCTGTTGCTGCAATGGGGCAAATGCTTCCTGTAGACATCCTTCAATGGCTGGATGGCTCAAAAGACTTCGAGCTTGTTAGAGCAGTCCACAGAGATTGGGGAAGGTCAGGAGACTTGGGTACATCCCTCGGATCCAAAATCACCCTTTGGCTGGAATTGGGGTTGCAAAACCTGTACAGGAAGAATCGGGTGGTCAAGGGCAAATGCCTCAACCCATTAGCAGAGGGAATGGACATGAAGTGAAGTGTGGCAACAACAACTTCGACGAGTAGTGGAGGAGGAGTGCCGAACTCCTGATCCCTTGAGGATCAATTTGAATGGAGTTGGTCGAGGCGTAAAGAAAGCGATGGGGGATAAATGGTGATGGACGACGGGCCGGAACACAGACGAGGGGACTGTGGAAATCTTTTCGGAGCAGAGATCTGACGTACTAGGGACAATGATTATACACTACTGGGGACAATTAAACTCAAATCTATAGACACAAACTAAAACCTACGGCTACAGGCTATCTAGAAAGCAAAAAAAGGAAAGAACTAACCTCGAGTTGGCCGGAGCCAATGATATGAAACCTCACATCGATGAGAGGTGGAGATGAGTGGGAACCACCCTCTCAATGCCTCTCCACGCTGCAAATAGCAGGGCGGGCTTGCTGTCATCGAGCTCTAGCCCTGCGAATGGTTTGAGGAGATAAAGCGGAGCTAAATGGGAACCAAAAAGGAGAGGAGGAGGCAGAGGTGGTTTTTTACAGGTAAATGGCATGAGGGGAAGATCGAGGTGCACAAGTCTATACAGAAGGCCTTGGATTGAAAAATGATCCTACGTGAAAGGCCTTCGATCGAGGAAGTCAATGAAGACTTTATTCCAAATCGACGATCACATTGATTGGAAAGAAAGGGAGATGTGAGGTCAAATCTTCTGACATGCAGTAGGCCTAGGCCGAGGGTCTTGTTGACCTAAGGTCAACAGATCCTTGGACGTCAATGGTCCACATCACACAAGAAGACAGAAACTAGGGGAAAATGATGGATAATTAGAAATAAATATTAAATGAATTAATTAAATAGAAGTATAAAATAAAACTTCTTTATCATTTTATTTAGTATTTTAATGTGATTTTTATTTATTTTTACAAATCAATTTATTGTAAGTTACTTTTTACAAGTACAATAATAGGTATATTTATCTATATATTGTATATTTTAATTTTAGTTTGTAATTTAGATTTATTATTTTATACAATTAATTTATATATTTATAATTTTTAATATACTTACTTATATTTTTTATTGTATTTTTATGAATTTATTTGTATAGTTAATTAATTATAAGTATAAATTACATAGATATAAGTATACTATATCCGTATCTGTATTTTTTTCATATTATTTTACTTCAGTGTATTGTTATGGTTTTATTGTATTCGAAATATGTACATATATTATAAAGAATATTTAAAAAAGTATAAAAATATAAAATAATCAAAAATATAAAGAATAAATAAAATGAATATTTTATTCATGTATATTGTATAATAGGGTTCCAAAACCTGATTTTTACATCTTGTCTCCTAAATAAATAAAACCACCTTCGTTAAATAGCTTATTAAAAGTTATATACAATTAAATGTGATTTGATGATTTTGTGCTCCTATGGAGAAGATAGGGGTATGTGAAGTTTGGGTTTTGGCTTTTTATTCTGAGTGTAGAATGTACAGTTTGTTTTATTTTTTTGTGAAATCGATTTTATAATTTTCTATTTTATCTACAACTTTTATGTACAAGAGTTTCTTTATTTGAGATATAAATAATAAAGAATTAATTGGGCCCCAAAAATGAAATATTGAAGAATAGAAATGATGATTTTTATTGTATATTGGCCCTTATCCCCCTACTTTATTCCTTGTCGACCCGGTCATCATGATGCTTTGGTCTTGGGGTTTAAGGTAATAAGATTCCTTTAGTATTTTATTTCTTTTTCCTTTCTTTTCTTTATTATTTTATTCTGGCTTTAAACAATGTATTTTATACAATATTTATACAATAAATAATGAATATAAATCTATACAAAATAATGATGTATTCATGTAGTTAGCTAAGGTTAAAGACCAAAATAAAAGAATAAAGGTGATGAAATGGAGATTCACCACCCCCTATACTTTCCTTTGCTAGTCCCTAGCAAAACTTATGCCTATAAGTAAAAAAAAGAAAATAAAGTAAAGAAAACAAAAGAACTTGGATTGATTTTAGTTCTTAATCTTGTCTTCATAAAATCAAAGTTTAGATCTCGGTGAGACCTTTGGACATTAAGTGTGGTTGGAACCTTACTGGGAATTGGATTTAAAACACAACAACCTTTGAGAGTTAAAAACTCTACTCAAGTCTCCTCAATAGTTAGGTTAGAATAAGTCCACTAATACATAAACCCTTATAACTATGAATCTATCTTGGACAGTGTACGTGATATGCAGCTTTCCTCGACCGAAGCAATAAAAATCAGTCTTCTCTAATATGATGACCCTAATTCCCCAATCCAATAACTCTTTCCTCGAGATGCGGGGTATTCCCTTCTAAGTTCAAGTACTACCGACACAAGAAGAGGAGGTGGAGAGAATAATGGACGGTAACCAGTGTAGCTACATATCCTTGGATGCTTTACTAGTGTAGCTAAGTCATATGGTTGCTTGCTCACTTACATTTGACTTTGAAGCTCGAGCTTGCTTATTGACTATCTAATAGTATATACATGCTCTGATTGGATTGGATTTTCTTGAAATTTTGTCCGTCTTTTCTTTTTGGAGTTTTAATTTTTGCATTTTCAAATACTATTACATATGGACCTTTTACTCTTAAGCCAGTAGACTATCCCTCTTTTGAAGCTTTATTGCAACCCACAACTTCTATCTTTATACCTCTTCGCTACCGGATCGGGTTAGGGTATAATAACCACAAATGTGTGACTTCCAATGTTTTCCATTGGCTCGTGCCTCATGTAGGAAAGTCTTGTGATCTCAAAGAATTAAGTCTAGCAGACCTCAAGTGCCATAGTTACAATTCCCATAAGGTTCCTATGATTAAATAGATTTAAGGTCCAACCATTCCCCTATTATTAAATGCTTTGTATAATGCAAAGAAAATTTTTTTGTGGTGCAATTGCCTGATTTTGAATTTTTTATGGATTTTTGAATTTTTTGGCAAATTTTTATGATTTTTTTTTAAAACATTTTGCAAATATTTTTGGGATTTAATTTTATAATTTTTTAGGAATTTTTCAAAACAAAAGATTTTTATAAAGGGGAAATGTGTAGATATTTACATAGAAGTGCTTCTTATCATTTATAAGAGTAGGACTTTAAGGATTTACAGGTTTGTATATACATGGTTTGTAAAGACATTTATTTGTTTGGATTATGTACAAGGTTCTCAAAATATTTGAAATGATTATTATAAACATTTTGAAAAACTTTATTTTGCACAAATAGTTTGACATATATTTTTTACAAACATTTACAAAATTTGAAAATCATTTTGCAAAGATTTTTCAAAAAGTATGTATAGATCTTTTCGAAATATTTTTGCAACCATTTTTCATCCCGTTGCAAATAGATTTTCAAAACATTTTTACAAACAAAATATTTTTACAAAGGTTGAAAACCTTTTACAAATGGTTTTCAAAAGATTTTTTCAAAAAGATTTTAAAACCATTTTCATATGTTTTGCTAAACATTTTGAAACGATTTATTAATTGGTATATAAAAATAATTTTCATTTGTGTATATTAATTTTTATTAATTAACTATATTATAAAAGAATACAAAAGTATGAGTTATGGCTAAACTATATACGGAGTATATACGACCCCTATACTTTGCTTGAGGTATGTCCTCATAGATTAGAGAGAAAAGGGAACACATAACTCTTACTGAGTATAAAAGAATCTATACTCCAACGAAAGAATAAAGAATAAACGAGATATTGACCATCCCACCTATACATAGGATGAAATAATCCTAAGTACAACAATCTGTATTCTACACACAGGAAGGGTTGAGGGTGGGAATAAACATATCACAACTCAGCCTGTCTCCACTTATACTTTAAGTGAGATATCCCTAAGTATATACAAAAGTATTAACAAGATATGAGACAATTGAGGTGACCAAAAGAACCAATAAAACATAATAGAAATACATGAGGAGAATGTACGCATCACTCCCCCTATACTTTAGGTAAAAGAGCCCTAAGTATAGTCAACAACAGAATGATGAAACAAAATGAAGAAAGAACACTTGGCTCCTCCACCCCCATACTTAGGAGAAAGTACGTCCCAAGGAAGGCAAACACATGGAATGGGATGGATGAGCGAAACGATAGATGGAAGGAAGAAAACGAAAGCGAATATACAAAGTGGAGGTTGTACAAATATCAAGAAGGTAGAAAGCGTACCTTCTTGCTTGACCGCTGAGGAATGGATCTCACAAGATGCAGGTTAATATCGGGGTCCTCAACTGACTCAACCCGATCAAGATCGACTTGATGAAGATCCTCAACAGTCTCAAAGCAAAAAGGCACGAAGTAGTCAGTGGAATTAGTGTGGTCAGATTCGGCCTGTGAAGTCGTAGCTAGATCAAAACAGAAAGGCCTGAACTCATCTATGAAAGTAGTAAGGTCAAATCTGGCATGTGCAGTCTCTCCTAAGTCTGACCTCCACGCTAAGGTGTCTATAGTATAAATACCGCGAATGTCATCAGTACATCATCATTCACTGGAAGGGGGAACTACAAGGTCTATGCTTTCCGAATCTTCATTCCTAAAGAGGAATTCTTAGGTCTCAGTCTCGTCCATGGTAAAGCAAACCTCCATGATATCAACAGATAGATCATAGTCCTTGGGGTCGGCTAACATGGGTACACTCTTGTCTGATGTGGATCTCTGGTCAGTGGTGGGTATGGTGATCAAGACAATGCTTTCTTCAGCATAACAAAAGCGAATCTCTCCAGATCCATAATCAATAGCGAATCTTGTAGAAATTAGAAAAGGTTGTCCCGAGATGATCGGAGGATACTCCACAGGGGCAGAGATCTCCATGAGCAATACAACAAAATCTACTACGAAGCCCATGCCCTGAATCTGAATGACGACGTTCTCTAGAATACCCCTCGACCTCTTTGTTGTTTCATCACTAATCTGGCAAATCATATTGTCTCCTTGAGAGGCCCTAGATGAAGATAATGTACAGATGAAAAGGGTATTATATTAATCGAAGCACCACCATCAAGGAGAGTGTGATCACAAGAAAAGTCAGAAATGGTGCATCTCACAAGAGGTGTAATAGTGTTCCCTTCCTAATGTGTGGATGGCTGCTGATGACATAGGCAATGACCATGGTCAGAATGTGTCTCTTTGATCTGCTTTGTCTCTTTCTTTTCTTGGGTTTGGGTGCATATAATTGGTTCATGGCCTGACGAAGTGGGGCCTCAGCAATATCATGAATAGCTTCCACCACTTTAGGATGGGCTAACATTTTTTGAGATTTTCCATCTCTTCCATACAAGGGAATAGTTAAAATCATCATCTACACCAGGATGACTAAGAACAATCTATACAATGTCGTCTCGGGGGCAAAGGTGGGAATTAGAGTGGATGTGTGTGAGTATAAGATTTGGTAGGGGTGCCCTCTCCTCACAAGCTAACTCTAAAAGGTGTCTCCCATACTCTATTTGTATTTTAAAAATTTCTCATTTTTTGTATTTTGGCGACTACAAGCTCTCACAAGTGTCCTCAATTAAATCCATAAATCTAAAAGGTGAAGCAGTAGTGTAGATCTTATTTAGCTAGTGAGATCATCTATCCTCTATATCATTTGGTCTATTAACTAGGTCATGTACTCAAGAGTGGTACCCATAAGAGGTGACTCTGACAGCTCAGTCTCGGGTAGGTGGAATTGTGGAAAATTTGACGGTTGTTGTGGGTAAAAGTCTTATGCTTGAAACTGTTGATGAGGCAGATTTGTACAAAAAGAAAAGTCAGGAGTAAAGTCTTCCTGATAAAATAGAGGTAAACTAATTGGAGAGGAAGAAGGATCCATGAAGTCTGGATAAAAATCACCCAATCAGCCATCTCTGATACAAAAGGCAATGGTCTGGAGAACACAAAGATCAAGTCAAGATATGGAAGAAGGTGCAAATGCGCAGAGAACATCTCATATGCACACAAACAAACACAAATATAAACAAACAAAACCCTCAATTTACCAACTCAACACAATGATGACCGTGAAGATTTGATCTTTTTATCTTGTTAAATTATAGAGTTAAGGGAATTTCAAAAGTTTGTACAAACACGTAGGTACACATGGGACTGGGGCACTAATCCTTTGTGTGTACGTGTCAAGTATAAAATGCAACTACAATGAGGGGGTTACTCTCCCTAAGACAAGGATTTTTTTTATTTTAGGGTTGAGTAAAATTAGCAATCCCAATTTTATTGATTATCACCTTTTTTCAAATTTTTAATAAAAATGCACAAGTCCTAACAAAATGTCAATTCCTTTAGAATCCTAAGTGAATGAAACTAGAGGGAGAAAGTCAGAAAAGCAATGCAAGCATAAATCAATGACATATGCTTAAGATAGATTGTGCTCACCTTGCTTCTAGTTCTCTTCGTGCATGATGCTAAGCAGAATTAAAACCTAAACTATATGCAATGCTAGCCGATGAAATCATCCCAAAATAGAAAATGCTATTAGTGTAATGAACCGGAGTTGAATATCTAGAAAAAGAAATTAAGAGTCCGATCGTGGAGATTCCTCGATGATCGCCACAACATGTCCTACAAGAATTGTTTGGAATCTCTCGTGGTACGTGGTTTCGAATCCCAATAATCAACTATTAGATTTAACTAACTCCAAAAGCGAATTATATGTACATGCAATTCAACTAAGGCTTTGGGCCTATTCTATGGATCAAGAAATTTTATTCTAAGGCTCAATCACACAAAATAAAGGAAAGGTAAAAAACTTAAAACTCGTGAAACAAAGAAAAATAAATGTGAAAAACTGCGAAAAAGCCGACGAGGTCCCCAAGTGAACAATCACTCGGACAATGGACCTTGTGAAGTGTCGAAGTGTCCTGAGAGTCTAAATTATTACAATTAAGTGTTTCTCTCTCTCTTACGTAAATGATAAGATAAAACAAAAAAATAAAAATGGTATTGTCTTAAAAAATCCCTCCAAGTCCTCACTTGATGTTCTCTCATGTCAGTTGTGTAGAAAGTCAACTCCGCTTCATGTGGGTGCTTAGGTCTCCTAGGAGGGCCTCCCTCGATCCACGATCCCTCACAACAAATTCAAAGATGGAAGTGGGTTATACAGTTCAAAAAAATAAAATCATATACAATGATAGATAAAGAAAAGTAGGGACAAGAGAGAAGAAGCAAATAAATACAATCTATGTGGCGTTGTTCCCCGACAATGATGCCATTTGAAAAGTAAAAATCTCAGAGAGGGTCTTTTCCATTTTCAAGGTGGATCGATAATCATCGTAGCGACCGCTCATGAGACTCGCGCTATTTCAACAATTAACCCACAATATAGATCAAAGAATGCAAAATAAGTTCTCGAGTTAAAAATTATTATAACTCTATAGAATGTGTGTATAGGTGTAACTATGTAGAGTGTAAAAACATGGAGCAAACGTGACAGACTGTCCAATAATGTCAAATTTTGTCCTTTCTCTTGTCTTTTTATTGTATTTTGCGTGGGTTTTTAATTATATATATATTTATAGATTTTTGTTTTTGCATTTTTATCTTATATTTAATATTACAATTTTTATTTCTTTTTATATTTTCTAATTTTTAATTACTTTTTTCTTTTTAATAGATAATATAAGATTATATATAACTATATAATCTAAAGAAATGTAACTATAAATACGATTAAAAATAACAAAAAATTACGAAATATTTTTTTGTATTTTATATATTTTCTACCATTTTGCGATTTTTGCGGAATTTTTGATAATTTTAGGTATTTTTAAAATAAAAATTCAAAACAATAACGAATTACATCAGTTGAATTGGTTTGAGGATTGGAAATAACAAAAAGAGTCAAAATGTATTGAAATCAATTTTAATTAATAATATATCATATAAAGAAAATTCAGAGATAAAAAAAATATTTCGTATTTTTTATTTTTTATAATTTTGTAAGGCTTTTGGAGCTTTTAATTTTAAGTGGTTTTCTTTTTCTATTTTTATAGATTTTTGGTCTAGAGATATAAAAAACAATAATAAGCAAAGGCTATGTTTTGGAATTTTTAAATACTATTTTCTATTTTTCGATTTTAAATAAAATAGAAATTAAATATGTTATTTTCATTTTTAATAAATGGGAAAAATGGTTAAATGGAAAACTAAAAAATAAAATGGAAGAGCATGCAAGCAGGCTCTTAACCCAATTGTTTCATGATTTTTGGAGCATGGATGATATTTTTAGAAAATAGAAAGCAAAAACAAAAATTGTTGAACTAACAAGGGTATATTTGCAATTAAAATAAGAGTCAAGAGGTACAATGCAAATTATCCAAAAGTTTACAATGCAAGTTTAAATTATTCACTTTTATCCTATTTATTCCAACCTTCGCGACTATCTTCACCGACCATACACCATCCACAGGGGCTGCGACCCAGCTTCCTCCGCCCTCCGGTAACAGCGGAGGGCGTGGTAGAGGCGAAGATGACCCGACTCTCTGGTGTGATCCACAGCTTCCCTGCCATGTGCGCTCTGCCCTCTAGTGGATGCTCGAGCTCATTGGACTAGTTCCCCAGCATGAGCGAAGACCTGAAGGCCATAGGATTTCAGCCCAGGACACTACCTCTACCCTTCTTCCTCCTTAGAACCTTGACGAAAACCGTTCCAACTTTTCTTAGTGTTTTCTCTACTTTAATTTACCTCACACACACACCCATTCCCTCACCTGACCATCCATCTATCTCCACCCTACCACCATCATCTTTGTCGACCCCCACACTAACATCCTCCCCTTCTCCAGAACCACCCCGCTTCGACCCACCTTCTTCTTCACCTCACCGGAGAAGAAGCTCCTAGCCTTGACCTCCCTTGCTCGATCAAACCATCATTTCCCCTTACATCACTCACGCACATTACACGCATGCTTCAACTAGAAATTAATGCCTGCACGAACACGCTTCGTCAATGGTCGGAGCTCACATGAATGCTTCGATCTGCCGCTCCGCCACTGGCGAGGCCTTGTCAACCAACCGATCTGATCACTTTTGGAGTCTTGTCGTACTTCCAACTTCCTCACGAGAGCCTCCTCCATCTTGTCCGACCCCAAGCATACATCTAGAGCACGATGGAGCATTGACGAGTCTGAAATTCGCTTGTTAAGAAGATGTTTTTATCTGTTTGTGCATTGTAGGCGGTAATCAGATTCGGTCAAGAAAATAACCGCAAAAAATATTTATCAATTTTAATGAATGCGATTTTATGTTTATTTTACTTGAGCAAGTCCCATGGTCGATCACAAGGAGGAAAAGGAACAACCTAGAATTATATCTATTAAAATTCGTGTGCGGTTTTTGAGGCGGTCTTTTTTCTGGAATTTTATTGCAATAAAGGATGCAATATGCAATTTTGGCCTATTTTAGGGACTAAAATTCAATTACGTTCAAACAATGTCCAAAAAATATGAAACTTGGCCACGATGCAAAATATGATGAAATGAATGCATTGTAATGTTTTTGGAATTTTTGGATGCAAGATGAATTTTTTTATGAATTTTTAAATGCAAACAAAATGAATTTAAATATTTAATTATAATGAATATCAAACCTAATTATTTTCAAGGAATAAAATTATCTAAGATCCATCACTAAGTGATTGATCTTAGAAAATCCTAAACCTCGAAAATACTAGTTTCAATATCTCTTAAAAATCAAACATTGAAATATGCAAAATGATTTTTTCAGGGAAAATTATACATTCAAATGCGAATATTTTTTAGCACAATGTCAAACACAATTAATTCTACAATATGTGATTTTTCAGGAATTTTTAGAGCAATGCTTAATCAAATACAAATTTCAGAGCACAAACTGGGAAAAATATGCAACTTTCCACAGAATAATTAATTATTAATTAACCATCAGTCACAAAAATGTCCACAATATGTCAAACGGTAGAGAATTAAAAGATGAACATCATGCTATTTTTTGAATAATAAAATAATATCATGTAAAGGTCTAAAATCACTGGAGAACACAGGGGTATAATTGCAATAAATAAATATAAAAATAAATGCAGTGGGGGGACCTAATTGTAATTACCGATAAAGTGGAGGTAAGTCTGCAATTTTGCCAGAGGGGCACTGCGTTGCACGTGTCCTCTAGTTGGAGGACTGGAGCGCGAATATGATGAACCCTCGGGGCGCCTTATGCAATTTTTGTTGGAAATGCGAGCCCACGGCGAGCCATTATGCAATAAATATTATTGCACATATCATTCCCTGATCTGAAATGAAGAATGAATAATTTGTATAATAGGTCCCTTAGTACAATTAGGGTTATGTACCATGGCCATCTTGATGATCATACAGCTGTTGATTCAACTATTGAATTATAGAGGCTGGTGCTTGGATGAATATCTAAAGAGTTAAATTAAGGACTCATCAAGCACCGTCAAATGATTGTTAAGAGATGATCTCCAGCCTGAGTAGGAGATGTCAATCCTTATCTCTGAAGGCTGATATCTGACCGACCTCTTGATGCAAGTCCTCTGCATATGAATAGAGATTCGGAGGTATCAGATTAGTTAGGTCAAAGAGTTGACTTAACGAGATCAAGATAACCAAAGTCCTATATCGTATGCTGTCATGATATAGGCACACATCCTCTGACCGGAGACAGATGTGTTACTATATGTCTGAGTATGTACATTTGGCAGACCAATAGGTTGATGACCTAACCAAGGTCTATACACCGATGCGCTGGTGTGCATATAAGGGCATATGAGTAATATGATCTCTCAAAGGGATCATACAGGTTCAGTTACTGAACTGGAAGGCATGAGCTCACTCATGAGATATTGGGAAGAATCAAATTCCATGCGCATGGTCGTCTCGCTTTAGAAGCTTGACTGAATTTGTAGGTTTGATATATACTTTTGGAAAGTATATGATCAAGACCTAGGTATGATATATGCTTTTGGAAAGTATATGATCGATACCGACTCCCAATGATCGAATGAGAAACTTACTAATAAAACCATGAAGTAGACAGTATAAAGTTGATCTAATACTTCGGGTTTATTCTAGGTCTTCCAGTATGCAGGATGTACAAGTATTGAGAATACTTGAGGGTGATGTGATCATAAACGATTGTATAACCATGATGCTTCCATTCCTAGGGAGTGATGAAATGGGTCTGGATTTTAGTGACTCCTCTCGGTAGAGAAGTAATCTGATCTTAGTCCAAATGTTGGACATTGATCTGAATGTGATTCAGATGCAATGAGAAGATTAGATTTGCGGTCTTGATTTAATCAAGCATCTATGGGAGGCCCGCGATCTGGATTTGAGATACGATCTCAATATCCATGTCACTATACGTGGAACAATACAATCGCCCTGTCCTTATCTCCAAGTATCTGCGGAGAGATCGCATTATTCTTGAAGGGTTCGAGAATAATTCCATAAGATCTAAGCAACGAAGAAATGATGATTAAATGTGATTTAATCATATTGATGTATGAAGAAATTATCCAATGTAATTAAATGTGATTTAATTATTATGAATAAGAATAATGTGGATAGAAATATCCAATTATTCATAATATATTATTAATTTGATTTATAATGTATTAGAGAGAGCTAATTATAATTATACGTGTTGATTAATTATTATGTGTATTGGATACACATTGTGTAATTAATTGACAATGTAAATTATATGTTGTTTTGGGTTGTGAATATGATTCACAATTTTTCAATGGCAAGATTGCAATATTCTCAAATATAATTGTGAATTATTTTTGAAGAATAAAACCCAACAAAAGTTGTTGGAAATAAATAAAGAGATTTCCATGGAGATATGCAATCTCATGACATGTCATGAGATTGCTCTCCTCATGGAAAGCTTGGGCGGCACCCAATTCCAATTAGGAATGGGTGGCCGCCCATATGGAATGTACATGGAGATGTAATATCCATGTATATTCTCTCCTTATTTATTTGGTGTAATTTTGGATTAATTTGTATTTGATTTGTCAAATATATTTTGATCTAAATTTGTTGGTTTTACCAACAACAATCTTAGCCATTGGATTGACATAAATCAATCTCGTCCATTGATTTTGTATGTCACATGGATTGAGATCCATGGATCCCAAAACTCTATAAATAGAGAGGCATATCATGCTCTCTCTTTACATGTATTATTGGAGGCTCTCTCTCTTCCCTTCTTCTCCATACATGCCAACTCTTTCTCCCTCTACTTGGTGGCCGTCCACCAAACCCTAGAGGAGAGAATCGTCATCGCCTTCGCCACCGCGCCGCCGCTTCGACGTTCTTCGGTTCTCCGTCTTCTTGGAGAGTTTCTCTCACAAAGGAGACGTTCGATCTCGTGCAACGAGATCAGGAGCAACTACGCTTGGATCAACTTCTCGGATTGCGAGGACAACACGGTTCATCCCCGCGCTCGCAAGCGGTCTCACCGACAATCGGAATTGAGACAGGAGGTCTCTTCTCTTAAAGACTCGATCAACCACGCTTCAAGAGGTATTTCTTATACTTATTGTGGTTATAGATGAAACGATTCAAGAAGTGTTCTTGAATCATGTGGTTTCATCGCATGAAAATTTTTAAATTCCGCTGCACCGAACAACTAGTACGACAATCGTTCTTCGTCGTATCCGATACGATGATCATGCTTCCGTGATGTGCTTAAGGATAACTCCATATCCTTCAAGTGGTATCAGAGCCTTAGGTCGATGGTTTCGAAAATGATTCGCAAACCGAGGACGACTTGGGTTCGTTAAGTCGCGAATGTTTTGTCGCATTTGATTTCGCAGATATGTTTAGTAAATAATTTCGGCCATGCTTAAAATGTTTAAGCTCGAATTATTTACGTGCCGCTTTCCCCCAACCGGGGCAACGATACCTGATGCGGCGAGAGAACCACTGAAAACTGACCCCGTATACTACTCGCGCTACAGCCTAGATAGGATTTTGTTCCCCATTAAATAAGAAAACCATAGGATCTGAGTTTGCTTAAATCGGTTTCGTATGCTCTTGATATGGTTGTTTTAATGAACATGTATACACTGTTGCAGGATCTGTAGATCTTAACATGATTAAAGAGTTAATTACTGTTTAGATCCGCCTCGAAATGCGTGAAACATCACTTGGCTTCTGTCCTAAATCAAGTTAGCAATCTTTGAAAATTGAATTTGACTAATTTGGATTTAAATTTATTGAGATATGTTAATTTTAGTGAGTAGGGGTCACTACTGAAATTACAGTCCTAATCTACAACCAAGTGATTGTCAATTAGTGAAATTAATTGTTAATTTCGTGAAATAATCATGAAAAATATTTGTGAAATATTGGAAGATGATTATTTACATAATTTACTTGTCCTCAACCAATTAATTGATTAGATTTGATCTAAATCTTAATTGGAAACACAATCATCAAACTTGATGCTTGAATAGTGATTGTCATTTAATCAATTAATGAAAATAAATTGTTTAGTTTCCTAGAATAATTGTGCATAAATATTTGTGAGATATTTGATGATAATTATTCCCTTAAATTACATTGCCTTAACCAATAATTGATTAGATCATTAATTGGTTACATGATCTATATGATCAACATTCCAACAAACATGTTGCTTGAATAGGACTTGGGATTTGTTTAGCAAATCTCATTATAATGTTAATCAAAAATTATTTTGATTATTATCATATGGTATAATTTTGGTTGAAGAACCGATGATCGTTTCAAGTACAAAGTGATTTATTTTGCATTATCCTTTCCTGAGGTGGATATGGTGTCTAGTCGGAGAGCATTGAGGTTGCAGGTTGCAACGTATGTGGTCCGTCCCACTCTCATCGGTACTGGCCATGACAACGGGTAGGGTTAGTATAATGCTTAAGAAATCATGATGTATTTCTAATTATTAAAATTCGAAATAATACGTATTTGAGATAATACCATAATTCAAGTAATAATAAAATGTTTGTTGGATATTAATTGGATCATTAATTTAATATGATTAGATTGATTGGAATCCAATTAAAATTAAAACACTCTATTATGAATAGAGATGTTATTTCCCTTGGAAGAATTAATCATAACAAATAGGATTCATAGTGATTAATTAGAATTTGAATATGATATGGAGGATCACATATGTGACATCCATGGTCTCCCGTCAAGGCGGAGGGTTCCGTCGCCAGGGATTGTATGTGAGAGACGCCTGTCCGAAGTGACAACTCCTGTATGCAAGCGCATCTGGATCGGGCTCTTCGCTTCTCGAAAGAGTAAGACGTATGCGTAGTGATCCCAATATCGGGTCCTCATATTATTGGGGCGATATTGGATTGCGCATAGCGAGTTGTATTCCCGTTGACGGTTGGTTCAATTAATGACGGGTCAACATTGCCTTAGGGGTGGTGGGCCCGGGTATTAAAGACCGAATTGGGAGATGCAAGTTGGACTTGCAAGGCGGAATATGTTCCCGCTTCTTTTTATCCGAGTTGCAGGTTCTCATATTATTGGGATGCAACAAAGACAAGGAAGGAGATCCCAGATCTTGCTTGAGATATAATGGTAAGTATATCTCTTACATTGAAAGTGATTAAGGGAATGAACTTTCAGTGTTGACATGGCAAGACAACTTTGATATAAAAATGCCTAAATCAAAGTAAAATATGTATATATATATAAATATATACACTTATGCAAATTTCTTATTTCAGATAATCCTTCATTAAACCCACTCAATGATATACTCAATAATAACCAGTAGAATATCATGGATTGGACTAATGATCCAGATATTATACTTGCAGTTGGACAAATAATGTATGTGGTTGCAATATGCAAGTTTCCTCATAATAATGAGGAATGACAATTAAATAGATACTGTATGTGACTACAACCCTAGGGTTTATATGTCTCTATAGTCTTGATCCCTCATCGGATGTACTTTGGAAGTGACATGTCGATGATGATCGCAATTGTCAAATAATCCTTATAAAATCAATGAAGATATTCTGGCATACATATGTGCTCTTGACATTTATCATGAATGACATGGTTCACTGCATCATGCAGAAAGATGGCTCTATAAGAGATGATATATTCAAAATGTTTGAATACCTACCTGAACCAATGTTTTAAGAGTTTAGATGGATGTAGATGATGAGTGTCATCATTCTACTATCTATACTCTAGTCATTCATGAAGCTTCATAATATTAATATTGTATGAATTTAATGAAGCATGTATAAATGTTGAAATGCTCTTACATTGAATTCTTTTGAATTTAACATAAGAGATCCTTAGTCTTAAGCAATGGTTGCTTATAGATAAAGGGAGCGCAGTGGAAGCATGGGTTGGACCCGAGTAAGAAGTATGGTCAAAAAGTTGACTGTACATCTATGACTTCCATATGTCATCCAAAGAGTTGGGTGAATGCCAAAAATGCAATAAGTTGGTGTGTTGATAGTATGACTATCAAGTCTATCTAGAATCCTTAGAGAAGGACTTGGATAGAGCATCAAAATTATCTACACAAATCATTGAAATTGACTTTCTTATTTGATAAGATAGAGTCTAATAATTGTATCTCAATCTTCTGACAACACTTGCAATGGGTTGCATATGTTTTGGAAGACTGGAAATTTGATCTTAAAGGTTTATAGTTATCCACATGGATATTGATGCAATTGTTGCAACAATCTCTGTTGGATTGATAGACTTGTTAATTTCAGTGGGAGAGCCCTTAGTCGTAGAGAATGTCTCTATGACCTAGATATAAGAATACACTCATTGTTTATTTCTAAATATTGGAATGTATATCCTTAATAAGATTCCATGTATGCTGGAATCAAGCACTTGAGAGTGCTGCTTCATTAGGAAAATAAAGGATGGTATTGGATACCTACTTTATGACCTTGAGATTCTTAAAGTATCTCATCTCTGAGAATGTGATTCTTAGAGGTTGAGGCTCTTGAGAATTAAGATGAAAATGAAGTGTAGGAACTCATTTAATCTTGAGAAGATAATGAGGCTCCGGAAATTGGAAACTAAAAGGACAATTAAAGATGAAACACTAATACCTCTTCAAATGAGTTTGAGGAAGGATTCCATGTGTCAGAGAAATCTGACAATGATCGAACTTCATGTGATGAAGCTTCTGAAGATCATAGCATGGATAGATGGATGTTAGCAATAAAAGTCTAATGTAGACTTCATATACAAGTGTTGTATATGAACCTTCGAGGATTCGCCTATATGGGTAATACATGTAGAGGTGTAAATGGATCTTCAAGAGAAAGGGAACCTGATGATAAGGTAGAGACCTTCAAAGCAAGGTTCATAGCCATGAGCTACACATCGGAAGAGAAGACATTGCTTGCAATGAGACTTGCTCTTCGGTGACCATGCTTAAAACCATCAGAATATTGCTAATCTTAGCTACACAACTTGACTATTGCATCTTCAAGATGTAAGTCAATATTGCATTCCTCTATGAATACCTCTTTGAGGATATTCACATGAAGTAGCCCCAGGGCTTCATGGTTGAGGAAAGCAAGGTGTGCAAGCTAAGGAATCCATCTATGGACTCAAATAAGCTTCTTGAAGTTGGACCATAAGATTTGATGGAATTGAAATTGTTATGATTTCAGATAGAATCTTGATGAGCCATATGAAGCTTAGTGGGAGTGCCTTTGCGTTCATCGTGCTAAATGTAGATGATATCCTAATCATTTAAAATGATATAAGGATAATAATAAGTGTTTTATAGACTGGCTATTCCATATCTTGAAATATGGTTTCAAAGATACCTCTTAGATTTTAGTTCTGAAGTTGTTCAGGAGCAAAGAGAAGAGGGTATTGGGACTGTCACATTAATAGTACATCTTGGACATATTCCATTTTATGGAAAATTCCAAGAAAAGGCTTCCATCCCTTAAGATATGGTACTGACCTATCTAAAGGGACATCACCTCAAAGAGTTGAGGAAGTGAATGCTAGAACTACTTGCCCTTGGGCATCAGTTCTGAGAAGTCGGGTGTGTACTAGATGTGTACAAAAGCCAGATGGCTGCCATGCAGTGGGAGTAGTAAACTGTTACTAATCCTACTATGGAAATAAAACACTTGGTTGCAGTAATAACAAAATCTTCATAGATGACAAGATTATTGAGATATTGATCTCAAAGTCTTATCTTCAAAAGCTTAAGACTTTATAGATAGGGATCTAAAAGGTCTTAACTGTGGATACCTTAAGAGATAGTGATCTCCATGAATAAAGGTATTCTGATAAGGATTGTGGAAATACTGGTTGTTACTAAACTATAATATCAAGGACACTATAACTGACAAGATTGAGTATTGGTTGCATAAGATGCAACATTCGTATTAGATACGAGCACTGTTACCGGGGATATGCAAGCGCCGTAAAAGGACTTGGCGTAGTCTCGCGGGAACAAAGTGACTGATCAGCTTACCTAGCTATTTTCTAAATAGCCTATGATTGTCACATGAGTGCGGGTTTAAATGATTACCCATTAATGGCTCTTTGGGCTAGTGGGAGATTGTCGGAAATGCAAGCCCACAGCGAGCCATTATGCAATAAATGTTATTGCACATATCATTTCCTGATCTGAAATGAAGAATGAATAATTTGTATAATAGGTCCCTTGGTACAATTAGGGTTATGTACCATAGCCATCTTGATGATTATACAGCTGTTGATTCAACTATTGAATCATAGAGGCTAGTGCTTGGATGAATATCTAAAGAGTTAGATTAAGGACTCATCAAGCACCGTCAAATGATTGTTAAGAGATGATCTCCAGCCTGAGTAGGAGATGGCAATCCTTATCTCTGAAGGCTGATATCTGTCCGACCTCTTGATGCAGGTCCTCTGCATAGGAATAAAGATTCAGAGGTATCAGATTAGTTAGGTCAAAGAGTTGACTTAACGAGATCGAGATAACCAAAGTCCTATATCGTATGCAGTCATGATATAGGCACACATCCTCTGACCGGAGACAGATGTGTTACTATATGTCTGAGTATGTACATTTGGCAGACTAATAGGTTGATGACCTAACCAAGGTCTATACACCGGCGTGCTGGTGTGCATATAAGGGCATATGAGTAATACGATCTCTCAAAAGGATCATACATGTTTAGTTACTGAACCGGAAGGCATGAGCTCACTCATGAGATATTGGGAAGAATCAAATTCCATGCGCATGGTCGTCTCGCTTTAGAAGCTTGACTGAATTTGTAGGTTTAATATATACTTTTGGAAAGTATATGATCAAGACCTAGGTATGATATATGCTTTTGGAAAGTATATGATCGATACCGACTCCCAATGATCGAATGAAGAACTTACTGATAAAACCATGAAGTAGACAGTATAAAGTTGATCTAATACTTCAGGTTTATTCTAGGTCTTCCAGTATGCAGGATGTACTGGTATTGGGAATACCTGAGGGTGATGTGATCATAAACGATTGTATAACCATGATGCTTCCATTCCTAGGGAGTGATGAAACGGGTCTGGATTTTAGTGACTCCTCTCGATAGATAAGTAATCTGATCTTAGTCCAAATGTTGGACATTGATCTGAATGTGATTCAGATGCAATGAGAAGATTAGATTTGCGGTCTTGATTTAATCAAGCATCTATGGGAGGCCCGCGATCTGGATTTGAGATACGATCTCAATATCCATGTCACTATACGTGGAACAATACAATCGCCATGTCCTTATCTCCAAGTATCTGCGGAGAGATCGCATTATTCTTGAAGGGTTCGAGAATAATTCCATAAGATCTAAGCAACGAAGAAATGATGATTAAATGTGATTTAATCATATTGATGTATGAAGAAATTATCCAATGTAATTAAATGTGATTTAATTATTATGGATAAGAATAGTGTGGATAAAAATATCCAATTATTCATAATATATTATAAATGTGATTTATAATTTATTAGAGAGAGCTAATTATAATTATATGTGTTGATTAATTATTATGTGTATTGGATACACATTGTGTAATTAATTGACAATGTAAATTATATGTTGTTTGGGTTGTTAATATGATTCACAATTTTTTAATGGCAAGATTGCAATATTCTCAAATATAATTGTGAATTATTTTTGAAGAATAAAACCTAACAAAAGTTGTTGGAAATAAATAAAGAGATTTCCATGGAGATATTCAATCTCATGACATGTCATGAGATTGCTCTCCTCATGGAAAGCTTGGGCGGCACCCAATTCCAATTAGGAATGGGTGGCCGCCCATATGGAATGTACATGGAGATGTAATCTCCATGTATATTCTCTCCTTATTTATTTTTTGTAATTTTGGATTAATTTGTATTTGATTTTGTCGAATATATTTTAATCTAAATTTGGTTGTTTTACCAACAACAACCTTAGCCATTGGATTGACATAAATCAATCTCATCCATTGATTTTGTATGTCACATGGATTGAGATCCATGGATCCCAAAATTCTATAAATAGAGAGGCATACCATGCTCTCTCTTTACATGTATTATTGGAGGCTCTCTCTCTTCCCTTCTTCTGCATACACGCCAACTCTTTCTCCCTCTACTTGGTGGTCGTCCACCAAACCCTAGAGGAGAGAATCGTCGTCGCCTTCGCCACCGCGCCGTCGCTTCGACATTCTTCGGTTCTACGACTTCTTGGAGAGTTTCTCTCACAAAGGATACATTCGATCTCGTGCGATGAGATCAGGAGAAACTACGCTTGGATCAACTTCTTAGATTGCGAGGACAACACAGTTCATCCCCGCGCTCGCAAGCGGTCTCACCGACGATCGGACTTGAGACAGGAGGTCTCTTCTCTTAGAGACTCGATCAACCTCGCTTCAAGAGGTATTTCTTATACTTATTGTGGTTATAGATGAAACGATTGAAGAAGTGTTCTTGAATCATGTGGTTTCATCGCATGAAAATTTTTAAATTCCGCTGCACCGAACAACTAGTACGACTAGTCGTTCTTCCTCATATCCGATACGACGATCACGCTTCTATGATGCGCTTAAGGATAACTCCATATCCTTCAATTTTCCCAACGTCACGTGCAATGCACGTGACCTGGGTTGATTGTTGTTGACATTTCCCCACGCACATGCGGGGGACCTCGGGGTTGGAGCCCGACACTGGTGGTGGTGAAGCGGTGCGGCAGGGCTGAGCTCCGATTTCGTCGATGAGATCCTGGTGGTGGTCATCGGCGGTGGAGTCGTTAGTGATGTCGGGAGGCGGAGTTGGCATTGATGGAGGTTGATGAAGCACGTCGGAGTTGATGGAGAATGTCGGAGAAGATGGCAGTGTAGAAGGTCGAAGTGGCGATGTCTTTTGTCGGAGGCTCGATGCAATAGCGGAGCTGGAGCAGAGCAACACAAGGCTGCGAGCTGCGACAATTGTGGAAGGAGCGGTCGGATCTCGTCGGAGATGGAAGAAGCGAGCTGTCACCACCACCCTTCGTTGATGCTAACGGCGGATGGGGGATGGTTGGGGGTGCGGCATTGTTTAAGTAGCATAGGTCGCATCCGGCTACGGAAATAGGGTGATGCGATTATCGGTGAGATTCCATGGGAAGGGGCTCTATCGGAGATAAGGCGGCGTTGATTGATTTGGAGATCGTATTAGGGATTGAGGAATGGCCGATATTTGCGGGATGCGATGGCGTGAGGTGACCGAGGAAGATTTTGGAGGAGGGTGGTGATCGATTTGGGAAGGTGGATGATTGGGGAAGATGAACAGTGGCCGTCCGATCGGCCGAGATCGGATGGCCACGATAGGACCAAGTGGCGGTTCGAATGAGGGGTTGCGATGCACGTGCATGGCACGCGCTTGGGAGGCACGTGCTGCGCACGCGTGAGGACTTTAATTTTTTTTATAAAACGAATAAATAAATAAATAAAAACCTAAAAAATAGGCTGACACGTGTCGGTTCCAGGAGCGGCCACGTGTCAACACCACAAAAATCGAAATTAAATTCTTTGTTAAATACAAGATAAATAGTAAACGGCCTCGGATCGAAAAAGTTTCTTCACAAAAATTGCTCGTCTTGATGAGATCTACAACTTTTATGAAGACATCAAAACCAAAATCGATCAATTGCAAAAAGTGATATTTATGTGGTATCCCATGTACATAGAATACATTGATTTTTGTGTTTATAATTTTTATGTCATTTTTAAACCAGATAAAAAATCCGAAAAAAATATGGTAAAATCAAAGATAAATAACTACACATTAATCTAGTTTTTTTATTTTTATTAATTGATAAAATATGTACATAAAATATTAGGTCAAAAACCGTTAAAATACAAAATGTACAAAAGAGGCCGAAAACCCAATTTTCACATATGAGCTCCGATTCACTTGAACTTGGTATTGTTTTGAAGGTAATTGAATGTACATTAGTTCAAAAGTGAGTAGGATTAAATCGGACACTAGATGAGGAAGATATGAGGTTTTTAGTCCAAAAATCCTGAAACTAGGGTTTGGGTTTTTGGTCCACTTATTTGGGTTAGTTATTTTTTTGTATTTTTCATGTATTCTTGTTAGTGATATGTGTACAGTGGAGTGGTTTTGGGTTATTCGGAGTTAGCATGAATGAGTTAAAAATCTGGGAAGTTAGGATATTTACAGGTCATTTTTGGCTTGGATTTTTGGCTTCTTATTTTGTATAGAAATTAGTGCTAAAATGCAATTCTTATAAAAACATGCATGAATGCTAATTATGCAGAATAGATGCTGAAATGGTGTTGATTTTGAGGGATTTTAGCTTAATAAATGAGATTTAGAGTGATGAATCCGAGATTCATCAAGCATGCCGGAACCCGCCAGATCCCCGCCTCCTCCAGCGGCCTACAGTGGAAGACAAGGAACAATGCCGTCCGATCATATGGATCGGCCGGTCCAGAATACAACACGTGGTATTTACAAATCTCGCATAGAGTCTCCAAGTTCAGGTCCCGAGCCTCACTGCGAGCCACCACCAGATGCCACGTGTGCCCAAGCCTGCAACAGCTCCCGAGCATTGCACCATCGCGTGCATGGCACGTGAGGGATGGGAAATTTGCAAGAAATACTTTGGAATTTCTAGTTATTATACTTTGATCCCCAAACGTATGCCTCACGTTCTTGCCTAGGTATTTTACAAGGAGGCCCTCACAAATTTCATAAATTATAGATATGGTCCCTGAGCGTAGATGGCGAAATTACAGTAGCCCCTGCTGATTTTGCAGAATATCAAATAGGTCCTTCCAAGGACCTATTTGTGATTATTTGTCTTTTATTTCTTGCATTTTTATTGCATTTATGCATTTGCACTGTTTACTTCATATCTTGATCGTCTTAATTCCAAACTACATGATTTCAATGTTGTTTTGTTCCTTATTTCATCATCTATCTATGACATACTTAATTTTCTTATCTGACACCAAATGAAATATGATGAGGTTTTAATGTTATATAGTGTCATCTTCTCTATATGTATTTGCCATATATAGCGCTTGCTCATAATTTTATGCTCGAAATGAATATGAATCTAAATCATATTTTACGCTAATTTTCTCTAGGGTATATTTGTACTCCATTATTTTCATGATTATCCTTTGCATTTAACCTTGAATTATGTTCATGCATCATCTTATAATTGCACTAAAAAACAAAATAAAAATACATGCACCATTTTTTCATCATCTAACTACACTTAATTACGTGCACATCTGCACAAAGAACTAAAAATGAGAAGATAATCACTTATTAATTGACAAATTCGATAAATAGATTGAAGGAGCTCGTGTCCTTATGTTTGACCTTGGTAGACTTACCAAGTAAATAAATACTCCACAACATTAAAAGATTGTGATTTTTGCTGACTGAAATTTACATCCTATGCTACGACAATTCCCTATTTTTATTGAGGTGAATTTCGAGTTCATCAAGTAGCTGCACATCTGTGCCATGCCCCTTGAGCCAATGGAAGAGTATTATGTTGGACGAAATGGGAGGAAGCTCCTCCAAGGTGAGCTTCCTCAAGCGAAATCTCCTCCCTCTAGTGTTATTTGCTACTGCAAAATGGGGTAAATTCTTCCTGGAGGCGTCCATCATTGGCGGGAGGGCTCAAAAGACTCCTAGCACTGATGGAGCAGTCCACCGAGGTCGGGGAAGGTCTGGAGACCTAGGTACATCCCTCGGCACCGAACCCTTTGGATGGAATTGGAGTCGCAAAGCCTGCACAGGAAGAATGGGTGGTTGAGGGCAAACTTCCTCGACCCATTAACAGGGGCAATGGAAGTGAAGTGTGGTGTGGTGGGGGCAACTCTGTCGAGTGGCAGAGGAAGAGTGATGGACTCTTGAACCCATGAGGATAAGGTTGATTGGAGTGGGTCGAGGATTAAAGAAAGCTAAGGGGGATGAAATGGTGGCGGACGGTGGTTCGGAGCACAGACGAGGGACTGTGGAAAGCTTGCCGGAACAGAGCTCTGGTGAACTATGGAACGATAGTTCTATGCTACTAGGGACAAATAAACTCAAATCTAAAGACATGAATTAAAACCTACAGCTACAAGCTATCTTCAAATCAAGAGAAAGGAAATAACTAACCTTGATCTATCTGGAGCCAACATGATGAAATCTCATGTTGGCGATCGACGGAGATGAGTGGGAACCACCCTCTCAAGGCCTCTCCACAATGCAAATAGCAGTGCAAGCTCGCTATCACCGATCTCTATCCTTGGGCACGGTTTGAGGGGATGAAGCAGAGCTAAGGGGAATAAAAAAGGAGAGGAAGAGACAGAGGTGGTTTGTACATGTGAAGGATGGGCGGGGAAGATCAAGGTGCACACCTCAATACAAAAGCCCTTGGATCGACGCAATGATCTGACGTGAAAGGCCTTCGATCGAGGAAGAAAGTTAATGAAGATTCATTCCAAATCGATGATCACATCTATTGGAGAAAAAATGGGGAGGTGAGGTCAAATCTTTTGATGCGTGGTGGGCCTAGGATGAGGGTCTAGTTGACCTGAAGTCAACGGATCCTTGGACCTCATTCGGCGACATCACGCGAGAAGACAAAAGATGGGGAAAATGATGAATAATTAAAAATAAAATAACAAATTAATTAATTAAATAAAAGTTTTAAAATAAAACTTATTTATTATTTTATGTAGTATTTTAATCTGATCTTTATTTATTTTTACGGAATAATTTATTGTAAATTATTTTTTACAAGTATAATCATAGGTATATTTATGCATATATTGTATATTTTAATTTTTATTTGTAATTATATTTTATTATCTTATATACTTAATCTATACAATTATAATTTATTTTAATATACTCAAATACATTTTTATTGTATTTTTTGAGTTTATTTGTACACTTAATTAATTATAAGTATAAATTACATAGGTTTAAGCATAATATATTCATCTATGCATTTTTTTGCATATTATTTTATTTAAGTGTATTTTTAGGATTTTATTGCATTATAACTATGTACATATATAATAAAAAACATTTACAAAATTATAAAAATATAAAATAATGGAAAATATATAGAATAAATAAAATGAATATTCAATTCAGGTATATTGTACAATAGGGGTCCAAAACCTAACTTTTACATCTTAACTTCAAATTAAATGAAACCACCTCCATTATATAGCTTATTAAAAGTTACAACAAAGTGATTTTGATGCATTTTGAGTTCTATGGAGAAGATATGGGTTTGGAAAGTTTGGGGTTTGACTTTTTATTCAAAATGTAGAATGTTCAATTTGTATTATTTTTGTGTGAAATCAATTTTGTGTTTTTTATGTATTTTTATCTATAACTTTCATGAAAAAAGTTTCTTTATTTGAGGTATAAATGATAAAGAATAAAACGAGTCCTAGAAATAAATTATTGAAGAATAAAAACAAGGGTTTTTATTTAGGGATTTTTATCCCGCAGACACTATAAACTTTTTAAATTACCTCTATGACCTTTTGCACAACATAATTACCCCATCAACCCTATACATTACCCCAAGAACCCTCATGAGCTTCAAACAGATTAACCGGAGGGTTCGTGGGGGTAAGATTTGGCAAGTTTATGAGGTTGAGGGAGGAATTAGGTTGTTTCAAAGGCCGTGGAGGTAATTGGCAAATTTCATATGACCTGCTAGGTTAAAATCCCTTTTATTTATAATTGGCCCTTATTTATTCTACTTTATTCTTTGTCGACTCAATCATCATGATGTCTAGGTCTCAGGGTTTTGGGTCATAAAATATCTTTGCATTTTGTTTCTTTTTCTTTTCTTTTCTTCATTCTTTTCTTTTGGTTTTAAGAAATGGATTTTATACAATATTTACATAATAAATATTGATTGCTAATTTATGAAAATAATGATATATTCATGTATTTATCTAGGGTTTAAAGGCCAAAATCAAAGAATAAAGGTGATGAAATGGAGATTCATCACGCACACAGGTTTCTTTTACTTATTTGTCTTTCCGCTATAAAAAATGCAAGATCAACGTGCACACACAGCCTCGCCAAATGTTCGCCCAATAATCACAATGCGCTTTCCCAAGGGGGGAGCACATGTGCTCTCCTGGCCTGTGCATCAACTGACCTAGACACAAACCGATATGTGCGAGCACACATGCCCGCCTAGTGGTCTCCCACTAAGTTGGGCAAGCACCATGTGCTCACTTAGGTTCATGCCCTTTGCCTAGTTGGCACATACATGCTGCACCGTGGGTGATCCCATGACCTCGTACTAGGAGAGGACATGTGCTCTCCTGGTCCACAACATGGAAAAAAATTACAGGTTAATCAGAGTTTTGTAGCCTCGTCGAACCTGTAAGACATGTCCTAAAAACATTACATGTGTTTAAAAGGATGACGAGATCATACCCGAGATAGTGATTGGATATCAATTGATTGATATGCCATGTAATTATTATATCATCTGTGTAAAAGTAAATAAATAAAGAACAACCTACATAACATATTATTCTTCACATAAAACGGGTAAAATTGCTTAGCAAACTGAAATATAATGCATGTAGTTACTAAACATTAAACACCACATAAAAGTCCATAAAAATGTAACGACATTCTCTATTTTACTATTAAGAAAAACAAAATATTCATTTCATCATTCTCCAAAAGATCTTTAAGATCAAACTCTGCTTATATGTCTTTTTTCCTTAATAATTTTCTTGAACCTTACATAAATTTGAGCTTATTCTTTGTAATCAGTCCTTCATCCTCATCCTCTTCTTCTTCAATATCCACTTGTTGCACTGGTGGTTTTTGTGACCTATTTAGAAATTGTATATGTGAAATATTCTCATTGCTTGGTCACCTAGTCCACCATCATTGGCATATGAGACCATATTTGGTGATGGTTGTTGCTACGACTAAGGCTATGAATAGGATGGTTGCCCATAAGTAGAATAGTATTGATGTTCCTCCATAAAATATGGAGGAAGACCAACAAGTGTATGCTTCCTGTTGACGAAACCAACATCCATCTCCTCCAAAATCTATAATCAAAATTTTATAACTATAGAGACAACAGTGTATGATCATTTAATAACATAAATTTTATTTTATTATACTAGTTTCAATACAGCTTGTCAAATTCCGGTCGCTAGTCCTCATGAGTACTTGACCACTTCTTGGCATTGTGGGCCATATATTGATCCTAAAATGAAAACTGGGGAAAAAAATAAATACCTAATATGATTTATAATCCTCTAATCACTTACAACAAACTAAAAACGCCAATCATTACTTCATTTGACTTGGGAATAGACCATTGGGAATCATCATCATTCACTCGCATATGTGTTCTAGCCCACCATTCCTTAACAGATGGTTTCCTTTCCAACTTCACAACCTAAAAAACAAAAATATATACAAGAAATAAAGAATGCATATGTCAAAAATAAACATAAAAAATGGCATATAAATTCATGAAATTTATCTGCACAATCCGGATTTAATTGTGGCTTGTAGAGCCACTTGTTGATCTTATCTTTTGCTTCTGGTGGTTTGCTCTACCTGCCACTGACCTCCCAAACTCAGTGTCAGAACTGAAAGAAACACAAAAACCAATCCACGTGAAATAAATATTATTATAAGAAATTTATATAAAATTAAAATTTCTAGAATTGGTGCCCGTGCAAAAAAACATCTCATCGGTACACCAAGGGTTAACCACAAGGTCTTTGGGGTAAGAGTTAGCAAGTTTACGGGGTCGAGGGAGGAATATTGATGTTTCGAAGGTCGAGAAGGTAATTTACAAAGTTTATAGGCTTCAAGGGGTAAAAATCTGAATAAATATTACAAACTAAAAAGTTGCTATTTTATGTACAAAAAATATCGCCAAAGATATAACAACTTGCATAGGTCATTTCATTTGCATTTGAGTCTTTCATGACCATTTAGATTGCATTTAAATGAGCATATTTCATTTTGAGCATTTTTTCATCAGAGTCCATTTATTATTTTTAATTTATTTGCTCCTATTTATTGCACTGGTCGAAGTTCATGGTTAACATTCATCACGCCAAGTGGCAATCACCCATTGAGCCAGTTCACCCGCTCGTCAACACATCCCTTTCCCTGGTCAACTTGTTGTCCTCAAGTGCTTCAAATTGTGATTTTTTGATCAATCCAGATCCAGTGGTCACTTTTTAACACGCCAAACCCTCATCCCCTACACGTGCAAGGCACGTGCTCCTCAACCACTATTGGATCTGGGAAGATCCAACGGTGGCTGTACTCCATCCCCTTCCTCCAGCAACCTTGCCCCCAACGGCGTAAGACCTTTACCGTCGATCCTCCCTCCTCGCCCCTAACCTCTTGGAGCCTTATCCTCTCCTAACCCTTCCCTGAAACCTCCAGGAACCACCTTTCTTATCGCAATCCAATGGTCAAAGAACAATCGAGACCCACCTTGTTGTTGCCCTTCCAGGTTGCAGTCGAGCTCCTTCGTGCTCCGCTCGCGACGAGGTGAAGATAGGAGTGAGAATCAAATTCATCCACATGCAGGCGATTCTCCACCAGATTACTCCTATCTCCTTCTTCTCCCTCTTCTTCTTCTTCTTCTTCATTTTCCTGAAGTAGCCCTCTACAAGTTATTACCACATCGACATCCGACATCATGCCTTCCCTTTGAACTCCTTCCACACCTCCACAATTGGCCCCTCTCCACCGCCTCGCTCAAAGTCTCCATCGAGTAGGTCATTGGAGATCTAACTCACCTTTCCGAGTTGTATCACAAGTCCTCCCCATCAAGAATCGTTGGTTTGGATCTACAACCACCCTTCGATCGAGAACTAGCCTCATCAGAGCCATTAGTTCATGCCCAATTCGTGGCCATTGAATTGAGCATCATGGGACTCTCAAGATCATCTCTGAATCGCAAGACCACACCATCATCCTTAGGAAGAGCGAACCGATCAGAGAAAGCCATGTGGAGGCTCGGATCAAGCCGTTGCCCAAGATTCAGATCCTCATGCACACCTCATGTGTTGGTGAGAAAATTACATTGAAGACCCCACACATGTATAAAGTCAAAAAGAGTCCTGGTCACACATGCAATGCACAAAACCTTGGATAATTTACAACAAAGCCTGCACAACTTCCAGAGATTGCACAAATAGTCGTGCTATGGGTAAATTGCAGAGGAGCCCATGTCGTTTTGAAAAAAAAAATGCAGAAACATCCTCAAAAGGGTATAATTGTGAACATTTTATTTTCTTTATTTACATTTATACCCTTGGACTTCATTTCTTCAAAACATGAACATTTGTAGTTGGATTCTCATGTTCTTGGTTTCGTTTTGATCCTTTTTGCGGTGTTTGTCAAATATAACCCTGAACCTTATATTTTGAGACACTTTTGGATTATCCATTTATTTAAGGTTTATTTGATGATATAACATCTTGCCCAATTTACTGAAATTTTGGAGGTGGATTAATTCGGGGTTCGATTCGTTGATTCATTTATAATCTAAAGGGGATTGGATTGAATGGCTTGCTCCTTCTTGCTTGTATCTACACATGCGCTTATCATCTTCATCACCTTGCATTAATTTTGCATATCATTTAAAATCACAAAAATATACATTTCTTTATTTTTCTCTCACCACATAATAGGTCATTATTTATCTACATTAAAATTATTTATAAAAATTCACGCATCATATTTATTTTAGCAATTAATTAGATCTTCTCTTATAAAAACCCATAAAAATTTGAAAAAGATAAAACCACCAAAATACATTTCTTCTCCTGAAAACCTAATCTTCTAGATTATTTAACTATTTCTAGACCATCATATTACCTCCCTGAGTTCAACCTAGGGACTTACCCAAGTAAAATAAATGACTTGACCGCATCGAGAATTAATTTTCCATTATTTTCTTGGTATAGTCATTTTTAAGGTATTTAATAACTGCAACAGTTATAATTATCGTAAAATTAAAGGGCGATTTTAGGACTCGTCGATCACCAGGAGCAACAACACCACCTTCAGGACCGTGGGGGATTTGAATCCCCAAAATTCTCAAAAAGATCAAAAAATGAAGAAAACCCCAAAAGAGGAATAAAGCGACATCGGCTACGATTGCGTGCAGTGCATCTTCAAGAGATGTGAAGACTTCCATGGATGCAACATCGCCAGTTTTTCCAATAGTTTCAGTTCCTTTCCCTGCATTTCAGTCGAGTCATGTATAGAGTTTGAGTCTAGTACAATCATATTTTGAATTCAATAAAAACTCAGATGATGAAGTTTTGATTTTACATCTTGATACCCCATTAATAACTTTCCCTCAGGCCTTGTTGAAGGGAAAGAAGAAAAAACTCAAAAAAATGATCAAGATACCTTGGAGATGGAAAGGATGTGTCAAGAGAATGTTAACATTGAGACTCCTTTCCTTCAAATAGTGGATACGGTTCATGCATTCAAGAAGTACCTAATTGTGGGATGCACACCTATTAAGACTAGCATGAAAAGAATACTAGACCAATGAAACATGTGTAATCCATAGCCATTAATGTACGATCAGTAATGAAGGAATAAGAGAGACTTGGGTGCCCACTTTGTCACTAGTCAGATATCTGACACATCATTTGCTCGCTCTCTACTCGATAATGGATCCTCCATCAATATGTTACCATATTCCCTCCTATATCATCTAGGCTTATTTACTTTTAGGAGATCGTGAGTACTCCTACAGTTTACATATCAATATATTAAGAGGCCTAAGGGAATGCTAAGGGACGCTATACTTGACATCTAGGGGAAGCAATATAAGGTGGACTTCATGGTCCTAGATATGGACTGTCGATGTAGATGGCAAGATTCCCCTATTATCCTTGCTCGTCCTTTTCTAAGAACGGATGGAGCCATATTTGATTATAGTCTGGGAAAGATACACTTTCATGCACATGATGAAATTGTAGAGTTAGGGATGTAGCAAACAAAATGGTAGAGACCTGATTCATAGAGCAGTACAAAGTATCTCTTGTTGAAAGACAACTACTATAAAGTTGACATAATAGATCACTGGTATCAGCAATCAGCATGGGTTGACGAGTCCCTCTCATTAGGAGAGGACAATGTAGATGAGGCAGTTCGACAGATTCTGTGGGATCAAATTTTAGCCACATATGACTTCTCTGATGCATCTTCCTACATCCTCAATGACTCAAAAAGTTGACTTCAGCTTGTCGGACCCATTCCCTTTAGGTCAATCAAAGGATTAGGTTGACAAGTTGGACACAACTTTTGTCGAGTGCATGGATACTTTTAGTAATCTGACTTCTGAGTAGAATCCATTGGTGGCTACTATCACAATGGATACAACCACATCCACCATAGAATTGGATTCAGAGGCAGTTGAGCTCGATATTCCCGATGATCATACCATCACGGAGCTCAAGTCTCTTCCCCCTACATTGAAGTACACCTTCATTGTGGCCCACCTCATAAGTTCTCGGTCATTATCAGTGCTAGCTTGACTGGAGAATAAGAATCTCACTTGCCAGAGATTCTTGAACAGAACCACAAGGCGATAGGATGAAGCGTGTCAGATCTCCACGGGATTAACCTTGCATTGTGTTCACATCATATTTAACTTGAGAAAGGTGTCAGACCATCTTGTGAGTTCCAACATAGGTTGAATCCAAAACTTATAGAATGTGGTTAAGAAGAACAAAGAAATGGTGTTATGCGGGGTTTATCTTTCTCGTATCCAATTCCAGGTGGATGGCTCCACTTGATGTGGTCCGTAAGAAGGTGGGACTTCAGATTGTCACCAACTCAGAAGGAGTATAGATTGCGACACGAGTACCTACATCATGGCATGTCTGTGCAAATTATAGATGCTTGAATACTGCGATGAAAACTGATCATTTCCCCTTACCATTCATCGATCAAATCCTAGAAAGACTTGCAGGGAAACATTCTTTTGATTTCTAGACAGGTACTCGGGCTACAAGCAAGTAAACATCGCTCTTAAGGACCAGGAAAGTCATATTTACATGTCTATCTGGTACTTACGCATTCAGTAGCATGCCCTTTGGGCCATGCCATGCAATGGGGACTTTCCGACAGTACAGATTGTGGTATTTGCTGAGATGGTGGGCGATTTCCTGGAGGTCTTCATGGATGACTTATCAGTCTACGACGATTCATTTGACTCTTGTCTATCTCATCTGGATCGAGTCCTCAAAAAGTGTACTGAGGTGAATCTGATGCTCTCTCGGGGGAAGAGACATTTCAAGTCCAATAGGGCATCGTGTTGGGGAACATCATATCCAAGAGAGGAATGGAGGTTGACCCTGCTAAGGTGGATGTAATGAAGAAAATTCAACATCAACCAACATCAAAAAAGTGTGATCATTCCTCTGACATGTTGGTTTTTACCGAAGACTTATAAAGGACTTCTCAAAAACTTCCTGATCACTAACAAAGCTCTTAGGAAAAGACACGGAGTTCCTTATAGATCACATTTGTCTTGAGACCTTCGAGCTCCTAAAGAGGAAGATAATGGATGATCCTATACTATATGCTCCAGATTGGTCTCTACACTTTGAGTTCAAGATGAACGCTTTTGACTTTACAGTCGGGGCCGTAATATGACAGAGGAGAGGAGAGATTCCGTATGCTTTCACTATGCAAGAAAGTACTTAATCATGCTCAAAGGAATTACATCGTCACAGAGAAGGAAATGCTTGTCGTAGTGTTTGCCTTGAATAAATTTAGGTCATATCATTAAGTATTCAAGGTAAACATGTTCACATACCACACAACCATCAAGTACCACATGGAAAGAAGGACGCAGAGGCATGTCTTCTTAGGTAGATTCTATTACTCTGGGAGTTTGATTGCAGGTCAATGATAAGCCTAGAGTAAAAAATATGATGGTTGATCACCTCTCTCGTAATGAGTCACAGAGTTCCCTTGAGAACGACCCTATCAAGGACTCCTTCCCCGATGAGTCAATATGTTCTATACACTCTCTCCCATGGTATGCCAAAGTGGTGAACTTATTGGTGTCTGGGACAGTTCCCCATGATTGGCCCAAGAGCAACATTGATTGACTTAAGTCAGAATCCGGGAAATACCATTAAGTTAATCCATTCCTTTCCTTCGAATGATTGGATTGTATCTGGCAGAGGTATATTCTTTAGGAGGGATACATGAGTGTCCTCACCTACTACCATTCCTTGGAAGCAGGAGGACATCACTCTAAGAAAAGGGCTGCCTGGACTTACTCCCTAAGTCTCCATTTCCAACTCTTACATATTTGGGAGCTGCAAGATATTGCCTTCGATCTTAGTATACATTTCGATTGTGTTAGCTTGTATGCCTCCTTTGGGGTGTGATATTTTCCTGATAACACGGGCAAATCACCTCATTGATTGGGAGCATATAGGAGCATCACTGAGCATGAGGCGACTTACCTTGTGTGGCTATGTAAAAAGATTATTTTATCACTTAACTAAAATGAAAAGGTAATGGTCGGACCTTTACGACCATCACCTGGTTCAGTTGGTGAAACTGGAGTTTGCTCTTGTGTTTGTTTGTGTATATGTGTGTGTTATCCTTCTGGACATCTGCATATTTTTTGCATCCATCCACTTTCATTTCTTTTCAAATTTGTCAGCTTGTTGGTTTCCATACCGACCATCTTCACCATCTCACTCCTCTATGAACCATCTCTTTGAGATGGTTCATTCTTAGTCACCTTTCTTATCTAATTAAAACCTCCGATCAAATTCCTAGCCTCCTCTTTCCTTCCAGCAGAACCCTCTCTTTGAGACAATTTCTCCTCAACCATCTTTCTTCCCCCACCCCACCCCAAATATGAAGTCAGAACTTCAACTGACTTCCCCACTTCTTTGCACTTCTCACCTACCTCACATTCTTACACTCTAGATCCGCTTCCATCTTGGGCTAACTCACCATATTATCGAGAGATTGCTAGAATCAAATAACCATTCAAAGAGCAAGCCAATCCTAAGATAGATAAATGATAGAGTTATTTACCCTAACAAACCTTATTCTTTTCTCATATGAATGTTGGGATAGGTCAACAAATCACACATACACATCCTGACATACTAACTTGGCCTTAGGAGATAACATGGTCGAAAGAACAAACTGAATGGAGAGGCCATCATCTTATGAATTCCCAGATTTGATTGGCCTTAGTGATCAAGCATACATTGACTAGCCCTCATACTACTCATTTGGGGAACCTATGCTTATAGGGGATTGGACTTATGAGCTCGATCTACAAGCCTCATGTATATCGAATGCATTATATGAGGCTCCGGCCAATACCTGCCACATTGATGGTCTATGCTCAACCCAACATTACATGCTAGGGTATAGGTATGTTGAGTATGAGACTTCAAGTCCTCAACAGTATCCTTTAACTGAGCAGAATTCTTCCATGATTTGTCATGACAACTTTTTGGAGGATGACAATTCTAGACTTGTCGAGAGAAATGAATCATATCGTTACAACGTTGAGAAATGTCACTGAAATATTGAACTCAATTGCTGCTAGCTTGGGTATGAAAGTGGACATCGAGATGAGCGGATTTGATACTGAAAAACTAGCAGACACTAAATAACCCATACACTCTGTACAACTGGAGTCTTTCTATCTCCCTCTTTTGCTGACCACTTGCCTTCCAAACCTAGAGTCTGGCCATTCATTATTAAAAACGCCAAAAAATTGGAAATATCAAAAAGATTAAAAATAAAAATCTCATAAAAATTGAAAATGAAATTCATTTTAGAAAATGAATCCCTACCCTTAGTGAAGACATTGCTAAGGAGTTGATTTTTAAGCTTCCCTTAATAAAGGTCATAGAATACTTTACCATCCTCAAAAGATTCGTAAGGAATAAATTGATGCCTAAGAGGCTGGAACATAAGAGAACAAGGTCTGAAAGACACCTAGTGTCTATGGCTACCTCCTTGGTGATGGAGAGAAAGACAAAGAGCCACAGAGTGAAGTGGTTGCATAGGGTGGAATGTGAAATCAAATACATCCTCTTTACTCATACTAGAATCAATTATGACTCATATGTGAACATCCTTTCGGCCTCCGCGTTTGACAAGCTCAAATGTGGACCGCTTAGGAACATCTAGCGTGATCGTTCAATTAGCTGATCGATCCATAAAATGATTGAGAGGGACTATCCCAATCATCATTACTCTCCAAGGTTCTCCGCTCAGAGCGGACTGTATGATCGTTGATATTGAGCACTGAGGAGAGTTCACCCAGTCTCCTATTATTTTGAGAAGTTGTTCTTAGCCTTGGACAAGGTGGCTATAGACAGCAAGACTAGGGAGATTGATTTTCCAACATTGGGTACATACCGATATCACATGACCTTTTATGACACACTCCAACCCAATGCGGCCCACATAGATGTGAACAATCGTGACCATCGAGAGATAGATGAGTCCTGCCTCTTTAATAGACCTGACATACCGACTATCGAGCCGACCATTGGTTCATAGACTCCCACACATCCATAATTATTGTTGATTGCATCACCACCAATGCGATAGCTTCTATAGAGGAGTCACAAACAGAAGCTCTCTCCGAGCTGGACACCATCTTCTCCGACTCGCTTAACCATTTCGATGATCCGACTCTTGTGCCTTCATTGTGACAACCACCAACCATAGAGACGACAAACATCAACAAAATCACTCCAAAAAGGAAGCAGTTTCTTCTAGTTGATCTTATAGTAGGAAGATGAAGAGCATTGATTCCTTGAGGCATTCCCTGAACCCCTCAAGACTCGTCACTCTCATCATCCTATCCATACTTCAAGTTCTAGAAAATCAACTATGATGGTCTCCTCTAGGATTCCTTCTCGGATTCCAACAATGTGATTGTCATAAATGAGCATGGCAAGGTTGTCATTCGACCATATGCTAACTAGCAATCTTGTGTAGATCATCGGCGAACATTTCATCCTCCTCGCTAATATTCTTTTAGGGATGAATCCCATTGCGACAGAGGTCCATGCTTCATCTTCCCTATCCATTTTGTAAGAAGGCCCATTGCAACCTTCCCGATCCTTATATATTCTTACTATGTATTGTATACTTTTCTTCATTTTGATCCCTCCCTCTCCCGTGATTCATATCACTCGCCCCCTTTCCATATTGTTGTCATTTCGTGGCTATAATTTGGATGGCCATATCCTAAGTATAAGGGGAGAGTGAATCGAGTCACTAATTCTTTTCAATTTCATTCTTTATTTATACATTTTATACATCCCCCAAACCCCGCCGGTTCTCTCACTTCCCTCCATTTCTATACTTAGTCTGACCATAGAATAAGTATAGGGGCTATCAATGCTCGTCTAGTATATTCGTCATCCATTTCTTTTCTTGACCTCGACTACCTTATTTTTGCTCTTCTTCTATACTTAGGCTGACCAGAGACTAATTATAGAGGGGGGGTGTTGACGTCTATATTTTCATTCTTTTCACTCTCTTACGCTTAGCACAAGCTGTCTTTTCTCGCTTCTTGTGCTATGATGACATAGCACACGCTAAGTATAGGGGGTGTATATATTACATATATACTTACTTGTAGTACTTTTCACATATTTTTGTATATTATACAATAATTATTGGATGGGTATAATTGTAAATAATTGTTTTTATAAATATGTAAAACACTTGTATAATGTATATATTGTATAGAAGCTATAAAATGTGTATAATCTTATAAAAGTTTTGTAAATAATACTCTAGTGTAATATTATTGTAAAATAGGATTATTAAAAAAACAAACAAATAACATAATACTTTTTCCAAATAAAAAGGGCTTCTTACTCATTCTTGGATATCATTCTTAGAAAAAAATCATTCAAATTCTTTCACTTCATTCATATGTATATCATATCATATGCATTTCATTTACATATCATGTATATGTAATGAGGAAAGTCAGTGATCTCCTCTAAACCGAGTATGTAATTGACCTGACCTTAATCTACTTAAGTTTCATAGGAACTTCATTGAGAAGTATGATTTTAGAAACTTCAAGCTGTAGGCTTAATTATCCATGTTCACAAGACAATGTCTAGACTTAACTCAGTGTCTAACTTAGTCTCTTCATTCTAAGTAAACTCTTGGATAAGGAATTATTATGTACTCTACACTATGCACTTAGCTCAACTCAGATGAGGTGTTAGAAGATTGTGTGTCTCTTTAGTACCGGGTTGAAATAAATTTTCGGATGAGGTATGGACTGCTAGCACAATTTTCTAAGACCCCAAACACGGTCGGACCAAAAGATTTTATATCCATCGGAGCACAAAAGATTAATGCAGAGCAACACATTCCTACCAAAAAGAAGCTAATACCAAAAAATTCAAGCTTCATATAGCCTACAGATCTAGTGGAGACTTGGTTACACCGGCCAAGCTTCACGTAAGAGTTGATTACACTGGTCACTCTCCACTTCTGTCCCCTCCTTCTATACTTCTGCCCCCACTCATTGTAACTAGCATGTCCCTGAACTTAGAAGGAAATACCTGGCTCCTCGAGGATGAGTTACTGGAGGAGATTGCATGGTAGTCCGACATCTTGGATGGGAAGAGTTAACACCCTTCACCCATTAGAGACAATTATTTAGTGTTCATGTCTGATTCTTTGGGAAGGGGTTGATCTAAGATGACTTCCTGAGTAGGTCTGGGTAATAAACTGTACTGTTTGGAGAAAAACATTCAATTTTTTTGTGCTCTTACCACGGTTAAGCGATCCTTTCCTTATAATTCGTCTAATCCAAGGACAACTATAATGTCCTCAAGTTCTTTGTAATGTTGTGAAGTTTTCTTAACTATTTGCACAGTTTCTTAATGTTCCTCGCCATTGATCTCATGTTGGAGCATAGTTGACGTTGAATATAAAGGGTCCATCGCTGGATAAACCCCTTTTGCTACTAATCCTCTTGACGGTGTTGTAGTAGCATATAAATGTACAAATATCGTGGCAGGAACGAGGAGCCAAAAGGACATGGGCAGAGCTTTTTGTGGTGATTGCTAATAAGGTGGAAGTGATGACAACAAGCCTCTCGCTTTATAGATAGTTGATTGAAACTAAGAAAGAATCATTAAGCGGGAGGAACCGAGACATTTCATCGATTTGATAATACCCTAACTCATAACTACTAATTTCATTAGCATGGGATGAGGCTTGGACTCACTTCTCTGCCTGGGAAGGCCTAAAACAACATTGCCACAATCCATGGACTATCATAAAATCGCTATATAATGTTGGGAGGTCAAATGTCTTAGATGGTGGCTATTCTTATAAGGAGTTTCGCCACATTATTAATCCAAAGGTCAAGTCGAGATCCATTTTCATAATTTATTCATGACTTTAATATGGAACCCAATATCATTTCACTTCTGCATTTCATTTTAATTTCTTGGGATGAGCAAGGTTTAAGAATAGGGGGTTGATGAATACGTGATTCATCCATATAAAACTTGAAAATGAAGCTCTATTACTAAGTAATCAGTTGCATTTATTCATCTATATTGAATTATTATCATTTGTACACTAATAAATAATATTCATATTTTAGCATGCATAATTGCATTAAATAAAGAAGCTAAAAATGTGTATATTCTCACAAGTACATTACCATAATTACTCTCATTTATAATTATTTTTCACTAACTCAAAATTAAAATAAAAGCAACTTTGTTGTGTATATATTTACTAACACTAATAAAGGAATATCACCAAGAAATACTAACTCATATATTTGCCCAATAAAATCCAAACGTTAATTTCGAGACAAAGGTCGTAAAAGTGAATATCTATATCACACAATATCCTATGGTCCCCAAATTCTTGAATTAATGTACATTCATCTCTACAAAATAAGATCAAATTTAAAAGAATCAGAGTTCATATGTGAAAGTTGAATTTCGGGCACTCATTGTATTGCATATATTGACCATTTGACTATTATTTTATGTACAAAATCAATTATTTATTTATTTCTTGTCATTTATTTTTAAATTTTTTGTTTTAATAAAATATATAAAATCCAAATAAAATTTGAATCAAAATCAAAGAAAATAAATCACTCTGAGTTTGTGTATATATATATCCCTCTTATTTTATTTCTTTATATTCTTAAATATTTAAAATAATGAAAAATTAGATTAGTGTCTAAATATTTATTTTATATTTTATATGAAATTATTTTGGATTTTATTTATTTAGAAATGGGAAAAAAGTTTGCAAAATATAAAAATACAATATTTTATATCTAGATAGTATCGCTAAAAATACTTTTGTAGATATTATCTCTTTTGTTTTTTAGTCCTTCACAAAAGTTGTAGATCTCATTGAGACAAGAAACTTTCATGTAGACTACTTTTTAATTTGACATCGTATGTTATTTGTGTTTCTTTTTTATTTAATTTTTTACTTTTATGGGAACAACACATGGCAGCTCCTCGAGCCACCACGTGTCACCCCTATCATTTTTTATTGTATTTATTTATTCATTCATTTACTTTATTTTATTTTTATTATGTTTATTAATATTATTTTTAGCTACCACGTGGCAGCTTCTCAACAGAGCACATGGTGCCCCCATATGTTTCCCCAACCGCCCTCGGCCTCCTCCGTCGACCTATGCCCTCTGTCGCTCGCTAATCGTTCTCTCTCATTCCTCCTTCCCCCGCAAACATTGAACATGAATGACTCCTCACCCATCCCCTCCTCCCACAGCCTATACACCATACCCTCTTCCACGATCTCCACCTCTCATCGCCCGCTTGTCCCGACGTCTTTCGGACTAAGCCTTCGCCTTGCTCTAACCTTCCATAAATTCGCATCTCGCCAGACGTACCATCCATCCACCACTGGGGAGAAGAGTGATCTATCCTTTCCACATTATGGTGATAGAGTCGACGATAAGAATTGAGCAACAACAATCACGTTCTGAATTCCAAAGAGATCCAGGTAGTTTGACTTCATGTTGCAAAGCTCCATGGAGCTTCTGCCAAGCTTTGAGGACCCCTCTGTTGGACTCTCGAGGCGATAATCGGAGTGGTGCCACCGTGCCCCTTCTCTGGCAACTCCAGGTAAAACTTCCCTTTCTCCTCTTTCTTTATTCTTTATTTTCTGCTACTTTTCTCTCAATCCCTATCGTTTTCATCTCCGCCTCCTCCTCTGCATCCCCACTGCCTTAATCTCCACACCATCCCTTCTCTGCCAAACTCCAATCACCATCCAACTACACTCTGCCCTTCACTCTAGCACCACCCTCAGTAGAGCCCTTTCGCTTGCCTCACCTTGGTCTATGCCCACAGTAGCACTCTAGTTGCCTTGCCCTTTGAGTAGAGCTGTCACAACTCCGCTACCTTTATCTCAGGCATGTAGTGCCTGAGGTCTTCCTTCGCTTATCACCTCGACCAGTGCACTGCCTATGCAATTGACCGCCAATGCCTTCACCGTCCTTGTGGTCGGTCGAGCTCCTCTCATACTTCGATTACAACACCTCGGTTGATCCCCATTCAACTCTACACTTCAACAATTGCCCTTGCTCTACCTCATCGTCGAGCTTCACCGCCTCAGTTGTAGCTCGTACAGTCGACCACCACCAGCGCTACCTCCACCTCTGTAGAAGCACTGAGCCATCTCGATCCTTGATTCGCACAACTATCGCCTATCCATCGAAGTGCCATCGTCGCTCCAAGTTATGAGGCATGTGTTAAACACGTGAGTGGAAGGACATGCATAGAGGCCCCCGTACTTTCAACTAATTAGGTAGAGGACCTGCCTCCCAACAACCATGTGACACACACTTGCTCCCAGCCATTTTGTGCCAACCCCCAGGTTTTTGTAATTTCTGTTGGACATGCGAGCCCACGACGAGCCATTATGCAATAAATGTTATTGCAAATATCGTTCCCTGATCTGAAATAAGAATAACTAATTTGCATAATAGGTCCCTTAGTACAATTAGGGTTATGTACTGTGGCTATCTAATGATTATACAGCTGTTGATTCAACTATTGCATCATAGAGGCTGGTTCTTGGATGAATATCTAAAGAGTTAGATTAAGGACTCATCAAGCACCGTCAAATGATTGTTAAGAGATGATCTCTAGCTTGAGTAGGAGATGGCAATCCTTTCTCACATAGGCTGATATTTGACTGACCTCTTGATACATGTCCTCTGCATAGGAATAGAGATTCGGAGGTGTCAGATTAGTTTGGTCAAAGAGTTGACTTAACGAGATCGAGATAACCAAAGACCTATATTGTATGGTTGTCACGGTATAGGCACACATCCTCTGACCGGAGACAGATGTGTTACTATATGTCTGAGTATGTACATTTGGCAGACCAATAGGTTGATGACCTAACCAAGGTCTATACAGTGACGCGCTGGTGTGCATATAAGGGCATATGAGTAATACGATCTCTCAAAGGGATCATACAGGTTCAATACTGAACCGGAAGACATGAGCTCACTCATGAGATATTGGGAAGAATCAAATTCCGTGCACGGTCATCTCGCTTTGGAAGCGTGATTGAATTTGTAGGATTGATATATACTTTGGGAAAGTATGATCAAGACCTAGGTATGATATATGCTTTTGGAAAGTATATGATCGATACCAAATCCCAATGATCAAATGAGAAACTTACTGATAAGTAGACAGTATAAAGTTAATCTAATACTTCGGGTTTATTCTGGGTCTTCCAGTATGCATGATGTACAGGTATTGGGAATACCTAAGGGTGATGTGATCATAAACGATTGTATAACCATGACGCTTCCATTCCTAGGAGTGATGAAATGGGTCTGGATTTTAGTGACTCATCTCAGTAGAGAAGTAATCTGATCTTGGTTCCAAATGTTGGACATTTATCTGAATGTGATTCAGATGCAATGAGAAGATTAGATTTGTGGTCTTGATTTAATCAAGCATCTGTGGGAGGCCCGAGATCTGGATTTGTGATGTGATCTCAATATCTAAGTCACTATACGTGGAACAATACAATCGTACTGTCTTTATCTCCAAGTATCCGCGGAGAAAGCGCATTATCCTTGAAAGAGTTAATGGATAATTTCATTGTTGATATAAGTATCCAAGCATCGAGAAAATTGATAATTAAATGTGATTTAATTATCATGGATAATATGATCTTGATTCATATTATGAGGAGAGATATCTAAGATAAATAAATGTGATTTAATTATCAAAGATATGAATAATGTGAATGTGATTCATGTTATTTGGACACATGAGAAAAGAGATCCAAGATGATTAAATTGTGATTTAATTATCATGGATATGAATAATGTGGATAGCACTATCCATATTAATCATATATATTATAAAATGTGATTTATAATATATAAGAGAGAGCATATTGTGATTTATATTTGTTAATTATTATTAATGTGAATTTGATTCACATTAGATGATTAATTGAAAATATAATTTACATTCTTGTTTTGGGATGTGAATGTGATTCACATTTTTTAATGGCATGTTTGCAATATTTCACAAGATAATTGTGAATTATATTTGTGAAATAATTTACAACAATTGTTGTTGTAAATTTTGGATATATATCATGAGATAATGAGATCTCATGAGACAATGAGATCTAATGAGACAATGAGATCTCATGAGATAATAATGAGATATCATGAGAAGAGTGGTCGTCCCTTATTTTTAGGGGATATGGCTCATCTCCTCATTATCTCAAGGATAATTAATTGATTTTATTTGAATTTAAATATGTTTATTTATCGATATATATTAAATTAAATTAAATTAATTTTTGTTTGTTTACACAACAAGATCATGGCCATTGAAAGAAACACAATCAATCTCAACCATTGATTGTGTGTTGTCCATGGATTGGATCCATGGACTCCCAAAACCCTATATAAGAAGAGGCATGCCTTGCTCTTCGACTTGCACCGACTCGATGAGTTCCTCTCTCTCTTATTTTTATCTACACGCCAAGTCTCTATCCTCTCTTTATAATACCACCATGGAGCCATTGTGAGAGACATCATCGATGAAGCATCGTCGTTATGCTGCCGGATCATCTACTCGTGGACCTCCATCTCCTTCGGTGCGTCTCTTTCGTGAAGAAGATGTTGGATCTCATGCGACGAGATCAGGAGATCCGCCGCTTGGATCATCAACATGGATTGCGAGGAGCACGCGACTCATCCCCGCGCTCGCAAGTGTCTCCTCCGTTGGATCGGACTTGAGACAGGAGGTCTCTTTGTTTAGAGACTCGATCGCAACCACGCTTCAAGAGGTAATCCTATTACTTGTTTGTGGATTAGATGAAACGATCTGAGAAGTGTTCTTGGATCATGTGGTTTCATCAAATAAATTTTTAAAATTCTGCTGCATCGAGCTACTAGTACGACTAGTCGCTCCCGATTTCATTCGATGAGATCATCACGCTTCCGTGATGCGCTTGAGGATTTTTCCCGTATACTTCAATTTCAATTTAGTATATATTTACACTTTTTATTTATTTTTATCTTCTATAATTGCGTTAAGACCCGTGAATTTGAGTAGCTTGTTGAACCATAATTTATCATCATGTTTTTCCATTCCAAAAATATCATGTTGCCAGAAAAATAATTCTCTATCCTTCAGATATTTAATAGAATTTTATGATCTTTTGTTGATTTAATAAACTTTCTTAATCAAGAAATTTGCATAGTTTTTGCCATGGTTTGCTCTGAAATTAATATTAATATATTACGTTCTCCAAAAATTCATCAAAATAATCATAGATAGATTCAATTATTCTCTATCACATACCCAAAAATCATCTCATTTACACGCATATCTTGTCAAAATAAATGATTTTGTGATATGAGTAAATTATTTTAATTGATTGTACACTCTGTATTTTAAGGAAATAAATATCATTATGGATACCTCTCATACAAACCTATGTAGTATAATGTCATTTCTGAAAAATAATTCCATTTGATATTTTTTAAAATTAAATTACTCCTTATCACCATGCCTGCATTTTTAATTGATAATAAATTCATTTTTCTACAGAAAATTACAAAAATTAAAGTAGCTTAATTTTCAATATTTTCACATTTTGGCCAAGTTTTAGGATTTTTGGACTTCAGTTGACTGAAATTTGCATTTTAGTTCCTAAACTTTGCCAAAATCACATATCATCATTAATTACATACAAAAAATAAAATGCTTCTATTAAAACCAAGAATCTATATCATATAATAATTGACCAAAGGATAAAGTGGCCTCCTTGAGTTTGACTTAGGGCTTGCCAATGTAAAAATAAATCTGATCGCTCGCTTTAATTGAATATTCAATTAAGGGGTATTTCCGATTAATCCGAATAGCCTTCCTACAATTAAAATCAAACGTTAATTCACACAATTAGTGGTGGGAGATGTTCACTTAGATTGACTTTTAGAAAATTGAGACATTAGGTTTTCCATTCTTTAGGTAGTCTGATCCTTGATCTTTTCTTGTAATTATTCCTCTCTTTTATTTTCCTACATATTTATTTATTTATTTATTTTGTGTATCACTCTCTGATCATCATATTATTTTTGTACGAGGGACTCGACACTATAGAGCGACGAGCAACTCAGGAGCATTGGAGGCCAGATTTTTCAAGAACGATACTGATTGAAGGAAATACTTTAAATTTAAGATTGAGTCAAGTTGTGAAAGAGTGTAGAGTCCTTAGCTTTTATTTCTATATTTTATTTGATTTTTATAGTTAATTTATAATAATTTAGGTAATTATCTATATATAGTGGTTCTTGTTTGATATCTTGCGTGTGTAACCTAGACTTTTGACACTAATTTTTGTGGTGTGTCGAGACATGTTCCACTCTCGTTTTGAGGGCGGGGCTCGACTTAAGTGGCTCGTAGCTTAGACATGCACTCACGACTCTTAGAGATTTACATAAGTCAAATCATCATTTATTTGTGCTCATGTAATCTAGGACCACACTTTCCACGCTAAATAATACACAATGTAGACCATTCTACATAGTCAAACTAAAATCATTTTTTCCCGCTAATTGAACTTTTTGCTAAGCGTGGTTTTCTGACTTGCGTTGCATTTATCCTAAAAAATTCAATTTTGTATTGCATCCCACATGCAGAGCACAAGATCACTATAAGTCTTCTAAACTTGGCATGCATCATTGATTTTATCGATTGCATCTGTTTTTCTTGACTCCCTCCCCCTTGATTTTACAACTTAGGATAAAAGAAAATCGTGACTAATCGTGAGGCATACGGTGTTTGGTGAACTTAATCAAGTGATAATCTAACTTAAAATCATGACTATTAATTAGAATAGATAAAAAATGGCTAAAATTAACATTTGTCTTTGAGAGAGCAACCACATCATTGTATGTAGGTACCTACCTTCATATAGAGTAAGTGAGGACATACACACTAAGATTAGAGCCCAAATCCCTAGACTTGCCCCCAAAGTCTCCATTTACGATTCTTACGAATCTGAGAGCTGAAAGGGCTTGCATTCGACCTTATTATACATTTCGTTTGTGTAAGTTTGTGTGTCTCTCTTGGGGTATGATATTGAACTTGACGGCATGGGCAAATCACTTCATTGATTCGGAGAAAACATGAGCACCGCTGGGCGTAAGGCGACTCTCCTTGTGTGCATGTGTAAAAAGTTTTTTATCACTTAACTAAAATAAAAAGGATAGTGATCAAACATTTGTGACCATCACTGTGTTAAGTTGGTGAAAGTAGAGTTTGCCCTTGTGTTTTTTGTGTATCTGTGTTGTTGGACATGCGAGCCCAGGACAAGCCATTATGCAATAAATGTTATTGCAAATATCATTCCCTGATCTGAAATGAAGAATAACTAATTTGCATAATATGTCCCTTAGTACAATTAGGGTTATGTACCATGGCCATCTTAGTGATCATACATCTATTGATTCAATTTTTGAATCATAGAGACTGGTGCTTGGATAAATCTAAAGAGTTAGATTGAGGACTCATCTAGCACGGTCGAATGATTGTTAAAAGATGATCTCCAGCCTGAGAAGGATATGGAAATCCTTTTTTTCTCTGAAGGCTAATATCTAACCAACCTCTTGATGCAGGTCCTCTGCAAAGGAATAGAGATTCGGAGGTGTCGGATTAGTTAGCTCAAAGAGTTGACTTAACGAGATCGAGATACCAAAGACCTATGTCATATGTTGTCATGATATATGCACACATCCTCTGACCGAAGATAGATGTGTTACTATATGTATGAGTATGTACATTTGGCAGACCAATAAGCTGATGACCTAATCAAACTCTATATAGATGCGCGCTGGTGTGCATATAAGGGCATATGAGTAATACGATCTCTCAAAGGGATCATACAGGTTCATTTATTGAATCGGAAGACGTGAGATTACTCATGAGATATTGAGAAGAATGAAATTCTGTACGTGATCGTCAAGCTTTGGTAGCTTGACTGAATTTGTAGGTTTGATATATACTTTTGGAAAGTATGTGTTCAATACATAGGTATAATATATGCTTTTGGAAAGTATATGATCGACACCAACTCCCAATGATCAAATGAGAAAACTTAATGATAAAATCCTAAATGAGACAGTCTAAAAGAAATCTAAAAACTTCAGGTTTAATCTGGGTCTTCCAGTATACATGATGTACAAGCATTAGGAATACTTGAGGGCGATGTGATCATAAATGATTGTATAACCATGACGCTTCCATTCTTAGGGAGTGATGAAACGAGTCTGGATTTTAGTGACTTCTCTCAGTAGATAAGTGATCTGATCTTGGTCCAAATGTTGGACATTAATTTGAAATGTGATTCAGGTACAATGAGGAGATAAGATTTGCGGTCTTGATTTAATCAATCATCTATGAAAGGTCCGCAAGGTCTGGATATGAGATGTGATCTTAATATCTATGTCACTATACGTGGAATAGTACAATCGTCCTATCCTTATCTCCATGTACCCACGGAGAAAGCACATTATTATCCTTGAAAGACTTCAAGGATAATTTCATTGTTGATATATGTATCCGAGCATTGAGAAAATTAAAAATTAAATGTGATTTAATTATCATTAATAATATGAATTTGATTCATATTATAAGGATAGTTATCTTATATAATTAAATGTAATTTAATTATCAAAGATGTGAATAATGCGAATGTGATTCATATTATTTGGGCATATGAGAATAGAGATCCAATGTGATTAAATGTGATTTAGTTATCATGGATATGAATAATGTAAATAGCAATATCCAAATTATTCATGTATATTATAAATGTGACTTATAATGTATTAGAGAGCACATATTATGATTTATTTTTGTTGATTATTTATTGATGTGAATTGGATTCACATTGGATAATTAATTAAAAATGTAAATCACATTTTATTTTAGGTTGTAAATGTGATTCACAATTTTCCAATGGCATGAATGCAATATTAATAAAATAGTTATGATTTATTTTTATAGAATAATTTACAACAAGTGTTGCTGTGAATCTTGGATATTTCTATGGAATAATGTAATCTCATGATATTACATGAGATTGGCACCTTCCCAACTGGGAAGGTAGACGACCATGAACTCCCATTAGGGAAGGGTGGGTGTTCACTCCCATGTTATGAAAGGAGTCAATCTACACTCCATAATATCCATGCTTTATTGATTTAATTTGAGATTAATTTATATTGATTTTCAATACATATTTAATATACATTAAATTGATTGTTGTTGTATTTTTACAAAAATATCTTGGCCATTGAAAGAAGCACAAATAAATCTCATTTATTGATTTTGTGTAGTCCATGGATTGTAATCCATGGACTCCCAACATAATATATAATAAAACACACCCCTTGCTCTTCAGAGACATCAAGAGTCAACATACATAAAATCCCTCTCTCTCTTTCTACAAGCCAACTCTCTCTCTCTCTCATTGTGGCCATCCACTATGGAGCACTAGAAAGAGTCGCCATCGTCGCAGCGTCGTTGTTATGTTGCTGGATTGTTTACTTGTGAATCTCCATCTCCTTCGGTGGGCCTCGCTCGTGAAAAAGACGTTTCATCTCATATGACAAGATCAGGAGATTTGCCGCTTGGATCACCAACATGTATTGTGAGGAGCACGTATTTCATCAATGCACTCGCAAGCATCTCCTTTGTCGGATCGGACTTGAGACAGGATGTCTCTTCATTTAGAGATTCGATCACAACCACGCTTTAAGAGAAAACCCGAATACTAGTTTTTTTATTTAGATGTAACTATCCAAGAAGGGTTCATGGATCATGTGGTTTCATCGAATTAATTTTTTTAAATTCTGTTGCCTCGAGCAACTAGTGCGGCTAGTCTTTCCCAATCGCATATGATGCGATACTCACGCTTACGTGATGCGCTTATGGATTTTCCCATATCCTTCATGTCTGTACTATCCTTCTGGGCATCTGCACATTTTTACATTTGTATGCTTTGACTTCTTTTCAAAGATGTTGGCTTATCGATTTCTATACCGATTATCTTCACTGTCTCACTACTCCATGAACCCTCTCTTTGAGATGGTTCATCCTTGGTCACCATTCTTCTCTCCACTCTAGTCCAACTACGAAGTCAAACCTCCGTTCGACTTCCTAGCACCCTCTTCCTTCTAGCAGAACCCTCTCTTTGAAATAGTTTCTCATCAACCATCTTTCTTCCCCCACCCACCCCACCTCAAATATGAAGTCAGAACTTCGACTGACTTCCCACGTCTTTGCACTTCTCACCTACCCCACATTCTTACACTCTGGATCTGCTTCCATCATGGGATGGCTCCCCATCAAGAGCTTGATTGGATAAAAGAACCATTCGAAGAGAAAGCCGTTGTTGAGATAAATAACTGACAGAGTTATTTATCCCAACAGATCTCATTCTTTCCTCATATGAATGTTGGGATAGTTCAAAAAATTACACATACAGATCCTGACTTGACCTTAGGATATAACATGGTTGAAAAAACAAACCGAAGGGAGAGCCCTACATCTTATGAATTCCCGGACTTGATTGACCTTAGTGATTAAGCACACATTGACCAACCCTCATACCACACATTCGAAGATCCTACACTGACAAGGGATTAGACTCATGAGCATGTTCTACAAACCCCTTGTATATAGAATCCATTCTATGAGTCTTCGACCAATATATGCCACACTGATGGTCTATACTCAATCCATTATTACATGCTAGAGTCTAGGTATGTTGAGTATGAGACTCCAAGTCCTCAACAATATCTTCCAATTGAATAGAATTCTTACATGATTTGTCATGAGAACTTGTTGGAGGATGACATTTCTAAACTTTTCAAAAGAAATGAACCATTTGGTGATAAGTTAAGAAATGTCATTGCCATATTGAACTCAATTGCTTCTAGTTTGGGTATGAAACTGGAGAGTGAGATGAGTGGATTTGATGTTGAAAACCTAACGAACACTAGAGAACCCATACACTCTGCACAATTGGAGTCTATTTTATCTCCCTCATCTACTGACCACCTACCTTCCAATCTAGAGTTTGACCATTCACCTATTGAAAACACAAAAAATGGAAATCTCAAAAAACCAAAAAACTGAAAAATAAAAAAATCTCATAAAAATTGAAAATAAATTTGATTAAAAAATTGGATCATGTCCTCAAGGAAGCCATTGCTAAGGAACAGATTCTTAAGCTTCTCTTAATAAAGGCCACCGAACACTTTCCAGACCTCAAAAGATTTGTAAGGAGTAAATTAATGCCCAAGGACTAAAAGATAACTAGTGTCTATGGCCACCTCCTTGGTGATGGGAAGAAAGACAAAGAGCCGCAGAGTGAAGCGGTTGCATAGGCTGGAATGTGAAATTAGAGACACCACTTTTACCCATGCTAGAATTGATGATGAGTCATATGTGAACATCCTTCCAACCTGTGTATTTTATGAGCTCAAACTCGAAAAACTTAGGAAATTGAGAGCGATCATTCAGGTGGCCAATCGATCCATAAAATGGTCGAGATGGATTATCCCAATCTTTGTTACTTTCCAAAGTGCTTCGCTCAGAGTGGACTTCACAAACATTGATATGAGCACCGATGACAGTTCACCCAGTCTCCTATTATTTTTGGGAAGTCGTTCTTAGCCATGGCTAAGGAGACTATAGATTACAAGACAAGGAAGACTGATTTTCTAGCATCGGATACATATTGACAACACGTGACCTTTAATGACACACTCCAACCCATGTGACCCACATAGCCACTGACAGTCGTGACCATCAAGAGAAAAATGAGTCCTACCTCTTTACTACACCTGACATACCGATTATCGAGTCGACCATTGGTTCAGAGACTCCCCACACATCCACAATTCTTGTTGCTTGCATAACCACTACGGTGACAACTTCAATAGAAGAGTCACATATAGAAGCCTCTCCGATCCGGACCCCATCTTCTCTGATTGGCTTGACCATTTTTATTATCTGACGCCTTTGCCTTCATTATTGTAGCTACCAACCAGAGAGACGACAAACATATCACAGAATCACTGCAAAAAGGAAGTCAATTCTTTTAATCGATCTTCTAGTGAGAAGATGAAGAGCATTAATTCCTCCAGGTGTTCACCTGAACCCCTCAAGGCGTGTGATATCGTCCTCTCCATACTGCAGGTTCTCTAAAATCGACCATGATGGTCTCCTCCGAGGATTCCTCTTTGGATTCTAGCGATGTGATCTTCATGAATGGGTATGGCACAATTGTCATTCAACCATATGCGACCAAGTAATCTTGTGTCATTTGTTGATGGACATTTCATCCTCCTCACTACTATTCTTCTGGGGATGAATCCCACAATGACACAGGTCCACACTTCATCTTCCCTATACATTCCCACAAGAAGGTCTGTCGCAAACCTTCTTGATCCTTGTATATTCTTACTCCATCTTGTATATTTTTCTTCATTTTGATCCACATTCTCCCGTGATTTGTATCACTTGCCCTAGTTCCATATCATTGTAATTTTATGGATATACTTTGGATGATCAGATCATGAGTGTAGGGGGGAGAGTGACTCAAGTAGCTCCTTCTTTTATCTTTTGTGCTTTTTATCTATACATCCCCCAAACCCCATCGGTTCTTTACTTCATCCTTTTCTATACTTAGGCTGACCATAGTTTAAGTATAGGGGGGATCGATGCACGTCCTGTAAATTCATCATCCATTTCTTCTCTTAACCTCGAACACCCCATTTTTGCTATTCTTCATCACTTAGGCTGACCAGAGCCTAATTATAGGGGAACGTTGACTTCTATACTTTCATTCTTTTCACTCTCTTACGCATAGCACGAGCTATGTCTTTTCCTTGCTTATCGTGCTCTAAGGACATGGCACCCACAAAGTATAGGGGGTGTATACATTACATATATACTTTAAATGTAGCTCATACTTTCATGTATTTTTTGTATATATTATTCAATAATTATGGGATGGGTAAAATTGGAAAAAAATTTTTTGTAAAATATGTAAAACACTTGTATAATGTGTATATTGTATACAAGATGTAAAATGTATATAATCTTGTAAAAGTTTTGTAAATAATACTCCAGTGTAAAATTATTGTAAAATGGGATTTATTAAAAAAAACAAAAAAACCTTTTGTTAAATAAAAAGGGCTTCTTATTCATTCTTGCATATCATTCTTTTCGTAAAAAAATCATTCAACATTCTTACACTTCATTCATATGCATTTCATATCATCTGCATTTCCTTTGCATATCATGCATATGCAAAGTGGAAAGTCAGTGGGTTTCGAATCGATTTATGAATAGAAATAGGGATGGACCTGACCTGACCTTAATATACTTAAGTTTCAGAGGAACTTCATGGAGAAGTAGGATTTTAGAAACTTCATGTCTTAGTCTTAATTCTTTAAGTTCACTAGACAATGTCTAGATTTAACTCTTAGTATCTAACCCGGTCGCCTCATTCTGGGTAGACTCTTGGATAAAGAATTATTTTGTACTCTACACTGCGAACTTAGATCAACTCAGACGAAGTGGTTGAAGACAATGTGTCTCTTTCTTTGGTAGCGTGGACATATAAACATTGGAGTACTGGGTTGAAATAAAGCTTCGAATGAGTAATGGACTGCTGGCATAATTTTTCTAAGATCCAAAACATGGGCGGACCAAAAGATTCTATATCCATTGGGGTACAAAAGTTCAATGCAGAGTAACCATAATTCCTACCAAAAAGAAGCTAATACCAAAAAATATTCCAATCTTCACATATCCTACATATGAGATGGAGACTTGGCTACACTGACCAAGGTTCATAGAAGAGTTGACTACATCGTTCACTCTCCACTTCTTTTCCCATTCTTATATACTTCTCCCCCCACACGTTGTGAACTAACACGTTCCTAAACTTAGAAGAAAATACTTGACTCCACGAGGATGAGTTACCGGAGGAGGAGATTGCATGGTAATCAAGCATCTTGGATGGGAAGAGCTAAAACCCTTCACTGACCAGAGATAGTTATTCAGTGTTCTCGTGGGATGCTTCGGGATTGGGTTGATCTAAGACAATTTCTGAGTCAGATCTGGGCAATGACTTGTACAGTTTGGAGGTTATTAACTATAAACCCTAATTCTTATTAGGATTTATGCCACATTATTAATTCAAAGGTCAAGTCAAGCTCCATTTTCATCTTTTGTTCATGACCTTGGTACGGAACCCAATATCATTTCACTTTTGCATTTCATTTTGTGACATGTAAGGTTTAAGTATAGGGGGTTGATGAATATGTGATTCATCACTCTAAAAATTGAAAATAGAGCTATGTTACTAAGTAATTAGTTGCATTTGTTAATCTATAATGCTTTATTATCATTCATGTACTTGTAAATAATGTTCGCATTTTAGCATGCATAATTGCATTCAATAAAGAAGCCCAAAATGTTGTATATTCTCACCTGTATATTATCATAATTTCTCCTATTTTTAATTATTTTTCATTAACTCAAAATTAAATAAAATCAACTTTGTTGTGTATTGATTACTAACACTACTAAAGAAAAAATACCAAAAAATACTAACTTATATATTTGCCCAATAAAATTTAAACCCATATTTTGAGACAAAAAGTTGTAAAAGTGGATATTTCTCTCATATTATCTGTAATGGACCTCTAATCCTTGAATTAACGTACATTCAATTACCTATAAAACAAGACCAAATTCAAAAGAATTGGAGTTCATATGTAAAACTTGGATTTTGGGTCCTCATTGTATATTGTATATATTGACCATTTTGACATTATTGTTTTATGTACAAAAATAAATTATTTATTTCTATTTATTTATTTTCTTTTTTTATGTTTAAATAAAATATGTAAACATCCAAATAAGAATTGAATAAAAAATCAAAGAAAACAACTCACTCTTAATATGTATATAGAGTCTTTATATATGTCCCTCTTATTATTTCTTTATTTTCATATTTATTAAAAATACTAAAAAATACATTAGATATATATATATATATATATTTAATTTATATTTTAACTAATTTTATTTTGTATTTTATCTTATTTAAAAATGATGAAAGAATTCAGAAAATAAAATAATATAGTATTTTATATCTATAGAGTACCACCAAAAATATATTTTGTATAGATGATCTTATTTGATTTTGGGTCCTTTACAAAAGTTGTAGATCTCATCAAGACGAGCAACTTATATATATATATATATATCACTTTTTTATTTGACCTCGTTTGCCATTTATTTTTTATTTTTATTTCATTTTTGAATTTTTTGGGAACGATACGTGGCAGCTCCTAGAGCCACCACATGTCATCCCTTTTTATTTTATTTTATTTTATTTATTTATGTATTAATTTTATCTATCTATCTATCTACCTATCTAGGTAGCTAATTTTTATTAATATTATTTTAGTCGTTATGTGGCCGCTTCTCGACATGCCACATGACACCCCCATATGCTTCCCCAAGCGCTCCCTCCTTCGGTGGTCCGCATCCACCACCACTCACCATTGCTCTCTCACGTTCCTCCTTCCCCCGTAACCGCCACGCATGAACTACTCCTTGCCCATCCACTCCTCCCACGACCTCCACAACGCTCTCTCTTTCACAATCTCCATCTCTCATCGCCTGCTTCTTCCCACATCTTCCAGACCAAGCCTTCTCCATGCCCTAATCTTCCATAAAATCATAGCTCCGCCAGTCGCGCCGCCCATCCGCTATCGAGGAGATGAGTGATCTAGAACTTCCACATCGACAGTGACAACATCGACAACAAAGCAATGGTGGTCACGTTCCGAATCTCATCGAGATCCAAGGAGTTTGTCTCACTGCTGCGAAGCTCCATCAAGCTTCTACCAAGCTTCGAGGTCCCCATCAACGACCTTTAGAGGTGATAAAATCGGAGTTCTGCCACCACGTCTTTTCTCCAACGAACATCATGTAATACCTCCCTTTCTCCTCTTTCTTTATTCTATGCTCCCTACTACTTTCCTTTCAATCCCTATATTTTTCGTTGATATTTAATTCCACCCAAACCTAACCTTCCCCAATCTCCACCATCATCTCCGCCTCAACCTCCACATAGCCTTTGCCTTGAGCACCAAGCCACCCCTTCTCCGATGAACTCTAGCCACCGTCCTATCGTGCTCTGTCCTTCACTCTCGCATCTCCCTCAACAGATCCTTTTCATCTACCTCACCCCGGTTGATGTCTGCAATAACACTCTAGTTGTCTCTCCCTTCGAGCGGAGCCGCCACAACTCCACTACCACGACCTCGGGCTTGTGTCTCTTGAGGTATGTCTTTGTTTCATCCCCTCAGCCGGTGCATCACCCGCACAGCTGACCGCCAACACCTTCACCATCCTTGTGGCCGGGTGAGCTCCTCTCGCACCTCGAGTGCAATGTATTGGTTGATCCCTGCTCAACTCTGTACTTCAGTAGTCACCCTTGCTCAGCATCACCGTCGAGCATCACCACCTCGGTCACAACCCACTTAGCCGAGAACCACACGTGCTACCTTCGCTTCAGTAGTAGTGTCGAGCCATCTTGATCCTCGCTTTCCACAACCTCCATCGATCCACTGAATTGCCACCACCGCTCCAGCTTATGAGGCACGTGTCAAGCTCATGAGCTGGGGGGAGATCTTTCACAAAAGCCCCCATACTTTTACCCAATTGCATAGAGGACCCGCCTCTAGCAGCTACGTGATGCGTGCGTGTCCCCTGACCATTTTGCGCCAAACCCACCCGTGGGTTTTGGTAATTTCGATTTAGTCCCAATTCACATTTTTTTTATTTATTTGTATTTTTTATAATTGTATTAAGAACTATGTATTTGAGTAGCTTATTAAACCATTATTCATCATCGTATTTCCATTCCAAAAATTACATGTTACGGATAATTAATTCTCTATCTTGTGGATATCTAATAGAATTTTTGTAAGCTTTGGATAACAACAACAAAGCCTTTTCTCACCATTAAGTAGGGTCGGCTACATGGATTCTATGTCTTCGTTCAGATCTATCTTGGGTCATTCTTGGGGCTATATCCAAAAAACTAAGTTCCCTTCGAATATTCTCATTTCAACACTTCTCGGACCATCCTCTCCCTCGTTCAGCCAGCTCAGCATCCCAAAACTCGCATCTCCTAACTGGTGCATCGGCTGACCTTCTTTGAAAATGACCAAACCAAAGATAATTTTCTCGCATCTTATTTTTGATCGGAGCTACAACGACTTTATTTCTGAGTGCATCATTCTAAATCTAATCTTTATGTGTATGTATGTGCACACACATCCACCTTTGCATTTTCATTTTTGTTGCTGCCATTCTCTGCACATGTCTATGGTTCACATGCCAACACTCACATCCATAGAGCATGGCAGGTCTCATAACTACTTTGTAAAACTTTCCTTTGAATTTTAAAGGAAATTTCTTATCATGGAGAACAGTAGAGGCTCCTCTCCACTTTAGCCAACATGCATTTATTCTAACAGTAACATCTCCATCAATTTCCCCATCAAGTTGCAAATTAGTTCCCATGTATCTAAAAAAATCTCTCTTATGAATGTTATCGTCACCAATCTTCACCTCGAACTTGTCTCCCTACTTATACACAATCGTTTAGTCTCCAATGCATGTCTCCAAACCTCAAACTTCTCATGTACTCCATCTCTAGTCTCATTAATCAATAAAACATCATTGATAAATAATATAAACCAAGGTATCTCATACTGAATGTGACTTGTCAGCTCGTCCATGATCAAAGTAAAAAGAAAGAGACTCAAAGGTGAACCTAAATGTAAACCAATGTTGATGTCAAAATAGTCAGTCTTCCTAGAATGGATCCTTAAACAAGATAAAGCTCTATCATACATATCCTTTATGAAGTTAATGCATATGACATGTACTTGTCTTTTCTCCAAAACTCTCCATGATATCCAATAGTTGAGCAACCTAATAAGAATCTGAATTGGTTTTCTTTTACTTTATGAACTTATCTCAACCTACTTTCAATCAGGCATTCCTAAATTTTCATAGTGTAACTCATCAGCTTGATACCTTGTAATTTGAACAATTTTGAATGTCTCCATTGTTCTTATAAAGAGGCGTCACAATACGTCTGCTCCAATCTTCAGGCATTTTCTTGCTATGACAAATAACATTGAACAGATTTGTAAGACAAGTCAAACCACACACATAAAACTCTCCATACTTGTAAAGGGATATCATCCGATCCTACACCTTTCCCAGGTCTCATCACCTTCAAAGCCTCCTCTACTTCCTTTCTCTATATTAGTCTATAGCTTGCACGATTCAAGTAACTTTCACTACTAGCTAGATCACCCAAAGTGATCTCTTTATTTCATTCCCTAATAAAAAGTTTATGGAAATACAACTTCCATCTAGTATCTATATCTTTCTGAGTAACAAGCACGTGACCTTCCTCATATTTAATGCATCTCACTTGAGAAAGGTCTTTGGTCTTTCTTTCTCTTGCTTTGGCTAACTTGAATTTGTCCTTCTAACCCTCCTTAGAGTCGATGTTTTTGTACAAAACTCCATAAGCTTTTGACTTAGCTTCGATGACAACCATCTTTGCTTACTTCTTCTCTATTTTGTGCTTTGTGTATGTTTCCTCTATTCTATCCTTAGACATAGCTTTAAAGCATGCTCTTTTCATTTTGAACTTCTCTTCAACCGCTCTACTCCACCACCATGCCTCCTTTTGTCCTGGAGCTCCATGGGAGGTTCGCAAGATCTAGATTTGAGATATGATCTCAATATCCAAGTCAATATACGTGGAACAATACAATTGCCATGTCCTTATCTCCAAGTATCCGTGGAGAAAGCGCATTATCCTTGAAAGAGTTCAAGGATAATTTCATTGGTTATATGTGTATCGGAGCATTGTGAAAATTGATAATTAAATGTGATCTGGTTATCATGAATAACATGAATTTGATCCATATTATAAGGAGAGTTATCTAAGATAATTAAATGTGATTTAATTATAGAAGATGTGAATAATGTGAATGTGATTCATATTATTTGAACACATGAGAATAGAGATCCAAGATGATTAAATGTGATTTAATTATCATGAATATGAATAATATAGATAGCATTATCTATATTAATCATATATATTATAAATGTGATTTATAATATATAAGAGAGTTCTATTTGTGATTTTTATTTATTAATTAATCATTGATGTGAATTGAATTCACATTGGACAATTAATTGAAAATATAATTTACATTTTGTTTTAGGATGTGAATATGATTCACATTTTTCCAATGGCGTGATCGCAAATTTCACAACATAACTATGAATTATTTTTGTGAAATAATTTACATCAATTATTGTTGTAAATCTTGGAGATATCATGAGATAATGAGATCTCATGAGATGATTGGTGGTCGTCCTCCGCTTTTTAGGGGTTGTGTTAGTCTCCTCATTATCTCCAAGACTAGCCAATTGATTTGATTTGACATTAACTTATATTTATTTATCAATATATATTAATTTAAATTAAATTAATTGTTGTTGTGTTTTTACAACAAGATCAGAGCCATTGAAAGAAATACAAATCAATCTCACCCATTGATTGTGTGATGCCCATGGATTGGGATCCATGGACTCCCAAAATCCTATATAAGAAGAGGCACCCCTTGCTCTTCGAGCTACACGATTACGACATATTCTCTCTCCCTCTCTCTCTCTCTCTATACCTCATCTCCCTCCCTCTCTCATCGTGGCCATCCACCATGGAGCCATCGAGAGAGTGGCCATCACCGCACTATCGTCATTATGCTGCCGGAGTATTTGCTAGTGGATCTCCGTCTCCTTCGATGTATCTCGCTCGTGAAGAAGACATCGGTCTGAAGGATATGGTTAGATCCTTAAGCGCATCACGGAAGCGTGAGATCGCATCAAATGCAATCAGGAGTGACTAGTCGCACTAGTTGCTCGAGGTAGCGGAAATTAAAAACTTTTCATGTGATACGACCACACGATCCAAGAACACTTCTCGGATCATTTCATCTAAACCACAAACAAGTAATATGATTAACTCTTGAAGCGTGGTTGCGATCGAGTCAATAAACGAAGAGACCTCCTGTCTCAAGTCCGATCCGATGGAGGAGACGCTTGCGAGCGTGTTGATGAAACACGTGCTCCTTGCAATCCATGTTGATGATCCAAGCAGAGGATCTCCTGATCTTGACACACAAGATCTGACGTCTTCTTTACAAGAGAGGCACACCAAAGGAGACGGAGATCCACAAGCAAACGATCGGGCAACATAACGACGATGCTGCAGAGATGGAGACTCTCTTTAGGACATCCATGGTGGACGACCATAGGAGAGAGAGGGAGAGAGGGTGTGTAGAGAGAAAGAGAGAGAGAGCCTTGTGTTTATCATTAGCTTGTGAAGAGCAAGGGGTGACATTCTATTTATAATATTTTTGGATACATGGACTCAATCCATGGGCAACACAAATCCAATGGGATTTGTGTTTCTTTCAATGGTCAAGATGTTGTTGTAAAAATGCAACAATAATTGATTTAATTTAGAATAAATATATATTGATAAATCAATATAAATCAATCCCAAAATTAAATCAACAACATATGGAGATAATGGAAAGGAGAGTGCCTCCTTCCATGTATATGGAGTGGACGACCACCCTTTCCTAACAGGAATTGGTGGTCGTCCCTTCCTTCCAATATGGAAGGGGCATCTCCAATGTAATCTACTTGGATTACATTATTCCATGTATTTCCAATTTTATAACAACAACTGTTGTAAATTATTCTACAAAAATAATTCATAATTATTTTGAGAATATTGCAATCTTGCCATTGGAAATTTGTGAATCACATCACTACCCAAAATAAAATGTAAATTACATTTTCAATTTAATGTTCAATGTGAATCCAATTCACATCAACATTTAATTAACAAATGTAAATTACAAATAGCTCTCTCTTATATATTAGAAATCACATTTTTAATATATGACTAATATGGGTATTTTTATCCACATTATTCATATCCATGATAATTATATCACATTTAATCATCTTAGATCTCTATTCTCATGTTCCCAAATAATATGAATCACATTCACATTATTTACATCTTTGATAATGAAATCATATTTAATTATCTTAGATAACTCTCCATATAATATGAATAAAATTCATATTATTCATGGTAATTAAATCACATTTAATTATCCACTTTCTCAGTGCTCGGATACATATATTAGCAATGAAATTATCTTGAACGCTTTCAAGGATAATGCGCTTTCTCCGCGGATACTTGGAGATAAGGACATGGCGATTGTATTGTTCCATGTATAGTGACTTGGATAGAGATCACATCTCAAATCCAGATCTCGGGCCTCCCATAGATGCTTGATTACATCAAGACCATAAATATAATCTTCTCATTGCATCAGAATCACATTCAGATCAATGTTCAACATTTGGACCAAGATCAGATGACTTCTCTATTAAGAGGAGTCATTAAAATCCAAGCCCGTTTCATCACTCCCTAGGAATGGAAGCGTCATGGCTATACAATCGTTTATGATCACATCACCCTCAAGTATTCCCAATACATGTACATCCTGCATATTGGAAGATCCAGAATAAACATGAGGTATTAGATCAATTTTATATTGTCTACTTCATGGTTTTATCTTTAAGTTTCTTATTTGATCATTGGGACTCGGTATCGATCATATGCTTTCCAAAAGTATATATCATACCTAGGTCTTGATAATATACTTTCCAAAAGTATATATCAAACCTACTAATTCAGTTAAGCTTCCAAAGCGAGATGACCGTGCACGGAATTTGATTCTTCCCAATATCTCATGAGTGAGCTCATCTCTTCCGATTCAGTAACTGAACCTATATGATCCCTTTGAGAGATCGTATCACTCATATGCCCTTACATGCACCCCAGCGCACCGTGTATAGACCTTGATTAGGTCATCAACCTATTGGTCTACCAAATGTACATACTCAGTCATATAGTAACACATCTGTCTCCGGTCAGAGGATGCGTGCATGTATCGTGACACCAATTGATGTAGGACTTCGGTTATCTCGATCTCGTTAAGTCAACTCTTTGACCTAACTTATCTAACACCTCTGAATCTCTATTCCTATGCAGAGGACCTGCATCAAGAGGTTTGTTAGATATCAGCCTTCGGAGAGGATTACCATCTCCTCCTCTGGCTGGAGATCATCTCTTAATAATCATTTGACGGTGCTTGGTGAGACCTCAATCTAACTCTTTAGATATTCATCTAAGTACCAGCCTCTATGATTCAATTATTGAATCAACAGTTGTATGACCATTAAGATGGCCATGGTACATAACCCTAATTGTACTAAGGGACCTATTATGAAAATTAGTTATTCTTCATTTCAGATCAGGGAATGATATTTGCAATAACATTTATTGCATATGGCTCGTCGTGGGCTCGCATGTCCAACAAGATATCATGTGATGAGATTCGTCGCTTGGATCATCAACATGGATTGCGAGAAGGACGCGTCTCATCAACGCGCTCGCAAGCGTCTCCTCTGTCGAATCAGACTTGAGACAAGAGGTCTGCAACAATCCAACCCAAACGTAGTGTCACATCTAAAACTTACAAAATGTGGGTGCGGTTTATAAGTGGTAGGTATTACTACTTGGAGACTTGGGCTTAAGCATTTTGGGTGGTTGTCAACAGGTCCAATTGGGCCTGAACCCGATAAGTTGTCAGGGACAGTTTTTCTCGATAATGAATCGGAGACCTAAGCCCGGGATGTTACAAATGGTATTAGAGCCTAGTTCCCTCTAATAGTGGAAAGGGCTACTCGAGAGGTGGAGCCGCCCCTACAAAGAGGTTGGAGGAAAAGGCTACCCGGAGCGTGCAACCACCACTGTTACTAAGAATAGGTGGCGTGCCATATCGCAACGAGGGTGCTGGAATATAAGTGCGGGAGGTTATAACACCCTAACCCCTAACATAGTGCCACATCTAAAACTCTCAAAGTGTGGGTGTGTTTTATAAGTGGTGGGGATTACTACTTGGCAACTTGGGCTTAAGCATTTTGAGTGGTTGTCAACGGGTCCATCTAGGCCCGTCCCCAACAAGTTGTCAGGGATAGTTTTCCTTGATAACGGATTGAGGACCTAAGACTGGGACGTTACAAATGGTATTAGAGCTAGAGTTCCTATGGGCATAGAATATCTACAGTTGATAGCGACTCGAGACTGAGATGAATGAAGTCAAATCTCGGTACTATTATATTACTAGTTGACTTTCTGATTAATTTTCATCATGGATTTGAGGCAGACAGAAATCATGAGACATATTTGAATAATGACATTGTCATGGATATACAACATAAGAACTACCAAAGTTGTTAGACATTGATGACTCAAATGTGAAAGTATAATGCATAGAGCTTTGTTGGATTTATACTGAAGGTTTTTATTGCCAACAAACCATTCATCTTATAGGGTAAACATGATATAGAGAAAGTTAGACATTAGATGTATTAGATGGAGATGACTTTTGAAATTACAGACTACCATAAGGAGAAGAATTTTTAGGTCATTTTATCTAAACGATTAGATAAAGGAGTTGAAAGCAATAAAATCTACTTTTCGAAGACAATTTCCAATGAATGAAGTGATTTTACCTTGGAAATCGTAATATGATGATCGAATAGTATGTGATAGTGCTATAGAGTTCGAGAAGTATGAGAAGCAAGTGAATTGTCCATTAGTTATACATGATCATCTCAGTCACATCACAAAAAATATGCTATTAAGGACTGTTCTTGAGGCCTTTTCATATGATTGTTTGAGGTTACCTTCTTACAAATAAGTAAATTTTCTTTATTGATGTTATTCCAAAAACTACATTGGTTTTGGAAGCTCCTCATGCACATATTGAATTTAAAGGATTAAAGAATCAGTCACTATAACAACTGTATATAGGCATTCTCTTTGAGGAAAGAAAGATGAATCACAGTTGTCACATTGATTGCTGAAACATGATAAGGCGTTAGAGGAATATTTATTGCTTTGGATCAATGATTTACCACTTTGGATTAATTATGTAACCAACAAATTATGGGAAGAAAGATCTTTTCTAAAATTATTATGCGTACAAGTTAGACAAACCATAAATTAGTGAGGAGGACATTTCAGATATAGCTTTTAGAATAAGATTCTACTATTGTAAAAAAATTTATCACGTCTTTTGATCTTATAAGGACACTTGTAGATTTTGTGGAGTTCATGAAAAGGACATTTTCAGAATACCATGATGACTTTGTAATCATACCTGCAGATGATAATATGTTAGATACTCTTTTGATACGAAGAACCGCCAAGTACATCTCAATATTGAATTCAGGACCCTACTGTGACACCGGCTTAATGCAATACTCTCTAATTATAGCTTGTTGTTGGACAAAATCATCCTTTTAGTCATGTCACATTTATGGAGGGTATTGAATTTGACCTAATCAAGATGAAAGCCTTGTTTCCTTGAAGTTAGCTGAGAATTATTTGTAGATTCATAGATTTAGGATGACATGGCACATTGATGATTCATGTATAATTTTCTCACATATTACAAGAGTATTGAGAAATTAATTAAAGAAGATGTGAAGTTTGTACATTCATATGAGTGGGAATGAATTTTCAAAACTATAATAAAAGTTGACTGTGACTCTAATCGTAAACTTCCCATTATGCATCAGAAGCTTTGTGGTTAAATTGATACATCCAACAAAGAAAATTAGGGTATGTTGAATGAAAAAAGTATTGATTTTTACATCACGCCACTACCTAAGATCATAAGAGAGTAACTATCCAACTTTTGACTTGAAGTATCCTAATCATGACTTGGAGTTAGTAGTGACAAAATTTTCTCTAATAGATTGATGAAATTATCAATACAGTAAGAACTATTTTCAGATAATTTGAAGGATTGAGGTATCAGAAAAAGACATTGATCTTTCAAAAGAATTGGGATGCCCAAGGAGAAAGAATATGATTTTATAAATTGGAATGATAAGGATGTGATATACCAAAATGAAATTAAAATCATATCAGAATGGATTTTAGCACCGATTTACCCTAGTCAAGGATACATCATCATGAAATCATAGGAGTGTTTGTAGACCAAATTGTCTCACTTTTACATTGCTTGGATTGACTGATCATGAGTCTGGATAAATTACAAGTGAATGACAACATCAACATATATTCAACATCAATTATGTCAGATTGGGACATGAAATACACATCTTAATAATGGAAAAGTTTTCAAGAGATTATAGATACCCGATTTAAATTACTACTTCTTTTTCCTACAGACTTATGATCAATCAATTATGATCATGTAGAGATTAGAAGGTTTGTTGGGAGCACATTCTTATGATTTTGTAGGCAGCTCGGGTAGACTTCTTCTTAGTAGAGCTTGTTTCAAATAAATAATTATCATTCCAGAGTCACAATGGATATGTATGAAGCATCGCATAGAAGATCTGGCAGATAACACTCCTTTTAGAGCAATGTCGGTGAGAAGATATATAGTTTGGGGTCAAAGCTATTCCATATCAATAAGAAAACGTTGAAAAAGAGATGCGAATGAAATCCATAACTTTTCGATATGTCCCTCTTTACAAAGAAATTTCGAGGACGGAATTTTTTTTAAGGGTGGTAGATTGTAATGGCTGATTTTTTTAAGGAACCCCATTAATTTCTATTACACCATCATGACCATCTTATTGCCCAATTAAATTGGATTTATTATTCCATTCCTTTTTTTCCTCTTGATGGCCTTAAAATCACACCATCCTCTCCTTGCTAACATCATTTTCTTTAGTAATCAACGTGAGATTTGAGAGAGAGGAGAGGAGGGAGAAGAGAGAGTTAGAGAGAGAAGGGGAGATGGATCGTACGGCACCCTTCATCGTCGCAGGAGAAGGTGACATCGAATCGGAGAAAGAGGAAAGTGTGGATCTGTGAACGGCAGGAAGCGCGACGACTACGTCAGGGAGAGTTAACGTCGGATTTGAGATATGTATCGGTTTAGGACTATGATTTATAAATATATGTGTCAAACACATATGATAATATTTACGTCCATGGATTTCACCTAAATAGAACTTCTTGATCTGGATTATGGATGTGCTTAATAATCTCTTGGTACTCTAACACCCTCGCCAGCAGTAACCAGATCGATTTAGCGGGGGTTGTCTAAATTTCTTGGCTAATTTTTATAGGAGGTCTTATCATACCTCAGTTATTCAATTATTAGAAACAAACAAATGATAGTTTAACTTTGTGAAAATTATCTCTCCGTGGAACATTAATGAATAATAGGGAAAAATATATTGGACCTATAAAGTTACTACATCGAGGAAAGGAAAGAAGGTTTTAAAATAATGAGATATACAAGATTCTTTATATACTAATAGTTGATATTTAATTTCTTATTATCAAACCCAACGATAGGATTGTTATTTAGTGTTACAGACTTAAGCAATTAGATAAACGGTATCTTGATAATATATTTAATGTACGATAGTTTTACAACAATGGAATCATAGCCATGAAAATGTAAGTTGATTTGTTGTGATATGGCAATCAAGAAGGACTAACAATACGACTTTGAACTTTCGATTTGTTTCTCTTTTTAAATTGTAAAGTAGGGGCCTTTATCTACTCAATATTCCATTAAAAAGTTTCAATATTATGGTTGCAATTGATAGTATTTATTGCTCTTATGTTATTGTCAATCATTTGAGATAGTCCACTTAACATTTAAATCTTTTTCCTAATGAGAAAAAGAAAGATGCTAGATTGACATGATCTTGAAAACCGTAAAATTTCATGTAACTTAAATGGTTAATTGGGAAACAAACATATAACATCCGAAAATCCAATCTATGTACGGTCATATTAAGACTTTAAAAAAAGAAAAGTATGAATGACATATATGTGATTACTCACCATTGGTAAGATGATAATATTTGATAGAATTATGAAATCTATAAATTCATTAAAGATGACAATAATATATTGAATAGCAATGTTCACATGAGCTATTATTGCATGGAAAAAGAAATAATATAAAAGAATTGGAATTTCCATAATATGAGTAATGACACTATGACGATAAGCGGAGTTAAGTGCTACACCTAATGGTGAGAGCCACCTTTAGAGTCCAATTATCGTGTTAGCCTAAGGGGCAATGCTGCAAGGGGCATATGGTTACAAGGAACCACAGAGGAAAAAGCTAAGTCCTCTACAGTTGTAGCTACACTATCATGTATGATACGTTATGGACCGCTAGTGCCAGCGGTAAAGCCAGCAAAGCCGCATAAGGATTAAAAATCAAGACAATTATAAACATTCAATAAGTTGAGTTATATGTGCAATTATGTTAATACTATGGTCATAGGTGCAATTATGTTAATGCGATGGGTACATGTACAATTATGTTAATGTTAAGGTGTATGTACACATGTATTGAAATGTCATGCAAGGAAATGGTTTAAAGAAAGAATAAACCATTACTAGTGATGAAAGAAATGGTTTAACATGGTAAGCCATTACATGTTACAAAGGAAATGGTCTATAAAGGTGAACCATCACATGATATGAAAGAAATGGTTTAGAAAGGTAAGCCATTACATGTTATGAAAGAAATGGTTTATAATAGTTTAAAGAAAGAATAAACCATTACAAGTGATGAAAAAAATGGTTTAGCAAAGTAAGCCATTATATGTTATGAAAGAAATTGTTTATAATGATGAACCATTACATGTTATGCAAGGAAATGATTTAATCAAGGATAAATCATTATATGTTATGAGAGAAATGGTTTAAGAGTAATAAACCATCACAAGTCATGCAAAAGCTATTTAAGGGGGTTAATCCAAAAGAATGATCTAAATAATAAAGGATACATATACATATTATGGATTTCATGAAACATACCTCGTTTGATGAAAAACGACAGCTTATATATATTTTTATGTATATTGCACAAGCATATTCGTACCCATGAAAGAAAACAATATGCAACTTGTTAGGGAACGAACTCAGACATGCATGGGAACAATTAGGCACGTTATAATGTTATTCCATTGAGAGTTAAGTACATAATTTATAACAGGTTAAAAGACTATTTGAATTCCCATGCATGGACCTCGATACATACTGGGCATTAGGCTCATGCAAAATTATGTTTATTTATTTCAGGTGAAGAAAAAGTTTGACCAAGCACTCAACTTCGTGTGGCAGACTCAATAAGACATTCAGCGTGGTAAGGTTAGATGCATGATTTATGGTGGATATCTCTATGCCCACTGGAACGGAGAGTTACATTATGAAATTATTTAGTTTTTTGTTTGCAAGTATACCCTTGGTGATGTTATAATAATGGAACTCCCGATTGAATTGGATTTATGGTTCTTTTCTAGAATGATTTTTGTTGTTCATTGATCACCATGCATGAATCTTTGCGACGGTTCGGATCCACGAATTAATGTCGCATGCTTCCGCTGGTCTGCGTGATCCGTTCCGTTACAAATGGTATTAGAGTCAATTTCCCTCTGATAGTGGAAAGTGCTACCCAAGAGGTGGAGCCACCCCTACAAAAAGATAGGAGGAAATGACTATCTATAGTGTGCAGTCACCACTGTCATTGAGAATAAGTGATGGGCCATGTCACAACAAGGATGTTGTGAATATAAGTAAGGGAGGTTGTAACACCCATACCTCCAAAACATAGTGCCACATCTAAAACTCACGAAGTGTAGGTGTGGTTTATAAGTGATGGAGACTACTACTTGATAACTTGAGCTTAAGCATTTTGGATGGTTGTTAACAGGTCCAATTTGGTCTTGAACATAATAAGTTGTCAGAGACAATTTTCCTCGATAACGGACCGAGGAATTAATCCCGGGATGTTACAAATGGTATCAGAGATAGATTTCCTCTAGTGACTCGAGACTGAGATGAATGAAGTCAAATCTTGGTACTATTATGTTACTAGTTGACTTTCTGATTAAATTTCCCTCATCATGGATTTGAGGCGAATAGAAATCATGAGACGTCTTTGAATAATGACATTGTCATGGATATACAACACAAGAATTACCAAAGTCGTTAGACATCAACGATTCAAATGTGAAAGTATATTGCATAGAGCTTTGGTGGATTTATACTGAAAGTCTTTATTCACAACAAACCATTCATCTTATAAGGTAAACATGATATAGAGAAAGTTAGGCATTAGATGTATTAGATAGAGACGACTTTCGAAATTATAGACTACCATAAGGAGAAGAGGCTTTGGGGCATTTTATCTAAAAGATTGGATAAAGGAGTTGAAAGCAATAGAATCCACTTTTTGGAGATGATTTCCAGTGAATGAAGTGATTTTACTTTGGACATCGTAATATGATGATCAAAGAATATGTGATAATGCAATAGAGTTTGAGAAGTATTAGAAGCAAGTGAATTGTCCATTAGTTATACATGATCATCTCAATTACATCACAAAAAATATGTTGTCAAGGACTGTTCTTGAGGCATTTTCAGATGATTGTTTGAGGTTACCTTCTTAAAATAAGTGAATTTTCTTTCTTTATGTTATTCCAAAAACTACATTGGTTTTGGAAGCTCCTCAAGCACATGTTGAATTTAAAGGATTAAAGAATCGGTCACTATAACAACTGTATATAGGCATTCTCTTTGAGGAAAAAAAGATGAATCACAGTTGTCACATTGATTGTGACAATTGTAATTGTCAACGGGTTCATCTAGACTCGTACCCAACAAGTTGTCAGGACTAGTTTTCCTTGATAATGGACCGGAGACCTAAGGTCAGACATTACAAATGGTATCAGAGTGAGAGTTCCTTTGAGCATAGGATGTCAACAGTTGATAGTGACTCGAGACTGAAATGAATGAAGTCAAATATTGGTACTATTATGTTACTAGTTGACTTTCTGATTAACTTCCCCTCATCATGGATTTGAGCCAAACAAAAATCATGAGACATCTTTGAATAATGACATTGTCATGGATATACAACACAAGAATTACCAAAGTCGTTAGACATTGATGAAAAGGCTACCCGGAGCGTGCAGCCGCCACTGTCATTGGGAATAAGTGATGTGCCATATCGCAATGAGGACATTACGAATATAAGTGGGGGAGGTTGTAACACCCCAACCCCCAACATAGTGCCACATCTAAAACTCACAAAGTGTGGGCGTGGTTTATTAGTGGTGGAGATTACTACTTGGTAACTTGGACTTAAGCATTTTGGGTGGTTGTTAACGGGTCCAATTGGGCCCGAACCCAATAAGTTGTCAGTGACAGTTTTCCTCGATAACGGACCGGGGACCTAAGCCTGGGATGTTACAAGGTCTATTCGTTTAGAGACTTGATTGAAATCACTCTTCAAGAGGTAACCGTAATACCTATTCTTGTTTAGATGAAACGATCCGAGAAATGTTATTGGATCATGTGGTTTCATCATTTTAATTTTTTAAAATTCCGCTGCCCAAAGCAACTAGTGCAACTAGTCACTCCCGATTGCATTTGATGTGATTCTCACGCTTTTGTGATGCGCTTAAGGATCTTGACATATCCTTAAAGTGGTATTAGAGTCTTAGGTTGGAAGTTTTGGATAGGATCCATGAACCTAAGAAGACTTGGGTTCATAGGGGATTGTGAAAATTCTATCACATTTTAATTTTGGAGCCCTATTTTGTGATATATTTCTGTCCCATTTAAAATATTTAAATACAAAAATATCACTTGTATTTTATTTTCCATTAAATAATGAAAGAGCTGGATTTACGTTTACATAATTTGGATTCTGTTTGCTCAAGTTATGATAATTTTAATGATCATATATCCATTGTTTCACGGATGACAAATAATGACGTAATTAAAGAGTTAATTATTATTTTAAAATGTCTGAAAATACATGTTTATCACTTGGATCCTATTTAAGTTAAATTATCAAACTATAGAAACCTATTTTGCTTAATGTGGAATTAAAATGAATGAGATATGCCAATTTTAGTTAGTGAGGGTCACTGTTTGAAATAGCATTTTTATCATGAATCTTGTGGTTGTCATTCAATTAAATTAATATAAATTAATGGTTAACTTCCTTAGATAATTATTGATAAATATTTTTTGAATATTTAAAGATGATGATTATTTCCTTGAATGACATTGACCATAACCAACTTGATTAGATGTGATCTAGATCACAATTGGTTACATGAACTTTCCAACAAACAAAGTTGCTTGAATAGGATTGAGAATTTTTTTAGAAAATTTCCTTATAATGTTAATCAAAATTGTTTTGATAATTATTATATGGTATAACTTTTGTTGAAAACCGATTATCATCTAAAGTGCACAATGATCAATTTGTCATTAGCCTTTCCCGAGGTGGATTTGGGGTCTAGTCTGGGAGCATTGGGTAGAAGGTTGTACCGTGTGCGGTCTATCCCACTCCCGTCAATACTGGCCATGACAATGAGTAGGGATGGGATAATGCAAGAGAGATCACGGTGTATTTTTTAAATTATTAAAATTCGAATAGTACGTACTTTGAGATAATACCATCCTTTTAGGTAACAATCAAGTTTGTTGATTGAATTGGATCGATAATTGATTTAATATGATTAAATTGATTATATCCAATTAAAACATTCTATTTTGAATAGAGTTGTTATTTACCTTAGAAGAATCAATTGTGTGAATATGATTCATAATAATTAATTAAAATTTGAACACGATATGGAGGATCACGTAAGTGACATCCATGGTCTCCCGTCAAGGCAAAAGTTTCCTTCATCAAGAATTTGTATGTAGGAGATGCATGCCCGAAGTGACATCTTTTGTATATAAGTGCATCTGGATCAGGCTCTTTGCTTCTCGAAAGAGTAATGTCGTATACGTAGTGACCCCAATTTTGGGTCCTCATATTATTAGGGTAATATTGGATTGCGCATAGCGAGTTCTAATCATGTTGACGGTTGGTTCAATTAACGACGGGTCAACATCACCTCAGGGGTGATGGGCTCAGGTGTTAAAGACCAAATTATGAATGCAAGTTGTACTTGCAAGGCGGAATGTGTTCCTGCTTCTTTTTATCGGAGTTACAAGTTCTCATATTATTGGGATGTAACAAAGATAAGGAAGGAAATCCCAAATCTTGCTTGAGATATAATGGTAAGTATATCGCTTATATTGAAAGTGATTAAGGGAATGAACTTTTGGTGTTGACAAGGCAAGACAACTTTGATATAAAAATTCCTAAATCAAAGTAAAACATGTATTTACATATATTTAAGCAAATTTCTTATTTCAAATAATCTTTCATTAAACCCACTCAATGTTATACTCGATAATAACCAGTAAAATATCATGGATTGGAACCATGATCAAGATATTGTACTTGCAATTGCACACAAAATGTATGTGGTTGCAACGTGCAAGTTTCCTCATAATAATGAGGAATGACAATTAAATAGAAAATAAGACTACAACCCTAGGTTTGTATGTCTCTATAGTCTTGATCTCATCGAATGTACATTGGAAGTGACATGTCGATGATGATCGCAATTGTCAAATAATCCTTATATAATTTAAGAAGATGATCTGGCATACATATGTGCTCTCGACATTTAATCATGAATGACATGACTCACTACATTATGCAGAATGGTGTCTCTATAAGAGAGGATGCACTCAAAATGTTTGAGTACCTACCTGAACCAATGATTTTAAGAGTTAAGATGGATGTAGATATGATGAGTGTCATTATTCTATTGTCTGTACTCTAGTCATTCATGAAGCTTCATAATATTCACATTGTATGAATTCAATGAAGCATGTATAAATGTTGAAATAATCTTACATTAAATCTTTTGAATTTAATATAAGAGATCCTCTGTCTTAAGCATTGGTTGTTTATAGATGAAGAAAGCGCAGTAGAAGCATGATTCTGACCCATGGAAGAAGGAAAGTCAAGGAGTTGATTGTACTTCTGTAATTTCCATATGACATCCAAAGAGTTGGATAAATGCCAATACTGCAATAAGTCGATGTATTGATAGTGTGATTATCTAGTCTATCTAGGATCCTTAGAGAAGGATTCAGATAGTGCATCGGAATAATCTATATCTACATGTCATCATTGAAATTGACTTACTTATTGGATAATATTAAGAGTCTGATAATTGTATCTCATTCTTCTAATAGCACTTGCAATTTATTTCATATGTATTAGAAGACTAGAAATTTGATCTTAAGTTTAATAGACATCCACATGGATGTTGATGCAATTGTTGCAACAATCTCCGATGGATGGATAGACTTCTTAATATCAGTGAGAGAGTCTTTAGTCTTTGAGAATGTCTCTATGAACTGGATATTAGAATATACTCATAGTTTATTTCTAAGTGTTGGAAATAAATATGAATTCTGAAATAAACCTATCATAGAGAGTTATGATGGATACATTTCAGATATTATTCTAACATCTAGTGGACTCTACTAAATTAGAAAATTAATGAATGGTTCATTAAGATTTCTAATACTGAAAGTTAAACCTTATAAGATCAATAGGAGGATGAAGATCACTTGATAATGATCTAGCATCAAGCCTTGGGCATTTGTTTGTTAATTTGATCAATAGACTAGTAAGAGATGAAACTTTAGAATGTCTAAAATTTTAAAACTTACATACTTATAAATATTGTATTCAAATTAAAATATCCAATACACCCTTCTCTGGGAATGGTGTTATATGCCGAGGTATTCAAGATCACATACAATGATGTATGCGGATCATCTATATCATAATAAACATTGATGATATGTGATACCGTTCGATGATTTTGTGATATGAGATTTCTTCCTTTGCCTTAGAAACCTTTGAAATGTTCAAAGATTTCACAATTTTGGTTTAGAACCAAAGTTTGGAGGAAGATGAAAATGAATTTGATCTAGTTTAGGTAGTCAATACCTATTAGATGAATTCATGAATACCTTATGGAGAAAGGAATATCATTTCTATCTCACTCCCCTTAATAAACCTGAACTCAATGGATTTATAGGGAGATACAATTGGATCATCTATGACATGATCTTATCAATGATTGATATTATCATTATTACCTCTTAGTTTCCAAGTATATATGTAGTAGAGACTACAATGTATATCCTTAATAAGGTTCCATGCAAGCAAGCTGGAATCGAGCACTAGAGAGTGCTACTTCATAAGGAAAATAAAGGATGGTATTGGATATCTACTTTATGACCTTGAAGTTCTTAAAAGATCTCATCTCTGAGAATGTGATTCTTAAAGGATGAGACTCTTGAGAATCAAGATGAAAATGAAGTATAAGAACTCATTGAATTTTGAGAAGATAATGAGGATCCTGAAATTAGAAACTAAAAGGATAATTAAAGATGAAACACGCATACCCCTTCAAATGAGTTTGAGGATGTATTCCATGTCTCTTTTAAGTCCGACAATAATCTAACTTCATGTGATGAATCTTATGAGGATCATGACATGGAAAGATGGATGTTAACAATAAAGTCTAATGTAGACTTCATATACAAATGTTGTATATGGACCCTCGAGGATCCACCTATATGGGTAAGACCTGTTAAGATGTAGATGGATCTTCAAGAGAAAGAGGGAACCTAATGAGAAGGTACAAACCTTCAAAGCACGGTTCGTAGCCATGAGCTACACACTGAAGATAAGACATCGCTTGCGGTGAGACTTGCTCTTCAGTGACCTTGTTTAAACCCATCAGAATATTGCTAATTATAGCTACACAACTTGACTTTGACATCTTCAAGATGGAAGTCAAGATTGGATTCCTCTATGAATACCTCGCTGAGGATATTCATATGAAGTAGCCCTAGAGCTTCATGGTTGAGGAAAGTAAGGTGTGCAAGTTGAATAATTCCATCTATGGACTCAAATAAGCTTCTTGTAGTTGGAACATAAGATTTGATGAAATTATAACTGTTATGATTTGAGATAGAATCTTGATGGACCATGTGAAGCTTAGTGGGAGTGCCATTATGTTCATTGTGCTAAATGTAGATGATATCCTGATTATTTGGAATGATATAAGTATATAAATAAGAGTTTTATAATCTGGTTGTTCCATACCTTGAGATATGATCTCAAGGATACCTCTTAAATCTTGAATCTGAAGTTGTTCATAAGAAAAGAGAAGAGAGTATCAGGACCGTCACATTTGTATTACACCTTGGACATATTCCATTCTTGGAATACCCCAAGGAAGGCTTCTTTCCCTTATGATATGGTTCTGACCTATCTAAAGGGATAGCACATCAAGGAGTTGAGGAAGTGAATGCTAGAACTACTTGCCCTTGTGCATCAGTTATGAGAAGCCGGGTATATGCTAGATGTGTAAAAAGGCCAGTTGTCTGCCATGTAGTTGGAGTAAGCAACTGCTATTAATCCTACTATGGAGATGAAACACTTGATTGCAGCAATAACAATCTCTTTAAAGATGACAAGACTTTTGAGATAGTGATCTATAAGTCTTATCTTCAAGTAATTAAGACTTTATAGATAGTGATCTAAAAAGTCTTAACGCAGATACCTTGTGAGATAGAGATCTTCGGGAATAAGGGTCTCTGATAAGGATTATGAAAATATTGCTATAATAAATACTGAGCAGTAGTGTCAAGGACAATATAACTGCTTTAACAAAATTGACTATTGGTTGCATAAGATGCAACATTCGCATTAGATGCGAGCACTGTTATTGGGGGATATATAAGTGTCGAAAACAGACTTGGCATAGTCTCTTAAGAACAGAGTGACTAATCAGCTTACTTAGCTATTTTGATAAATAGACTATGATTGTCACATGAGTGCGGGATTATATGATTAGCCTGTTAACAATTCTCTAGGCTAGTGGGAGATTGTCGGACATGCAAGCCCACGACGAGCCATTATACAATAAATGTTATTGCGAATATCATTCCCTAATCTGAAATGAAGAATAACTAATTTTCATAATAGGTCCCTTAGTACAATTATGGTTATATACCATGGCCATCTTAATGATCATGCAGTTGTTGATTTAATTATTGAATCATAGAGGTTGGTGCTTGGATGAATATCTAAAGAGTTAGATTGAGGACTCATCAAGCACCGTTAAATGATTGTTAAGAGAGGATGTCCATCCTGAGAAGGAGATGGCAATCCTTTCTCTAAAGGGTGATATCTAACCGACTTCTTGATGCATGTCCTCTGCATAGGAATAGAGATTCGGAGGTTCCAGATTAGTTAGGTCAAAGAGTTGACTTAACAAGATCGAGATAACCAAAGTCCTATGTCATATGATGTCACAATATAGGTACGCATCCTATGATTGGAGACAGATGTATTATTATATGTCTGAGCATGTACATTTGGCATACTAATAGGTTGATGACCTAATCAAGGTCTATACACCGGCATGCTAGTGTGCATGCAAGGGCATATGAGTAATGTGATCTCTCAAAGGGATCATGCAGGTTCATTACTGAGCCGAAAGACATGAGCTCACTCATGATATATTGGGAAAAAACAATTTCGTGCACGGTCGTCTCGCTTTGGAAGCTTGATTGAATTTTTATGTTCGATATATATTTTTGGAAAGTATATGATCAATACCTGGGTATGATATATGCTTTTGGAAAGTATATGATTCCCAATGATTTAATGAGAAACTTAATGATAAAACCCTGAAGGAGACAGTCTAAAAGAGATCTAAAACTTCGGGTTTAATCCGAGTCTTCCAGTATGCAGGATGTACATGTAATAGGAATACCTGAGGGTGATGTGATCATAAACGATTTTATAACCATGACGCTTCCATTCCGAGGGAATGATGAAACAGGTCTGGATTTTAGTTAACTCCTCTCATAGAGAAGTGATCTGATCTTAGTCCAAATGTTGGACCTTGGTCTGAATGTGATTCAGATATAATGAGGAGATTAGATCTACGGATTTTATTTAATCAAACATCCATGGGAGGTCCGCGAGATATGGATTTAAGATGTGATCTCAATATCCAAGTCACTATACGTGGAACAATACAATTGCCATATCCTTATCTCCAAGTATCTGTGGAGAAAGCGCATTATCCTTGAAAGAGTTCAAGGATAATTTCATTGTTGATATGTGTATCCGAGCATTGAGAAAATTGATAATTAAATATGATTTAGTTATCACGAATAATATGATTTTGATTCAAATTATAAGGAGAGTTATCTAAGCTAATTAAATGTGATTTAATTATCAAAGATGTGAATAATGTGAATGTGATTCATATTATTTAGACACATGAGAATAGAGATCCAAGATGATTAAATGTGATTTGATTATCATGAATATGAATAATGTGGATAGTGTTATCCATATTAATCATATATATTATAAATGTGATTTATAATATATAAGAGAGAGCTATTTGTGATTTTTATTTGTTGATTAATCATTGATGTGAATTGGATTCACATTAGATAATTAATTGAAAATATAATTTACATTTTATTTTGGGATGTGAATGCGATTCACATTTTTCCATGGCATGATTACAAATTTCACAATATAATTATGAATTATTTTTGTGAAATAATTTACAACAATTGTTTTTGTAAATCTTGGAGATTTCATGAGATAATGAGATCTCTTGAGATGATTGGTGGTTGTTCCCCCCTTTCAGGGGATATGGTTAATCTCCTCATTATCTCCAAGACTAGCCAATTGATTTGATTTGAAATTAACTTATATTGATTTATCATTATATATTAATTTAAATTAAATTAATTGTTGTTGTGGTTTTACAATAAGATCATAGCCATTGAAAGAAACACAAATCAATCTCACCCAATGATTGTGTGATGTCCATGGATTGGGATACGTGGACTCCCAGAACCATATATAAGAAGAGGCACCCTTTGCTCTTTGAGTTACAAGATTACGACATATGCTCTCTCCCTCTCTCTACATGTCATCTCTCTCCCTCTCGCTCTCATTGTGGTCGTCCACCATGGAGCCATCGAGAGAGTCATCGTCGCCGCAGCATCATCGTTATGTTGTTAGAGTATTTGCTCGTGGATCTTCGTCTCTGTCACTACGCCTCACTCGTGAAGAAGACATCGAATCTTGTGTGACAAGATCAAGAGATTCGCCGCTTGGATCATCAACATAGATTGCAAGAAGGACGTATCTCATCAACGTGCTCACAAGTGTCTCCTCCATCGGACCATACTTGAGACAGGAGGTCTCTTTGTTTAGAGACTTTATTGCAACCACGCTTCAAGAGGTAACCTTAATACCTATTGTGGTTTAGATGAAACGATCCGAGAAATGTTCTTGGATCTTGTGGTTTCATCATTTTAATTTTTTTTAAATTCCGCTACCTGGAGCAACTAGTGCACCTAGTCGCTCCCGGTCGCATTCTATGCGATCTTCACGCTTCCGTGATGCGCTTAAGGATCTTCACATAGCCTTCAGGGTTGTCAAACTCTCTCCTGGGATTACTTTGCAATCTTTGCAACACAACTGATCTCTTCTCCTCAATGCAAAGTAATCTATATGTGTTCTATTCGGTCCACTCTTATGAGTAATTAAATGCTCCTCCCTCATCTTGAAGAGAGTGACAACTATGAAAAAATAATATTCCAATATAGAATCTTAGAATGATTTCCCCTCTTTATTTCTATCCATGAAACCATGGCCTCCATGAACACTAGCATACCTTGAAGCATCCTTTCTCACATATCCAATAAGATCTCCACCTGAGCAAATCATCTCTCTTTGCAAGATTCCTTGCAAAATGTAGTCCAGATCCTCCCAAAAAGCTTGTTTAATCCTTTCATCTAAACAAATTTGTGGTGCATAAAGTGAGATAATATTCATACTTTCTTCTTCAATCATCAATTATAGCAAAACAATCTGATCCTTGAATCTTTTGACCTCAACCACACACTCCTTCAAATCCTTATGGGCAACCACTCCAACATCGTTTCTTCCCTTATCGTTACTTGAATAAAAGTGTAAAGCATGTCTTCTTTATCTCCCTTGCATTCTCTCCAATCCATTTAGTCTCTTGAAGACATAATATTTGAATCTTCCTTCTTTCCATCGAATCTACTATCTCCATCAAATTTCTAGTTTAAGTGCCAATATTATAACTACCTATCCGCAACTTCCTTTACAACCTCTTTTGGACTACCTTCTTTACTTGCATCTATCCATCATGTCAGAACCCTTGAACATTTTGGACAGCATCCGGGCAATAATATAGCGGAACTAGCTTATTTACTCGCATGTTCCTCATGCAAGAACCCTTGCCAATTTTGAACTACATCGAGACTGCGATATAGCGACCCTTGCTGAATTTGTGATCTTTGGTGGAGTTAATAAAATCTCTTAATCAAGAAATTTGTATATTTTACCCACAACATGCTTTGAAATTTGTGTTAATATATTATGTGCTTTGAAATTTCTTCAAAAATAATTTTAGGTAGATTTAATTGTTCTCTATCACATGCCCAAAAATCATCTCGTTTTCATGTATATCTAGGTCAAAATAAATGATTTTGTGCTCTGAGTAAATGATTTTTAATTGATTGTATACTTTGTATTTTAAGGAAATAAAAGTTGTTCTGGAAACCTCTCATATAAACTATCTATGATCATTTTATTTTTGAAAAATAGTTAAGTTCACTATTTATTAACATTAAATTAGTCAAAACCACCCTGCCTACATATTTAATTCATAATAAATTCATTTTGCGTCAAAAAATTCCAAAAAAATCACAAGGTCTTAATTTTGAATATTTTCACATTCTAGCCTAGTTTTAGGATTTTTGGACTTCGTTTGACTAAAAATTACATTTTAGTTCCTAAACTTTGCCAAAATTGCATATCATCATTATTTGCACACAAAATATAAAAAAATTCTCTGAAAACCAAGCATCTAGATCATCTAACAATAGACCTAAGGAGATAGTTGCCTCCCTGAGTTTGACCTTGGGCTTGCCCAAGTAAAAATAAATCTGATCGCTTGCTTTAATTGAATAGTAAATTAAGTTATCTTTTCAATTAATCTGAATTGCCTACCTACAACGGAAAAATCAAGCATTAATTCCACCAAATTATTGAAGGGAATTTTCGGGTCCAACACTTAGAAAGTTCTCCAATGTGTATTGTACTGGCCAACCCTCTTCCATGATGCATATGCATTTGTTTGCGAGTATCCTTATGTCAGAGAATGGGACGAATTATCGGACTCAAAGATGAAATTCCCTACCAAAAAGAAGCCAAACACATCAAATACCAAAAATGACCACAATGGTCCAAGCTTATGAAAAGCCTGCATGTATTCGTGGAGACTTGGCTAAATTGGCCAGACTTCACATGAGATGTGATTACACCGATCACACTCCATTTCTCTTCCAATTTTTCTACTTCTTTCTATACTCGATTGTGGACACAACACGACCTGACCTTAGAAGGAAATACCTCCCTGCAACATGTGATTATGGTTGATGCTTTTGATGCATGGGGCATAGATTGCATGGGCTCATTCCTTAACAATCAAGGTTATGATCACACTGTCGTTCATGTGCACATGAACGACAGTGTAGAGATTTCGGAGATAACAGATTGTGCATGAGTTCCTCTTGAATGAGCAACTGCTTAAATATTTCATAGCATTAGTTGAAGAGACCTCCTTCATGTGTATCCTAGAATCTCATGATCCACCCACAAGGAATGCATGAATCCTCACTACTCCTGACATCTCCAAGCATATCCTTCATGATTCCCACTTCTTATATATTCCCAGACCCCTCGGTTCTCACAATTACTCCTTTCCTATATTTAGGCTCCGGTTAGCCAAAGTATATTCATTCATTTATTCATTCTCCTCGACCTCGACCACCCCATTTTTTCTCTTCTTCTATACTTAGGATGATCATAACCTAAGTACATGGAGGGAGATATTAACTTATATACTTCTATTCTTTTCACTATCTTATGCTTAGCATGAGCTACGTCTCTTCATCGCCTTTTGTGCTTGAGGACATAACACACACTAAGTATATGGCGTGTATATATATTACACATATACTTTACCCATAGCTCATACTTTCACGTATTTTATGTATATAATATTTAAAAATGCGGGGTGGATAACCTTTGTAAATTTATAAAAAGAATGTATTTGCAAAGTTGTAAAATACATAAAATTTTGTATAATGTATATACCATATACAAATTGTATAAGTGTAAAACATGTATATTTTTGTATAAGTTTGTGTAAATCATACTCTTTTTGTAAAATTTTTGTAAAATTTTTGTAAATAATACTTGTGTTATAAATTTTTGTAAAATAGGGTATACAAAAAATCAATCAAAAGGTCCATTTCATTCATGTGCATTTTTGCATTTCATTAGCATATCATGGATATGCAAAGTGTAAAGTCAACGGATTCTAAACCAAGTCACGAGTAAAAATCAAGAGTGGACTTTACTTGGCTTTAATCTACTTAATTTTCAAAGGAACTTCACTGAGAAGTAGGATTTTAGAAACTTCATGTCATAAACTTAATTCTCCAAGTTCACAGGGCAGTGTCTAGACTTCGACACTTAGTGTCTAACCTGGTTGCCTCATTTTGAGTAGAATCTTGAATAGGGAATCAATATGTACTCTCCATCATGTAGTTAGCTCAACTCAGACGAGGTGTTGAAAGACTATGCTTTTTTTTCTTTGATAGCGTGGACATCTAATGATCGGAGTAACAAAATGAAATAAAGCTTTAGATGAGGATTGGATTGCTAGCATTATTCTTTCTAAGATCCCAAAACAAAGACAGAACAAAAGATTCTATATCTGTCAGGGCACAATAGATCAATGCAGAGCAACCACAAATCCTATCAAAAAAAGTCAATTCCAAAATAACATCATTTAACCACAATGGTCCAAGCTTCAGATCTACTATATATTTGGTGGAGACTTGGCTACACTTGTCAAGCTTCACATGATAGTCATCTACACCAATCATCATCCAGTTATTTTCCCTTTCTTCTAGACTTCTCTCCTGATTCATTGAGAATTAGCACATACCTGAACTTAGAAGAAAATACATGACTCCCTGAGGATGAGTTACTAGAGGACTAGATTGCATGGTCGTTCGACATCTTGTATGGGAAGAACTAACTCCCTTAACACACCAGAAACAATTATTCAATGTTCATGTGGGGTGCTTTGGGAGAGGGTCGATCTAAGATGAATTTTGAGTCAAATCTGGAAAACAACTTGTACAACTTGGAGACTTATTTTTAATTCCCTAATTCTCATAAGGAGTTCCATCACATTATTAATACAAAGGTCTAGCCGAGCTCCATTTTCACCCTTTATTCATGAGCTTGGTATGGAACCCAATCTCATTTCACTTATGCATTTATTTTAGTTGCTCGAGGACGAGCAGGGTTTAAGTATAGGAGGTTGACGAATACGTGATTCATTACTCCAAAAATAGAAAATAGAGCTCTATTCCCAAGTAATTAATCACATTTAATCATCTAAATTGCATTCTTACCATTCATGCATGTGTAAATAAGATTCACATTTTATCATTCAAAATTGCATTTATAAGAAGCTAAAAATTCTGTTAAATAAACACATGTATATTCTTGTAACTTTTCCTGTTTGTATTTAATTTTCACTAACTCTAAATCAAATAAAATCAACTCCATTGTGTACATAATACTGACACTAATAAAGAAAAAATATCAAACAAATTCTAACTTGTATAATTGTTAAATAAGGCCAAACCCTAGTTTTAAGACAAAAAAGTTGTAAATGCAAATATCTCCCACATATTGTCTCATGTGAACTTTTACACCTTTGATATAATGTACATTCATTTATCTACAAAACAAGATCAAATTCAAAAGAATATATGTTCATATGTAAAACTTGGGTTTCGAGCCCTCATTGTATATTGTATATAATTTAACTAACTTTAACCTTATAATTTTATGTACAAATATTTCTTTTCAATTGATTTCATTTCCATTTATTTTCTTTGATTTATATTTCAATAAAGTATCCAAAATCTAAATCAAAATTTAAATAAAAATTAAAGAAAATAAAATGCTTTGAGTTTGTATACAAGCTCCTTTTATTTTATTTCTTTATTCTCATAATTATTAACAATATCAAAAAATAGATTAATATGTAAATATTTGTTTTATATCTTATTAGCTTTTATTTTGACTTTTATCTTATTTAAAAATCACAAAAAAATTGCAACACCTAAAAATGAGGTATTTTATTTACATAGAAGACCACCAAAAGTACACAGTGTACAGATGATTTCTTTTGGTTTTGATTCTTTCACAAAAGTTGTAGATCTTATCGAGTCAAATAATTTTTTTAAAGATCTATTTATTATTTGATGTTATTTTATATTTTATTTTGAATTGCTCCTTATTTTTACTTTTTAAGACAAGTGGCGGCTCCTGAAACCACCAAGCATCGCCTTCTTTACTCTCTTAATCCACCCCTGATTTGGGTCCTTAGATGAAGGGACATCATCCAACAACCTAGATATTTTTGGTTTTTAATAAATTTAAATTTTTATTATATATTATTTAATAATTCCCCACACCATGTGGAGCCTTCTCCATCCCCAGATATGGGTCGATCCAATGGCCTAGACCGCCATCCCTCTCCCATGCATTCTCCAGGTAGCATTGACTCTCCACATTGCTTCCTTTACCAGTCCATCCTCCTGGACTGAGTCACCTATACGCCCCTCCACTACTCAATCCATGATGAGCTCCACTCACCCTTAACTCATTGCACGATCTGCACCTTAACCACCCTGAGAAGGGTACCCCCAACCTTCCATCGTCGATATCCGCTAATATTTGGGAACATGCTCGAGCTCTACACTATGATGGTGATAACGTTTGCAGCCCTGGAAGAGCGACGTCAACTACAGTTTTTGATGAGATTCTACGAGAAGAACCTCGTTGTGGCAGCCTCCTACGTGAGTTGTAGGAGCTTAGCCCCCGTCAAGGCTTTGAGTGAACACCAAGGACCATCCAAGTTCTTCACTAGACGAATCCACCGCCAGATATACTTCTCCTATTTCCTCTATCCTTCTCATTTCTTTTATTCCTTCTATTCCTTTGTTTTCCTATTTCACATCTTCTATCTCAACTACCATCCAATCTATCTTCTTCACCTTCCCCAAATCGAGCATCCCCTCTCGCATCATCAGACCTCGATGAGGTCTGAACCACCACCTTCACCTTCGTCTGCACGGAGACCTTCACCACTAAACTCCGCCCATCTTTGCACCTCACACCCATTTTCATTCTCATTGTTGATTCCAAGGTCGAGTCGTTAGGATACGAGTCATGACCTTGATTGTATTAGATAAACTGAACACCCTCCGTCTTCAGCCTTCACCTGAGCATCACCATCACCGGACAACATTTTCATCCCCTATCCTTAAGCTTGAGATCACCAGCAAGAAGACATGTGTCGCGTGTGATCTTCCCCAACCTCTCCAGTAGCTCATCGCCTCCACCAGTTCTGATCGACAAGCCTCTGCCTGCCCTTTCGGCCTTGATCGACTTACAACCACTGTAGCGTCGAGGCCAGGGCCTTGATCCAACATTTCGTAGCCTGCCAGATCCCTTTATCTGAGCGAAGTCTAAGCCTCATTCTCATGGACAACCAAACCATCGTTACTAGCCACATGTAGGTGTGGTGACCGAAGCCACCCAAGTCTCCAGGCCGCACATGACCCGTACGTGGGTGCGATGAATTTTGTGATCAACCCCCCTCCCCCCATGTTATGGAGAATTACAACAAGGTACCTGTTGCAACCCTCATGTGCATCTCACATGCTCGTTGATGAATCTTTGATTCATCGCTCTAATTTTCATAAACTAGATCTTTGTCACGAGAAATGAGGTTGGTTCATCTGTTAATATCATATAATTAACTTTCATGCACTTGTAAATAATTTGCATAAATTAGAATTCATTTCTGCATCCATAAAAATCTTTACAATTTCACTTAATTTCAAGTATTTTTAGTGAATTCATGCTAACTCCAATTGACATGAAACACTTCATTGTGTACATATCACTACCTTAATCAAAGAAAAATCCTAAAAATGTTAACTTGTACATATTCATAATAAACCTAAACCCTTTCATGACAAAAAAGCACAAAATTTGTTCTTTCTCTCATACAATGTCAAAATGTACTTTAATCACTTTTGAATTAATGTACATTCAATTATTTGCAAATCAAGACCAAATTGAAAAGAATCGGAGTCCATTTTTGAAATTTGGGTTTTGGGACCTAACTTTGCATTGTACATTTTTGTTGATTTTTGACCAATCATTTCATGTGCATATTTCACTCATTTTAATTTGTCTCTTTTCCATTTATTCATTTTATTTCATGTTTTAACTAGTCACATAAAATTAAAAATCCAAAAAGATCAAAAAAGTAATTAAAAATATCAGTTCTGACTTGAGCTTACTAACCAGATCCACATCTATATATTTCACTTCTCTGATTTATTCTAACATTCAAGTAATCCACAAAATTCCAAAAAATCATATTTGAATCCATTGCATCATTTCATGGCATATCTGACTTTTGTTTTCATTTATTTATCTAAACAAAACCGAATAAAAAAATATAAAGTTAAAAAAATATTTTATATACATAAAATATCACCAAAAACTGCATATATCTTGCACAGTTCATTCTGTTTGCATCTGAATCCTTCATGTACATTGTAGATCACACGTCGATGCACATTTTTCATGTTGTTCATTTTTGCATTTGAATATATTTGCTATTTAAATTTATTTATTATGCACAGGTCAAAAGAATGGTCGAGTCAATTGTGTTTGTCTCTTGCACCTTTGATCTAGGTCATTGTATCAACTTTGATCCAAAAATCTAGAACACGTATGCCTACCCTTTAGGCCCCTACGTGATCAGCACGTGACCTACACGCAACCATCGGATCTTTGATGATTTGACAACCTCTACATTTCTATCTCTTCCATTCCCCTACCATTTGCTAAGCACGTGAGCTACAACCACCGTTGGATGACATCGATCCAACGACATCTGGATAATCCTCTCCTTCAATCGATCTGCCTACCAGTTTATCCTCTTCTCCAACCAATCTCCCGACCACCCATCACCAGAACCCATATCCCTCTAACCGATTTGACTCTCTCTTCTAACCTCCATGGCCTAACCCCTCTGATCAATCACCAAACACCTAACCACAATTTTCCTTATCTCCTCTAACCACTAGTAACTCTAACCACCTTCATCGATGGCTTACCCTAACCAAATCTATCCTCTTATACCTATCATGATCTCCGATCACTCCCCTCCTCTTATCCTATATCTTCCTCTGATTTTCTAGAACCAAACCCTTGATGATAGAGCGTTGATCTCCCTATAAAGAATCCATCTCTGACCTTTGTCAAGATTATCCACCATATATGTCCTATCACATATCGAACGAAAGTGAGGAAGAGCTGAGAAGCCAACCGGTGACAACTGCTTTCATCTCAGACGAAGACCCTCCTCGTCGGTGAGATCCAAGGAGGAACCCCTCTTTATTGTTGATCTTATTCTAGGGAAGTGGAGCTTCGTTCCCTTTGAGACATTGAAGCGACAGCCATGGAAGAGTCGTTGCTCCTTCAATCAAGACATTGATTTAGACTATCCCCACCGTCTTCTCTTCTACCCTACACATCCTTCCATCACCAGTGCTCTGCCCTTCCACAACCATGCACGGAGCTTCCTCTCATCTTCCAATCATCACGAGCATCCAGTAAAATGAGGTCCTTCAGTCGCTCATCGAAAGACAAATATCCTCAAGAAAGAAGATTCTCCGGTCCAGAATGTCCAATTATCTTTAGATCAAGAACTGGGGCAATCTCAACAGTCCAAAGTCGCCCAAACCTCAACCACGTGATCAAGCTCTCATCGGATAACCCTGATTCGAATCGAGCCTTGCATCCAAGCTTGTCGCTTTGGGAGCTTCAAAGCAATTGCAAAATAATGCATGGAGATTCGAGCCATGACCCACTGCTAAGCCTGCTTCATCACGTATGCCACATGCATGGGAGGATATTTTACAATCGTAACCTTTGCATACTCCAGAAACTCAAAGAGGTTTTTGTCATGCATGCGACGCATGTGACCTTGGGATTATCTCAGCCAAACCCTCATAACTTCAGATAACTACATCCATTCCCTACTAAAGGAAATCATAAAGAAACCTATACAGGTTTGGGAATTTACATGCGTATCCCCGGAAGGTCTAATTTGCAAAGTTTTTATTACTTTATTGGAATTTTGGTTCCTTTAAGCTTCTATTGAGTATGTCTTGTGAACTAATTATTGGATTTTTAGTGTTTTTTGGTGTTATTTCAAAAGATATTTCATTCTCTATTGTCTTGTATAATTAATTATTCACTTAGAGATACTTTGAGACATCAATTTATTTGAGGTATTCTTTCTTAAATTGAGTACATTTCTTTTAATCTCATTGATCTTATTGCTAAGTAATTTGTGCATTAATTCGAGGGAATTATCTGAGAAGTTCATTTGATTTTAAGTAAATAATCATTTTGAAATTCATTAAACGAGGCTCTTGGATTGGTCTACACTACTTGGGTTGTTCCATTGACTGATTGCTTGCTCTAGAATTGGCTTGTTGTATTTGCATCATCATTTTGCATCATTCATTGCATCATTAAAAAACTCACAAGAATATTGCATTTACTTATTTCTTGCCGCACAACATAGCATTATTTTTCCTTGCATTAAAATAGTTGTAAAAACATGCATCATATTTCTTTTTATTAATTCATTACATCTATCATTAAAATCAATAAAATCCGAAAAGGCAAAAACACCAAAAATAACTCTCCTTCTCTAAAAACCTAAGATCTCCAGATTAATTATAGATTAATTCTTAACCTTCATGTTTCCTTCCTGAGTTAGATCTTGGGACTTGCTCAAGTAAAATAAATAATCTTGATTGTATTGGGACTTGATTCTCTATATCATTTCTCGGTGTGCTCAATTTAAACGGTACCTAACTTGATCGGCTACAACAAACTCGACAATAATTATCAATATTTATCATTAATTACATGAGCTGTTCAGATCATTTGTCAAATTTCACCATTATCGGGGAAGTATACGATTTAGGATTAGTTTTTTAAATAATTTAAAATTTAAAATTGCCATACCTAGGTGGTTTGACCCCTAGTTTTCTTATATTTATTTCTTTGTTTATTTTCAGCATTTCTATCTCTCTTTTATTTTTGTACATTTTTTGTGAATATCTCCCTAACATTTATTTCTCTTATTTTTCATTTCTCGGAAGTCGATGCAACTCGAAACGATCGGAGGTTGGTGATTTTGTGGACCGAGCTTGCTAAAGAGGCACAAAGAAATTTTTATTTTCATTTAGAGAGAGATTTAATTATATTTGTAGTTAATGTGTAACTATTTTGCCTATTTCCAATGGTATTCATTTGAAAACTTGCGCTTGTACACGGACTGGATACTTGTCCCATTCGGCCCCTATTTTGTAGTGATTGATGTAGTCCTAGGATTGCATTGCGACTATTAGAGCTACTAGGTTTATTTTTTTTGCTCATAGGACCCAATCCACACTCTCACTCTAATTAGATGAACTATATCATATTACACTTAGCCAAATTAAATTGTTCCTTTACCCGCTAATAGAAATTCTCGTTCTAAGTGCGGGTTCCCGTGCATGCAGTAGATATATTAGTTAGGGAAATTTAAATTTTATTTAGCATCCTACATAGAGATTGCAAGGAAGCACTGTAAGTATCTCTGACTTTGCATTCATCATCCTATTTCCCATTGCATGGCTTTTTCGATACTCCCTCGATTTTTACTCATCTAGGATTTAATGGAAATTGGAATCCTTGTGTGGACGTACTTCATTCTCCACTCAAATTAAAGTGATAATCAAATAAAACAAGGGTACTTCTAAACAATATTAACAAATTAAAACCTAATAAAAGTTGAACATCGTTGATTAGAGGAGAGAACCCACATTCTTGCGCACAGGAACATGCCTCCAAACTTTGAGTGGTTGAGGATGTATCTGTAAGGTTAGATCCCAAAACCCTAGACATGTTCCCTAAGTCTCCATATCCGACTCTTGCGGATTTAGGAGTTGCAAGCTCTCTTCTCCGATAATAGTCTATATTTTGGGTGTTTCCAACTACTCCTTTAGGGGTGTGATATAACTTGGCAGCTCGAGCAAATCATTCTTTGATTGATGGGTCATAGTACCACATCTGAGCGTCTGGGCATCACACATGTGTGTATTAGATTCAAAAATTGTTTTATCACTAATTTAAAATTAAAATGATAATCGATTGAACCTTCACGACCCTCACTATGTGCAGTTGGTGGATTTTGAGGATTGGATTGTGTATCGAATTGCGTGAATTCAAAAATCATTACATTCGCATACACATATCGAGGTTTGGTAATCATACTCCACCTTCCTTTTCAAAGATGTCAGAATATTGGTATTCTTACCAGACTTCGTGGATCAAGCTTACATGATCGAATACTGACCATCTTCGTCTTCGTTCTCATATTAGGAGAACCCTCTCTTTGAGTCAGTTTTTTTCCAGCTATCATCCACTTCACTCTCATTCCACTACTCCACTCCTTCCTTGATTGCGATGTCAAGATATTATCCACTCATAGAAATGAATGAATGTTATATGAACACAATGGATCAAGTGAACTTGAGGATGGACATGAGCATAATTAAATTTGTTAGAGAAACACGATTCCCGATTATGATTCAAAATTCACTCTTTGAACCATCCCCTACTTAGGATGACTCTATTCCCGAGTACAATCAGTTTTCCTTTGATCAAACATTTGAGATCCAGATTCAAGGAAATAGGACTCATGATCAAGCCACTACCATTGAGAAGGACTATTACTCGACTCAGGATTGCATGCCGGAGTCACGACATGATGAGTATGGTTATTCATCTCCAAGTCATGAGACGATAGAGGATGACATAATTCGAATTAATCAAAGAACTAATGCATTGATAGAAAAAATTGATAATGTTATCCAAATGGTTAAAAAGATGATGAACAACCAAGAATAAGTGAGGGTACCACAAAGCGAACCCTCACAAAGAGTACATACCTAATCTTCAGATATTTGTGAAGAGATGTTTATCTCCTAAGAAGACAGGAAAGAAAAGGTCTCAAATTAAATATCATTAATTACTATGGCTAGCTCAATGGTGATGACCCAAAAGAGAAAATGTTGTAGATTCAAACAGTTGACTAGGGTTACCTGTGAAGTTGAGAGCACTTAGTTTATTCATGTTCGGATAGATGAAGACTCCACCCTAAACATCCTCTCGAACTCTGTGTTTGACCGAATGGAACTAAGACCACTCAGAAAGACCAAAGTCATCGTTCGATTTCCTGGCCGATCCACAAAAATATGGAGAGGAATAGTCATAAATTCTAAGGTGTCAAACAAAGAGTGGACTTGATTGTCTTGGACATTGAGTGCTGAGTAAAATTGACTGAATCTCCCATCATTCTGGGAAAGTCGTTCTTGGACTTCGCTAGAGCAACTATCGATTGCGAGACTCAAGACATAAAATTCCTGAACCAGAACAATAATAATCAAACTCTCGCGGACTCATCTGACCATGAGACGACCGAACATGAAACTAGCGGTCGTGACCAAGAAGAGGCCACTGAGATAGACCCTTCACAAGAACAGACCTCTCCATAAACTATAGACACAACCCTAGGAGAGACATTTGAGGATCAGATTGTTGATGCTACACATGTTGCTAAATGAGCTTGACCTAGACACATCCAATTTATCAAACCTAGACAAAGTTATTTCAGACTTACTTGATCAATACTATGATCCAACACTTGAGCCGACAAAGCCCAAACCAACTCAGAGAGGTATCATATACCCAGGACATGTACTAACCCTATATGAGATATACAACATACATGGTGATTAATCTGATGAAGAACCATTGACCAACACCTCACAAGCTCAATCAAGAAGGGTTGTATCCTCTAGTCTGGTTGCTAGTAGATGGAAGAAGCACTCTGGTTCTTCTCCTCTCATGCTTCAGGTTCTTGCAACTGACTAAGTACATCACTATAGACATGATCTATTCCTAGGATTCCTCCCCAGGGTATTGTAAACATATCGGGGTGATTAAATATGGCCAGATGGATACCTCTTCATCAGAGTACTCATCGTCTGAGGTTGAGTCGGTTGACCAAGTGAGAGGGCAGTCGCAAAAAAGAATTAGTTGGAGATCCTCCACAGAACACTACTATTTTGAGGATGGCTCCGACGATGGCTACGAATCTTCTACATCATGTTCTTCGTATCCTTATTCCTCCCACCACATGCCCACAAGAAGGTTTATCGAAAACCTCCTTGAACCTATGTACATTCTCTCCTGATACCATCGGATCCCTTTGTACTTCTTCAATACTTCGGCAAAAGCCTAAGTATAGGGGGAACCGATGTCCACCCTGTTTATGTCCACCTCCTCCCCTCTTGTCCTCGACCACCACATTTTTGCTCTCTTTTATACTTAGGCTGACAAAGAGCCTAAATATAGGGGGCGACTGACTTCTAACTCTCATTTTCTTCCTTTTCATCCTTCTACACTTAGCATCACTAAGTATAGGAGGGTGGGTCACATTGTGTACATATTCTTCATTGCGGTATCATGTTTTCTATATCTAAAAATAACAAGGGGTATGGGTAATTTTTGTAAAACTTAAGGAATTTGTCTAATGCGTATAAATTTATACAACGTAAATAATGAGAATAAAACTTTCAAAACAAAAAAATTAAAAAAACAAAATTAAAGAGAGAGATAATAAGAAGAATAATGTGTGCATTTCATGCATGTGCATTGGTGAAAAGCCCTTGGTTCCAAACCGAGTTATGAGCAGAAATTGAGAGTGGTCTTAACTTAACCTTAATCCACTTAATTTTCAGAGGAACTTCACCAAGAAATAGGATTTTAGAAGCTTCAAGTCATAGAATTAATTCACCAAGTTTCACATGACAATGTCCAGATTTTGACTCTTACTGTCTAACATGGTCGCCTCATTTTAAGTACGACTCTTAAATAGGGAATTAATATGTACTTATCACTACGCACTTAGCTCAACTCAGATGGGGTGTTGGAAGACTGTGTGAGTCTATTTCTAGTAGCATGGATATATAACGACCAGAGTACGTCTAGAAAAAAGGCTTCGGACGAGGAATGGACTACTAGCATATTTTCTATAAGACCCCAAAACATGAGCGAAGTAAAAGATTCTATATTCATTGGGGCACAAAAAATCCATGCAGAGCAACCAAAAGTCCATACAAAAATAAGCCAACTACCAAATATATACTTGACGATGCAGGTCCAAGCTTCAGGGGCATGCATATCTTGGTGGAGATTTGGTTACACTGGCCAAGCTTCACAAGAGAGGTGACTACACCGGTCACCCTCTAATTCTTTTCTAGATTCTTCCAAAAACTTCTTCCCCATATTCGTTGTGAAATAGCAGGTACCTAAAATTTGAAGGAAATACTTGACTTCTTGAGGACGAGTTACTGAAGGAGAGGTTTATGTGGTAGTCTGGCATTGTATATGGGAAGATCTAACACCCTTCACACACATGAGACAATTGTCCAATGTTCATTTGGTATGCTTTGGGAGGAGGATTAATCTAAAATGACTTCTGAGTCGAAATTGTTACAATAATGTGCATAACTTGGAGGCTGTTGACTATGAAACCCTAATTCTAACTAGAGTTCAACCAAATTGTTAATCCAAAGGTCGGTCCCAACTCTACTTTCACCTTTTGCTCATGATCTTTGTATGGAACCCAATATCATTTCATCTCTTCATCTTTAGTTTCTCAGGGACAATCAAGGTTTAAGTACAGGGAGTTGATGATTTTGTGATTCATCATTATAATTAGTTGAAAATAAATCTTTGTCCCAAGAAATTTGGTTCATTCATATGTTAATATCATAAAATTAACTTTCATGCACTTGTAAATAATTTGCGTAAATCATCATTTATTTCTGCAATCATAAACATATGTACATTTTCACTAAACTTCAAGTATTTTAATGAATTCATGCTAACTCCAATTGATATGAAACTGACTTCGTATCGCTAACCTTAATTAAAGAAAATCCTAAAAAATACTAACATGTACATATTCATAATAAATCTAAGCCCAAAGTCAGACAAAAAAGCACAAATGTTGATCTATCCATCACATAGTATCCAAATGTACTCTGCTCACTTTTGAATTAATGTACATTCAATTGTATACAAATCAAGATCTAATTCGAAAGAATCAGAGTCCATTTGTGAAAATTAGATTTTGAGATCTAACTGTGCATTGTACATTTCTGGTGATTTTTTATCAATCATTTTATGTGCATATTTCACTCATTTTGATTTATTTCCTGTTTATTTATTCATTTTATTTCACATTTTAAATAGTCACATAAAACTCAAAAATTCAAAAAGATCAAAAAAAGTAATTAAAAATATCAATTTTGACTTAAGCTTGATAATGTGGTCCACATGTATATATCTCACTTCCCTAATTTATTCTAACATTAAAGTAATCCATAAAAATCCAAAAAATCATATGTGAGTTCATTATAACATTTCATAACATGTATGATTTTTGCATGCATTTATTTATCTATAAAAATCAAATAAAATTACAAATATTTTATATGCATAAAATATCACCAAAAAATGTTGATATCTTGCATATTTCATTCTGTTTGTATAGGAGTCCTTTATGTACATTGCAGATCACATTTGGATGCACTTTTTTCAAGTTAGTCATTTTTTCATTTGAATCCATTTTCTATTTTAATTAATTTATTTATTTAGCATTTTATGCACTTGTCATCAGTTTGGTCAAAGTCATCCACCCACAGTCAACTGTGTTTGTCTCTTGCGCCATTGATCTAGGTTGTTGGATCGACTTTAATCCAACGATCTAGAACACTCCTGCCTACCCTTTACTCCTTCATGTGCTCAGCATGAGGCCTACACAAAGCCATCAGATCTCTGTGGATCCGACGACCTCGGCATTTCTACCTCTTCCATTCCCCTACCATGTGCTAGGCATCACATCGATCCAACTGCATCTGGATCATCACCTCCTTCAACTGATCCACCTACATGCTTATCCTCTTCTCTGACCAACCTCCCAGACGCCCACCGCCGGAACTTGTCTCCCTCTAACTGATTTGACCCTCTCTTCTAACCTCTATTTCCTAACCCGTCTGATTAATCACCAACAACCTAACCCAATTCCCCTTATCTCCTCTAACCACCAGTAACCCTAACCACCCTCCATCGCCAACTTCCCCTAACCAAATCTATCCTCTTCTCCCTATCATGACATCTGATCATTCCCCTCAACTTGTACTATTTCTTCCTCTTATTTTCCAAAACTGAACCCTCAATGACAGAGCCTCCGATCTCCCTATAAAAACTCCATCCGCGACCTTTATCAAGATCATCTACCATATCCATAACGTCACAGATCGAAAGAAAAGGAGGAAGAGCTGATGAATCCGCGATTAATCATCTCAATATCTTGATCTTAGCAAAATCCCTAAGTAAAAATCTCAAATAAATAAAATCAATAAATTAACAAAATAACACCTGTAAATAAAACACATTAATTATTGTATATTAGATTGTATAAAATAATTTAACAATAAAAAGCCACAAAAATAAAGGAGTTTTTCACCTGTAAATAGCCCAAAATTCATCTATTTTAAATAATCTCATTTCGACTCCTTTTGGCTAATTCTTTCTCTAACCTGTACATATAAATGTATATAAAAATATAAAAAACAAAACAAATTTTAGCTCAAATTAATGCTCCTAGATCTCAAAGGGAAAAAGCCATAAAGACCAACTTCCAAACCAAATTCTCGCTCTGTATGAACTCCAAATTCACCAAACTCATTTTTAAAGTTCGAGTTAGAAAATTATCTATCCAACGGAAGTGGTTTCATTAAAATCGGAGCTCATTTGCAAAAGTTGGGTTTTGAGACCTATATGTACATTGTACATTATGTATATATATTCATTCTTTCTTTATTTTTTATTTTATCTTTCTTAATTACTAAAAATAAAAAAATAAGGTTGTGTTGTATTTTGATTATAGTATTTTATTCTATTTTTTTCGTTGTAAATATCTCTTATTAAAAGATAAAAAAATACATATTAGAAAAGCTCATCGAGCTCGCGTAGCTTCTCCGATTTTTTATTTCGTCAATCGGATCAAAGCAACGATAGGAGTCCAGCGTAGCTGCTCCACAAATCCGGCGAACATCAGGTAAGTATTCATTTATATTTCTCTTGTTATTTTATTTTATCTAACATTTGTTTTTCCTTATTTTTTTGTATCACACTACTATATCATCATACCATCACCATCACCACCATCTTCATCTCCATCTTTTTCATCACTCCCCTCTACCATCTTTTCTCCCTTTTGTATATATTCATATTTAGTCCATGTATATATTTGTTTGTATGTTTTGTTCGTTCTCTGTATTTGCACATATAACCCTATATTTGTATATCAATTTAGACATCAATATTGTATCATTTTTTTTCAATGAAAAATACCATGATGTTGAGCAACAAATTGCCTACCATTTGAATATTTATTTGTAATTTTGTGAGTTGTGGGTAACTAACTAAAATTGTTTAATTGAAATGCTACATATTTTACCCATTTTGAGAACTTAAATTCAAATCTAACTCATGGTTGCTCCAAAAATTCTCAAAAAACCAGTAATAATGCCTTGAAATGTGATTGATATACTAACCAAATTTCAACAAAGTGGAGTCGTCTTATGCCTGAACTAAATCATAAAGTGATTTTCATATTTTATTTTTAATTAAATCCATATACATCTTTTTCACAAATTTCAGGTCTCATGGATTCCATATGAAAATATCTATTTGGGATAGCTCTCTGGCTAATTCGATATTGTGGATTAATTAGGAATTAATTACTCAGTATCACTCTGTTTTCATTAAAAAATCCCATAAAAATTTCATACTTTGTCAAAAAAATCCAAAAATATTATTGTAGCTTCCTTGCATCATGTTTATATTTCAGTAAATTTTTTCATAATTTTTTCTTACTGTTTGTGTGAAAAATGCGAAAAAACCCATAAAAAGTGTGCATTTTTCATTATAGCATTTTAACTCCTAAAATTCCAAAAAAAATGTGTTTTGTATTCATCTCTGAATTAGGATTCAAGGAAAAATACAATTTGACTGAATTAAACTGATTTGACATTAAACTTAATTTAGCCTAGTTGTGTGTTTCTTATTATCTTAGTTCACCTGCATTGTGCTGTTTCCATTCGTTTTTGTATAAAAAAATATAAAAAAAATTGCACTGGAAATCTAGATCTAAACTTTCGAATTAACCCCAAAGTTGTTGCCTTGCCTCCCTGTGTTCGCCCTCACGCCAAGCAGCAGCCAGCCCCCCTCCAGCCTCCACCGCCCGTGACCCTCCTCCGTCGCACGGCGTGCGGCCGCGTGACCGCTGACCTCCTCCCTCAGCTAACGCCACGCGCGGCGAGGTTGCGTCGCTCCGCCTCCGCCGCCACCGACCACATCCTTTTGGGTTCTTCATGTGTCGCCTGTAAGCAAAGGAAGAAGAAGGTCCATCTTTTTCTCTTTATTTTTTATTGTAAAAATTGCATGTTTTCTCCTGCTAGTTTATGTAATTACAAAAGTGCCCCATGCACAGTTTGTGTTGTTAAGTTTAATTTCAGCATTGTATAGACAACCTTATATTCATGTTTTAATTTGGACATCTTTGTAGCATCCTTTTATCCAATGAAAAATAGCATTGTGTTGAGTAACTAGTTATCCACCACGTGGATATTTATTTATATTTTTCTATTTTTGGGTAATTAATTAAAACTGTCTAACTGAAATTCTACATATTTTACCCATTATGTGCTCTTAAAATTACATCTAACTCACGGTTGCAATAAAAATTCCAAAAAAATTTGAGATGATGCCTTGAAATATGTTTGTATTACTTTCCAAATTTCATCTAAAATAGATTGTCATGTAGACAAAATAAATTGTGGAGTGATTTCGTATTTGATTTTTAATTAAATCCGCGTATATCATTTTTGCGAAATTTCAACTCTCCTGAATTAAGCATCTAAATATCTTTTTGAGATAATTGGCACTCTGATTAATTTGACATTGTGGATTTATTAGGAATTATTTACTTATTGTCACCTTGTTTTCACTAAAAAATCCATAAAAACTTCATATTTTGTCAAAAAATTCTAAAAATATTATTGTAGCTTCCTTGCATCATGTTTATGTTCCAGTAACTTTTCATGATTTTACTTACTGTTTGTGTCAAAAATTATGAAAATACTCATAAAAAGTGTGTATTTTAAATTGTTGCAATTTAATTACTAAAAATACAAAAAAAATGTGTTTTGCATGCATCACTGAATTAAGATCCTAGAAAAAAATAAAATTTGGCTGAATTGAACTGATTTAACATTAAAATTAAGTTGGCCTAATTGTGTGTTTTTAATTGTCTTGATTCATCCACATTTGCATTGGCGTCTATTTGCATAAAAAATATAAAAAAATATACCACTGAAAACCTAGAACTAAATTTTGTATTAACTCCAAAGTTGTTCCTTTGCCTCCCTGTGTTCGACCCCGAACTTGCCTGGGATATAAATTAAGCAAAGTCACTCTTCACAGAGATCTTCTCTCGGTTCTGATTGATTCGCTAAGTACATGTACTACAACATGCCCAAATTATTTCATGTATTTAGCGACTCGTCAGATGGCGTCGTTGCTGGGAGGAAAATGGCTTAGGGATTAATTAAAAAAGATTGATTTAGATTTTCACATACTTGGGCAGTCTGACCCCCAAGCCACTAGTAATTACTCCATTTTTTCGCAATTATTTTTCTACTTATTTTTGTATATATTTTTTCGATCTCTCTAATATAAATTTTATTTTTCTTGCGAAGGCCTGGTGGACTTGGAGTACATCGGAGGTCGACCGACGTGATGCGTGCCGACTGCTGAAGAGATAGGAGAATCTATTTATTTTGAGAGAGTTTTTGTAATTGTTGTAATTATTTAGGTAGTTTGCTCATTTACAACGGCTCTTGTTTGAGAGCTCGCTCTTGTAAAAAGACTTGGACATTATTTGTGGTGTGTCGAGACCTGTTTCACTCTCCGGTGAGGATGGAGCTCGACTTGAGTGGCGAATTTAAGGATTAGAGTTTAGAATCAAATTTGTTTATGCCCATCATAATTTAGACCACACATATCTTAGAAGATTCACTTATCTTATAAGATTCATAATGAGATGCACATTGACACATACTACTTTGCTCAAAATTAAAAGAATTCTTCCCCGCTAAGAGTATACTATTTAGGTGTGGTTTTCTCGATCTGCATGCATTTAGTGCAATAGTTACAAATTCAGTTTTGCATAACGCATGGAGAGTGTTGGATTCACTGTAAGTATACTTCTTCTGAGCATGCATTATAGTTTCTCGTTTGCACTCTGATTTCCGTTTTCCCTCTTGTTTTACAACTTAAGGTCAAAAAGGAAATTGGGGCTGAATGATAGACATGTTTTTGTGTTCAGATAAATTTCAATGGATAATCTAACTCTAAAATTGGAACTGAATTGAGCGGGTCGATTAAAATAATTGGAATAAAAAGAACCCATGTTCTCGTGTGCATAAAGCCCTCATTGTTTGTTTTATTTGCAAGTGAGAGAGAGAAGACCCTAAGATAGAGCCAAGCTAGGATTTCTTACTTACTACTGGTTCTTTATTTTCAGGTGATTAGCTACTTTTCAGTGAGGAATACGGGTAGTCGTATTTATACGGTCCGGACTTCCTTAGCAGAGGGGGAGGTTTTAGAGGGCACTTTAGTCCTTAAGGAACGGGCTCCGACCTGTACTTACTCCTATACTAGCTGAAAGTAGGTCCAACTAGTCGTAAAAATCGGGCCAGTCTGTACGAAAATATGGGCACCTAGCAACTCTTTAATCTTTCCAAGATTGTATTTATCACCAACTAAAATTGACCAAATAATTCGGCTGAACTCTTACGGCCATCACATGTTGAGTTGGTGAAATTGAGGGTTTGAATTGTGTTTGTATTGTGTGAGTTTACTCCGCACATTTGCGTGCACCGTAGAACTAGCTCCTCATTGAATATCGTGATCTAATCGGTTCTTTTGACATCGAAGATGACCAATTGGGGGGTATTTAATTGGACTTTGTGAATCTCTCATTGAACCCTCCAAGAAGTATGTCTTCACAGGTCCATGCGCAACTTGGACCAACCTGGACTCATGACCCTGTTTGAGCCCAAGGATCACCCACTCTCAGGATGGTTACTCTCAAACCATTCCATTTATCTCTTCCCACCTCACCGAGGAAGACCTTTGCCTCGGTGAGAATATATTGATTCATAAATCCTCTTCTAATCAAGAACACCTTGCTAATTCAGGCTATAAAGAAGATTCAAGTAAAATGCCTACAAAGAAGAAAGATGAGGAAGAAGAGAATCATGAAGATCCAATGAGAATGGTACTAGCCAGATTAGCTGCATTTGAGCAACAATACACACTTCTCAGAGCTCAGTTAGAACAGCTCAATGTTGGGGTCGAACCACCAATGGATGCGGCGTACAACCCCGAACAATATCAAATTCAGAACTACTTGAGTCCAGCAAAACCCAAATTTGATTTTAAGTTGAAGCCGCACTTTTTGAACCTGCTGCCACACTTTGATGGGAATGCATCTGAGGAGCCATATGCATTTCTAAGGGACTTTGAGCTCATCTGTGCTAACCTCAGACAACCTAATGTTAGCCAGGATTATATTAGGCTCACAGCCCTTTCATTTGTCTTGGGTGGAAAAACTGACTACTGAGTGAAGAATCTTGGGATTACCATCACCACTTATGCCCAGTTCAAGGACCTGTTTCTGAAAAAGTTCTACCCGTTGAGTAGAACTAACATGATGAGGATGCAAATATGAGTTTTTCCCAATCACCCCATGAAGCCTTTTGTGATTCTTGGGAAAGATTCAAGGACATCATGCAGAAGTGTGCCTGTCATGGACTAGATGACAATATCTTGGTCCAGTCGTTCTTTACTGGTCTCAACCCTGAGATGCAGGGTTTAGTGAGCACTGCATATGGAGGACGCTATACATCACGAGGAGCAGATACCGTCTGGAAGGTATTCGAGCAGATGGCTGAAACTAGTCGCTCACAGATGGCCAGAATGTCCTATACACCTTCCCCCAGTTCACTCTCATTTGGAGGGGGAAAATTAGTTGTAGTCGATCTCTCTCAGGACGTGATCCCTAGCATGGGACTCCTTGCTGACAAGCTTATGGTGGTCGGGAGGAGTGACAAGAGAATTGATGAATTGGATCGGAGCGTCTCCAAGATTCCAAAACAAATGGAGGAGTTGACTGATAGGGTATCAAAGATAAAGATACCTGTCGTGACTGCACCCTCTGCTCCCGTATACCGAGTTCACCATATTCAAGAGTAGTTGGTGTGAGGGCAACCCCAGCCGTGGGAGCAGGACCAATCCTATGCCCACTCTTTCCAGCAGCCACCTCCATTAGCAGAGACAGTTCAGGAGGAGCCTCCACCGGTTTGGGAGGTGAATGGAGTATGGTATACTCAGGACCCTACCAGGCAGGGAAGTACGGGAGACCGATAGACCTATCAGTGCACCCCAACCTTTCACAACACCGCATTCATCTCCGTACCACCTCCTTCACAACAGAGCCCTCGATTCCAGCCACCCCAGCAGCCACAGCAGCAGTACCAGCAGTATGGCCGACATGGCCATTACCAGGCAGGTCAGTAGGGCCCGCAACCCCAACAGCAACAGCAGAGGCAGTACCCTGGCCAGCAGGCCACTCTTCCCGTTCTTCTTCTCAGTCTTATCCACTTCCTTCTTCGTCTAGTCCCGTAGATATACAACAGCAGATACTTGATGAGCTCTGTTCCTACAGGAATTAAATTCATGACTTACAGGTGGATGTCAATTGTCTGTCCATATGGCGAGACGAGCAGACTGCACCCTCTACCTCTATCCCAGCCCAAGCTCAGGCTAACCCAATAGCCTGAACCGTTCTAGTTCTCAGTAGCACTTTGGTCAGGTATACTATTCAGCATCTCCTAGATCTGAACATGAGATTCTTTTGTGTGACGAGGCTAACCACATGTTACTCAGGAGCGAAAGGACAATTACCGTACCTGACCGGGTGAGGGATATGAGGAGGGTCATCTCTGGGGCTCTACCTGAGGAGTCTTCAGAGGATGAGGAGGAGAGGCAGCATATTATGAAGCCTCATCAGCACCATTCGAGGATTTCTACTCAGGGAGCTGAGAGGAGAAGGAGAGAACGAATGCAGCAACAGCATCATGGATATTCTTCTGAGTCTACGTAGGACCTTGCATCTCTGGTTGTGGCGGGTACCACTCCAGCTTCTATTCCACAAACTGTAGTAGATATTTTGATTTCGATCACATGTTGCATCAAAAAGATTCATGTATGAAGAACTCTGTTTCCGTTAAGTCCAAGAATGATCTTTCAGTTCATGATTCAGATTCTTCATCCTTTATTTCTCTAGCTTCAATCCCTTTCCCACGTACTCTTACGGCAGGAAAGTGCATCAAAAAGATTCAAAAAGATGACCCTGATATGGTACGATTTTGTAAAGAAAATATCATTGTAAAGGTGCCATTTGATGAATATGTGGCTAACCATCCTGCATTCCAAAAATACCTTAAGGTGAGATGCAGATCTACAAGGGTTAGCAGGAAGAAAGATAATCAAAATATAAAAACACGTGTTTTATCAGTAGACGCAACCTATTGTCTCAAGAATCAGACTTTGACAAGGAAAAAGAGGCATGGGTGCTCCCTATGTGGAAAGTCGTATTGACGACATTGTGTTTGCATGCACGCTCTTAGATAATGGTTCTTCAATCAACTTACTTCCCTTAGCATTATATCAAAAATTGGAGTTGGGACCACTTCGCAAATCTAGGGCTCTACTCCAATTCGCAGATCGTTCAGTGAAGAAACCTAAGGGAGAAGTGAAGAATGTAGTTATCTCGATTGAGGGGCAGAACTATCAGGTTGACTTTACAGTCTTGGATATGAAGACCCCCAATCATTGGAGAGAATCTCATATCATTCTCGACGACCCTTCCTTAGAACCGCAGGCGCAGCTTTCGATTATGGTATGGGAATGATGAAGTTCCGTACCATAATAGCGAAGAAGGAAGCAAAGAAGGTCGTAAGCGAAGGTAAGTCAAAAGCTTATGAAGTTTTGTATAAAAATCTCCACTCTAAGGAAGTACAAAAGGATATATATATATATATATAAGTAGGGCTAAGACAGAATATATGGAGTGCACCTTTGATGGAAGCAATGGTGAAGGAATTGAGGTGAAGATTGGTGACGATAACATTCAGAAGAGAGTTTCCTTTAGATATCTGGGATCTATTATGCAACATGATGGGGAAATTGATGGAGATGTTACTAATAGAATAAATAAAGGCTGGCTAAAGTGGAGAGGAGCCTCTGTTTTTCTCTGTGATAAGAAAATTCCTTGAAAGATTAAAGGAAAGTTTTACAAAACAGTCGTGAGATCTGCTATGCTTTATGGATCTGAATGTTGGCCTGTGAACCATAGACATGTGCAGAGAATGAATGTAGCAGAAATGAAAATGCTAAGGTGGATGTGTAGACACACACATAAAGATCGGATTCGGAATGATGAAATCAGAAAGAAAGTTAGCGTAGCTTTGATCGAGGATAAGATGCGAGAAAATCGCTTAAGATGGTTTGGACATTTGCAAAGAAGATCTGCTGATGCACCAGTTAGGAGATGAGAGTGTTGGGATGTTGAGCCAGCGAAGAGAGGGTGAGGACGGCCCAAGAAGTATTGGAAAGAGACCATATGAAGGGACCTTAGTTTTGTGGATGTAAGCCCGGGATTGGTCTAAGATAGATCTGAATAGAGGCTAAGAATCCATGTAGCCGACCCTACTTAATTGTGGGAAAAGGCTTTGTTGTTGTGTTGTTGTTGTAATGATGAAGTTCCGTTCTCCAGGAGGAGAGGTGAACCTTGAGATGAAGCAAACCAAGTGCCAGTGTCCTGATTTAGAGAGTAGGACAGATTACTCATCTTCAGAGGCAGATTGCAGAATGATTAGCACAGTTGGGATTTGAGGATAGATTCCTTCAGAACAGAGCGAGTCCCTTTCATCTGGAAAGGGAATAGTGGATGATGCAGTTTGCCAGGTGTTGTCCGATCTTGTGAGAGATGCATCTACCTATTCCTATGATGACACAAAGATCCATCTAGATCTGTCAGTTCCATCCCATTCAGAACGATCTTGGGATTTAGATTATGAGTCGGACGTGGCTTTAGCCGAATTACCGTGTTTCTTTGACGATCCGACTCCCCATACTTATGAGTTGGTGGCAAGTACTACTCAGCTTAGCCCACCTTCATGCAGCAAGGAACCAGATTCAGATTCAGTTCAGCCAGATTTTCTTGATGATACCACATTGCCAGAGCTGAAATCACTACCTCATACACTCAAGTATGCCTTTCTTGCGGGACCCAAAGAGAGATATCCTATCATCATTAACTTAGACTTGACTTTAGAACATGAGTCTAGGTTGTTAGAAGTTTTAGAGAGGACCCGCAAAGCAATAGGCTGGACAGTGTCGGATCTCGTTGGCATCAACCCTGCTCTCTGCTCGCACCACATCTTTACTGAGGATATGTGAGACCTTCCCATGAGTTCCAAAGGAGACTCAACCCCAATCTACAGGAAGTAGTGAATAAAGAGATTGATAAATGGTGCAAAGAAGGGTTTATATACCCTATTTCTGACTCCAAGTGGGTGGCCCCGCTTCATGTTGTCCCGAAGAAATCGGGAATTGATATGGTCACCAACGAGGAGGGGGTAGAGATCGCGACACGAATACCTAAGTCGTGGCATGTTTGTATTGACTGCAGGCGCCTGAATGTTGCGACCAAGAATGATCACTTTCCCTTGCCTTTTATTGATCAGATCTTGGAGAGACTAGCAGGGAAAGAGTTCTTCTGTTTTCTTGATGGGTACTCAGGCTACAACCAGGTGGCCATAGCCCCTGAGGACCAGGAAAAGACTACATTCACATGTCCATTCAGTACTTATGCTTTCAGGCGCATGCCATTCAGGCTCTGCTATGCCCCGGGCACATTTCAGCAGTGCATGATAGCCATATTTGTCGAGATGGTGGAGACTTCCTGGAAGTGTTCATGGATGACTTCTCGGTTCACGGTGACTCTTTTGATACCTGTTTAGCGCACTTGGACCGAGTCCTCATGAGGTGTAGAGAGGTAAATCTGGTACTCTCCTCGGAGAAGAGTCGCTTTATGGTGACGGATTGTATCGTGTTGGGGCATGTCATCTCCAAAAGGGAAATGGAGGTTGACCCTGCCAAGGTGGAGGTGATCAAGAAACTCGATCCACCTACCAACGTGAAGCCAGTGCGGTCATTCTTAGGGCATGTTGGATTCTATAGGAGATTCATTCAGGATTTTTCAAAGATCGCCTGCCCACTAACTGAGCTCTTAGGGAAAGACACAGAATTCGTTGTAGATCACAGGTGACTGGAGGCCTTTGAGCTCTTGAAGAGGAAGATTTGTGCCTTGCCTATCCTACAAGCTCCTGATTGGTCTCTCCCTTTTGAGATCATGACTGACGCCTCAGATTTCACTATAGGAGTTGTGTTAGGACAACGGCGAGAGGGGATCCCATTTGAGATCCACTACGCGAGCAAAGTATTAGATCCTACACAGAAGAATTATACATTGACTGAAAAGGAAATGCTCGCAGTAGTATGGGCCCTCGAGAAGTTCAGATCATATATTTTGGGTTCTATGGTGACAATTTACACAGAACACACAGCCATTTGATACTTAATGGAAAAGAAGGGCACGAAGGCGTGTCTTCTTAGGTGGATTTTACTCCTCCAGGAATTTGATTTAGAGATAAAAGATAAACTTGGAGTGCAGAATGTTGTGGTTGATCACCTTTCTCGGATTGAACTTAAGGATTCTCCTGATTATGAGCGGATTAGAGAGACCTTCCCAGATGAGTCAATTTGTGTTATTGACTCACTCCCGTGGTATGCCAACATGGTGAACTATCTTGTCTCCAAGCATGTTCCTCATGGTTGGACTAGGAGCAGCATTGATCGACTGAAGTCAGATTCGAGGAGATACCATTGGAACGATCCTTTCCTTTTCTTCGAAGGACCGGATTGTGTTTGGAGAAGGTGTATTCCTCAGGAGGAATACCATAGTGTCCTCACATATTGTCATTCACTCGAGGCTGGAGGACACCATTCGGAAAAGAGAATCGCTCACAAAGTACTTCAATGTGGATTATATTGGCCGGCCTTATTTAGAGATGCTATTGATTTTGTACGGTCTTGCCCTATCTGTCAAAGAATGGGAGGGACAGTTGGACAGAGAGATGAGATGCCCATGCAACCGATGATTATTTGTGATGTTTTTAATGCATGGGGTAGAGATTTTATGGGTCTCTTTCCCAACAGCCAAGGACATGAGTACATATTGTTGGCGGTTGATTATTTATCCAGGTGGGTGGAGGCTATCCCAACCCGAACCCGACCATATTATTGCTAGGTTCGGGGTGCCAAAAGTTTTGATATCTGATGGGGATAGCCACTTTGTGAACAAAGATATGAGATCTTTATCTAAGCACTATGGATTTGAGCATAGAGTTACTAGTCCTTACCACCCATAGTCCAATGACATGGCAGAGGTTTCAAATAGAGAGGTGAAGAGTATTTTGAAGAAATTGATTTGTCCTGATAGGAAGAACTGGTCTCAACTCTTGGACCAAGTTCTGTGGGCCTATAGGACAGCCTACAAGACACCATTGGGTACTTCACCATTTAGAATGATCTATGGCAAGCCATGCCATTTGCCCACAGAATTGATTCATAAATCCGAATGGGCAATTAAGAAGATTAATTGGAGTTGTCACCTAGGGAAGCTTTTTCGAGACTTGAACTTGAACGAGCTCGTGGAAATCCGAAAGAGGGCATACGACAACAGTTTGATTTAGAAGGACAAAGTAAAGAGATGGCATGATGAGCACATTAGGTGCAAAGACTTTGTCCCTGGAAAAAAGGTATAGTTGTTCAATGCCAAGATGAAGATGTTCCATGGGAAGCTCAAATCCAAATGGACGGGTCCTTTTGTTGTTAAGAAAGTGCACGCTGATCTCACAGATGGTGCACAATCTCATGTGGTAAATGGATAACTGTTGAAGCATTTTGTAGATTCGAAAGAGCAGTTAGTCCAAGTCGAGATCATCAACTTCATGCAGAGTGAGCACCGAGCAGATACTTCATATTACTCTTCATGAAGATTCAGCATCTAGATTCAACATCTTAGAATATTCATTCCTCTTGTACATTCACCCTTCTTTGTATATTCTCCAGATCACATCGGTTCTCACACTTACTCTTGTCCTATACTTAGACTGACCAAGAGCCTAAGTATAGGGGGAACCGATGCTCTCCTCTTGACATCATCCACCCCATTTTTGCTCTTCTTCTGCACTTAGGCTGACTAGAGCCTAAGCATGGGACGGCGGATCGACTTCTATAATTTTTATTATTTTAGTCATCCTACGCTTAGCACGAGCTATGTCTTTTTCTCATGTCTTGTGCTCTAAGGACATAGCACATGCTAAGTATAGGGGGCGTGTATATATTACATATATACTTTACCCATAGCTCGTAGTTTCACGTATTTTTGTATATATTATATAATAATTATGGGGTGGGTAAAAACCTTTTCAAAAAAACAAAAACAAAAACAAAAAAACTATTTTTCCTTATGTGCTTAAAAAACTTTTCAAAAAAATCTCTTAAAAAACTTTTTCAAAAAAAATGTCCCTTCTTATCTACCAATCTTTTTCAAAAAAACTTTAAAAGAACAAAACTTTTTCTAACAAAAAAAATTCTTCTTTTCCTTTGTTTTCCAAAAAAAGAAAAAAAAGAAAAAAATCACAAAAAAAACTAACTAATAAGTTAGTTTAATCCCTGAGACCTTCACATTCACACAAGACTAATGAAGTTCAAGAACACTTAGTTTATGAGGTCTTGAGATTTTGAGTTAACCAGCCTTAGTCATTAGGGTCCTTGACTTAATTATTCACATTTCCCTAATTTGAAAGATTTGTATGTTATATTGCATGCTTAGTCTCTACCTTAATAATATGATCAGCACCTCACATACACGACTGCAGTTATGATGAGATTAGTTGAAATTACACTTGACGAACTGGGATGAGGGATTTGAGTTTGGACTTGATTTAATGATGCTCGAGGACGGGATAAAATCAATGAAGGCTTCATGAAACATGAGTGTCAACATCTTCAACCGGTATGAGAACATGGTTCTTGTACTATCTCTTGACATTTACCTATTTGCCAGGGTGTGATAAAATAAAAAAATTATAGATCAGTGTGCGCCAACTCTTGGTAAAAGCAGTGGAGCTAGCCAAAAATACTACAAAGCAATGAAATGTTAAAGAAAAGCTCTCATTCCACAAAGTAAATTATCAGAAGAGCTTCCACCAAAGGCGAGCGCTCCCAACCATTTCAAAGTGTCCACTTGGACCACCGCTATTAGGACCAGGAGTCGGGCTTGCATCAAAAAAGGGCTCTGCATCGTAAATGCTACAAGTCTAGGTGTAGAAGGTATAATAGACACTCAAAAAAGGCACACCCCGGGGTACTCCCAGGAAAACAAGTGTAGACGACTCCAACTTCTCTTTACGAACGTATTGATCAACACCAAAAATATACGTTGAGTAAAAAGGCACTCGAGAGGATCCTTGTTCTAATGAGAGGGAGAGAAGAAATGACACAATCCTATGCCCTTCATCAACTATCCTTACATCTACACTTTCAAGTCTGACAACTAAAGAGACGGTGAATTGGATGCAAGAAATGGTTTATTCCCTAGTGTTGAGGATTGGGTTCTTAGGAGAGTCTCTTGGACTGGAACTTTGGGTGACGTTGTGACTCTACTCTTGTAAATGCAGTCAACATTTAAGTCATATCCCTACTATATATGTATACAAAGAGAGTCTGATAATTAGGGAAATTGGATACCTTTTGACTAGAGCTTGATTCAGCTTAGAGTTATAGGATATCTAAAATCAAGAGTTCTTAAACGGATCAAGTCTTGTATTCACATGCACAGTCAGGGGTTAATCCAACTTATTCATTCTTTATTTGCTAGAGGACTAGCAAAGTTCAAGTATAGAGGGTGATGAATCCGCGATTCATCATCTCAATATCTTGATCTTAGCAAAATCCCTGAGTAAAATCTCAAATAAATGTACATAAAATCAATAAATTAACAAAATAACTCCTGTAAATAAAACACATTAATTATTGTATATTAGATTGTACAAAATAATTTAACAATAAAAATCCGTAAAAATAAAGGAGTTTTTCACCTATAAATAGCCCAAAACTTCATCTATTTTTAATAATTTCATTTCAACTCCTTTTTGGCTAATTCTTTCTCTAACATGTTCATAAAAATGTATATAAAAATACAAAAATACAAAATAAATTTTAGCTCAAATAAATGCTCATAGATCCTAAAGGGAAAAAGTCATAAAGACCAACTTCCAAGCTAAATTCCCGCTCCGTATGAACTCCAAATTCACCAAAGTCACTTTTAAAGTTCAAGTTAGAAAATTATGTATCCAATGGAAGTAGTTCGTTAAAATCGATGCTCATTTGCAAAAGTTAGATTTTGGGACCTAGATATACATTATATATATTCATTCTTTCTTCATTTTTTATTTTATTGTCATGAATACTAAAAATACAAAAAAATTATGGTTGTGTTGTATTTTGATTATAGTATTTTATTGTATTTTTTCGTTATAAATATCTCTTATTAAAAAGATTAAAAAAATACATATTAAGAAGCAAACAAAAAAAATTGTACATGTTGTATGTATTCCTTTGTAAATTCTCCACTATTTTTTTCCTTCTTTGTATTTTTTTTGTTGTATTTAAAGTAGCCTACTTTATTTCATTTTATTTTCCTTTATCTATTTTTCATTCTCTACAATAACCACCATTCAACTCCATTCTACCACCAATCTCCATTCAACCCCACCATTTTTTAAACCTCCCATTCAACTCCATTAATAATACAATCTCCCATTCAACTCCACCACTTTAATAACTTCTCATATCTTCTCTTTATATACATCTCATCCTCCTCATTTTGCACTGGATCCATCTTTATGTGAGGAGAGCCTAGTTCCCAGAGTTGAACCGGTGACAGCGACGCAACCGCGGTCGAGCAACGACAGCCCTCTCTCCGGTGAGATCCATTGGTTTTTTGGCCAACACCGCAACCCCATCTACACGTTGCTCCAGCTCATCGCTCGTCGACGATTCGAGCGAAGATCGTGTTCTCTTAAGCACATCATAGGCGACCGTCTCCATCATAGGTAATTTTTCTTCTCATTTTATCATCTTGTTATTTTTGCATTTTTTAGCACATCATATCACCACCCACCCACCATCCTCCATTTATCTTAATTTATCACATCACCACCACCACCTCAAGCTCATATTTACTTTTTTTATCTTATTCTATTCCTGTTTGAGAAAACTAAAAAAATAAAAAAAATAAAATCTAAAACAAAAATAAAACAGCAAAAAACCTACCCTCTCTTTCTCCTCTGCGCCGCCGCCGCCCACCCCTCTTTCTCCTCTGCGCTCAGCGGCCAAGCCGCTGCTCCGCCCGCCCAGCAGCCACACCGTCGCGGCCGGAGCCACTCACCACCTCACAGCCGCACGCACGCGGCGTCGCCACTCGCCCTTACGCTAAGCGGTGGCCAGCCCCCCCTCCGGCCTCCGCCGCCCTCTCCTCGCCTCCTCCGTCCGTGACCCTCCTCCGTCGCACGGCGCACGGCAGCATGACCGTCGACCTCCTCCCTCAACCGACACCACGTGCGGCGAGGCTGTGCCGCTCCGCATCCGCCGCCACCAATAACATCCCTTTTGGGTTCTTCATGTGTCTCCTGTAAGCAAAGGAAGAAGAAGGTCCATTTATTTCTCTTTTTTTATTGTAAAAATTGCATGTTTTCCCATGCTAGTTTATGTAATTACAAAAGTGCCTCCGTGCACAGTTTGAGTTGTTAAGTTTAATTTCAGCATTGCATAGACAACCTTATATTCATGTTTTAATTTGGACATCTTTATAGATCCTTTTATCCAATGAAAAATAGCATTGTGTTGAGCAACTAGTTCTCTACTTTGTGGATATTTATTTATATTTTTATGGTTTTTGGGTAATTAATTAAAATTGTCTAACTGAAATTCTATATATTTTACACATTATGTGCTCTTAAATTGATATCTAACTCACGGTTGCTCTAAAAATTCCACAAAAATTTGAGATGATGCCTTGAAATATGTTTGTATTACTATCTAAATTTCAATTAAAATAGAGTCGTATTGTACCTAAAATAAATTGTGGAGTGATTTTTCGTATTTGATTGTTAATTAAATACATGTATATCATTTTTGCAAAATTTCAACTCTCCTGAATTGAGCATCTAAATATTTTTTTAAGATAATTGGCACTCAGATTAATTTGACATTGTGGATTTATTAGGAATTATTTACTCATTGTCACTCTGTTTTCACTAATAATCCGTAAAAAATCATATTTTGTCAAAAAATTCTAAAAATATTATTGTAGCTTCATTGCATCATGTTTATGTTCCACTAGTTTTTCATGATTTTTGCTTACTGTTTGTGTGAAAAATTACGAAGATACCCATAAAAAGTGTGCATTTTAAATTGTTGCATTTGAATTCCTAAAAATATAAAAAAAATTGTTTTGCATGCATCACTGAATTAAGATCCTAGAAAAAATATAATTTGGCTAAATTGAACTGATTTGACATGAAAATTATTTTGGCCTAGTTGTGTGTTTTATAATTGTCTTGATTCATCCACATTTGCATTGGCGTCTATTTGCATAAAAATTATAAAAAAAATATACCGCGTGAAAACCTAGAACTAAATTTTTGAATTAACTCCAAAATTGTTCCTTTGCCTCCCTGTGTTCGACCTCGGACTTGCCCGGGATATTTATTAAGCCGGGACACTCTTCACGGAGAGCTTCTCTCAGTTCTGATTGATTTGCTAAGTACACGTACTACAACGTGCCCAAATTATTTCACGTATTTAGCGACTCGTCAAGAGCCGAGAAGTTATCCAGTGACATTGGCCTTCATCTCTGGCTTAAACCCTCCTCGCTGGAGAGATGCAGGGAGCAACCCCTCCTTGTTGATGATCCTCTTCCTAGGCGGCGTAGCTTTGTGCCCTTTCCAGAGCTTCCATTCATCTTCCAATCATCACGAGTAGCCAATAAGATCAGGTCCTTTAGTTGCTCATCGAAAGATAAAGATCCTGAAGGAAGAAGATGCTCCAGTCCAGAACATGCAGTTATCATCAGATCAAGAATTGGGGTGATATCAACCATCCAAAGCTGCCCAAACTTCACCTGCGGGATCGAGCCTTCATCAGACGAACCTGATTCGAACCAAGCCTTGCATCTAATCAAGTCATTTTGGGAGCCTCGAAGCAATCAGAAAACAATGCATGGAGATCCAAGCCACAACCCACTACCGAGCCTACTTCGTCATGTGAGCCACATGCATAGGAGGATATTTTGCAATCGTAACCTTCGCATATTCCAAAAACCTAAAGAGGTCTTGGTCATGCGTGCCACACACGCGACCTTGGGATTATTTCAGCCGAACCATCAGAGCTTCAGAGAACTACATCCATATCCTCGCAGAAAGAAAATTGCAGAGAAACCCATGCGGATTTGTTGGCTTCTTTGCCCGAACTCTCGAGGGACCACTATTTGGCTCTTCCCTTGCTTTCATCATGGAAGGGATGATTGTCGAAGAAGCTTCTCGAGGGTAGGATCTTGACACAGGCTGGCAGTCCCCTTGCAGTATGTGTACCCCCCAAAAGGTCTAATTTGTAAAGTTTTTTATTACTTTACTTACATTTTGGTCCCCTGAGCTTCTAATGAGTATATCTTGTGAACCAATTATCAGATTTTGGTGTTTTTGGTGTAATTTCAAAGCATATTTTATTAGTTATTCATTTTTAACATGCGTTGATACATCAAAATTTATATGAGGTTTTCCTTCTAAAGTTGAGTACATTTCTTTTAATCTCATTGATCTTATTTCTCTATAATTTATGCATTAATTTGAGGCAATTATCTAGGAAGTTCATCTGATTTTAAGTGAATAATCATTCTGAAATGCATTAAAGGGAGTCTCTTAGATTGATATGCACTTGGGTTGGTCCATTGATCGATTGCTTGCTCTTTGCTTGGCTTGCTGTATTTGCATCACCATTTTGTATCATTCATTGCACCATTTAATAACTCACAAGAATACTGCATTTATTTATTGCTTACCACATAGCATAACATTATTTGTCATTGCATTAAAATATTTGTAAAACCATGCATCATATTTCTTTTGATTAATTAATTACATCTCTTATCAAAATAAATAAAAAATATGAAAAAGGCAAAAACACCAAAAATAATTCTTATTCCATGAAAACCTAAGATCTCTAGATTATTTAAAGATTAACTCTGAACTCTCACATTACTTCCCTGAGTTCGACCATAGAACTTATCCTAGTAAAATAAATATCCATGATTGCATTGAGACTTGATTCTCTATATCATTTCTTGGTGTGATCAATTTTGATGGTTCCTAGATTACTCGGCTACAGCAACTTCGATAATGATTATCAATCATTATCATTAATTACAAGAGAAGTTTTGAGCGTTCATCACCGTGCGCAAAAAAATTCAATAAAACCCCTACGTGTTTGGGGAATACCTTTTCAAGTTCATGTTTGCAAGTATATAGTTTTATTTATTTTTGTAAATTGCTCCAAGACCCTTGTATTTAAGCTTTGTTTGAACAATCATTTAGTATTATTTTTCAATTCCAAAAATTGTAATTTGTAGAAAAATTAATTCTCAATTATGTGGTGATTTATTGGGTATTTTTGTGCACAACTATTTATTTATGAAAATTAATTTGGTGTAATTTTGCATACTATTCCAAATTGAGTTTCTGAAATTCTTAGTAAATTATTCCTTGCTTTAAAAATTGTAAAACAATAACAATAGTTAGGATTAATTGTCCTCTGTAATTCCCAAAAAATATTCAGTTTTTAGACATATTCCCTTAAAATAAATTATTTATTGATTTTAGTAATCTAATTTTAGTTCAATGTAAACTTAATATTTTTAAGACTTACAATTTTTGTGTTCCTATTAATTAGACATATTTATAGTAAATTTATTTTAAGAGACACATGCATGACCCATGTCAGTTGTGACCCAACTTGGACTCTTGCACCTTTCACTTGGCTCAACTCAATTGGAGTAGTGAGGGGTTGGATTTTTCGGTCTGAGGCGCACACGGGTTGAAACATCCGTCCTCGTCTAGGGAGGGAAGTGTGCCCCAACCTGGTCCAGTTACAATGAAGCTGAATGACAGGAGAGTGTGAGTTGCGATAAAGCTTCAAAAGAGGGATAGTCTTCTTGCTCAAGAGGGAAAAGTCCTTATGTAAATGATGTTGTAAATAGTATTTCAAAAAAAACTCCAAAAAAGTGGACATGCTTGAAAATAAAAATAAAATGTCTGCTGGAGTATGTATATATGTTGTATAGAAAATAAGCAAGATTGAGCATCAAAGTTATACCATGTGAGCCTACAGTTGGATGACTTGACTACACCAGTCTCGCATCCCAAGATAGGTAGCTCCACTAGCTACCGTCCATTCTCTTCTTCACCTCCTCCTCTTGAGTAGGATGCCACTTGAACTTAGAGGGAATACCCCTCACCTCGATGATAGAGTGCTGGATTGGGGAATCATTGGGTTGTCATTCCGGAGAAGTCAGTTCCTTTGTCATTTCAGTTGGGGAGAACCACTATCACTTACATTGTACAAGTCAGCTTCATATTCATAAGGGTTTGCGTATGATGTAGACTAGTTCTGACCTGGCTATTGTGGTGGTTTGAACCAAGTTCTATGACTCTCAAAGGTTGTTGTGTTTTAAATTCGGTTCCCGACCATGTTCAACATACATTTTCACACTAAGGTCTAACCCGAGCTCCAAACTTTGATTTTGTACAGATAAGTTTAATAACCATAATCGATTCCATTTATTCTTTATTCTTTCGTACTTTTTCTTTTCTTCTTCTTCTTTATTCTTTCTGTACTTATTGCATAAGTGTTTGCTAGGGACTATCAAAGGCAAGTATAGGGGGTGATGAATCTCCATTTCATCACCTTTTTCTATCATTTTGGCCTTAAAACTCCTAGATAATGCATGTCAATAGCATTAATTTGTGCATAATAGCATTCATTATTTATTGTATTATTTGTATATAAAATAAGGTTTTTAATGCCATAATTATACCCTTTATAGCAGGAGTAAGCAACTACCGATCATCCATCTGGAAGAAGCTATTTGTCTACCTGATTTTCTTTGATTTTTTCACTTTTCTATCTTTAGGTAAAGAGAAAGAAGTAGACCGAGGCGACCGAGTAGGCAGCTAACCAGGGCGGTTAAAGCATGGGCTGGAGGAGTGGCAGGGGAGCCGTTTCAGTCCCACTTCCAGGTGTGAATCCTTTATGGAAAGTAGTGACAGGAGCATTTAAGATTATAGAAGAAAGCATGTGGTTATCCTATAATAAGTCAAAGAAAGGGCAAGAAAAAGGAATAAAATATTGAAAATATTTTATGACCCTAACCTCGAGACCAAGTCCGGAATGGAATTAGTCGACAAGGAATAAAGTAGGGGAGATAAGGGCCAAAAATACCATTTATTTATTTATTAAATTATGCATTTTTCATACCTATTTTATTCGTTATTATTTATCCATCAAATAAAAAACTTTGTACACAAAAGTTATAGATAATAATGTGAATAAAAATACAAAATTAAGTTTGTATAAAAATAATACAAAGTGTACATTTTATGCAAAGAATAAAAAGCCAAAATCCAAACTTCACAGACCCATATATTCAAATAAAAACTCAAAAACATACCAAAATCACTCTAATTGTATATAACTTTTCACAATCTATTTAATGGTGGTGGTTTTATATTTTTTGGAGTGACTGTGTGAAAGTTAGGTTTTTGACCCCTATTGTACATTATACTGATTAAAATATTCATTTTATTCATCCTTTGTTATTTTTAAAAATTCACATTTTTATATTATTGTAAATATTATTTATAACACATAAAATAAAAAAAGAAAATGGAAAATAAACAAGTCTATGAAAAAGCATAGACAAAATAGATATGTTTCTATATGTATATAAATAAAAGGGGAATAGATTCTTTAATTACTTATTCTTTCAATATTTTTATGATATTTCAAATATTATATAAATTTTATTTAAAATACAAAATTAAAAAAAACTCAATAAAATACACTAAAATAAAAAGATGAATATAATACATAGGTAAAATACCTATAAATATACCTATATAAGATACATATCTATTTATTTAAATGCTCAAAAAACATCATAAAAATAAAATAAAAAGTATTTATACTGACAAAAATAAGTTGTGAATATATAAAATAAAATAATAAAATAATAAAATAAAATATATAAAAATAAAATAAAAATTCACAAAACATAGATGAATATACCTATAAATACACTAATAAAAATTAACTACTAATAAATAAAGCCAAAAAATAAATAAATATCGTAATAAAATACTATATAAAATAATAAACATTTTTTATATATAAAAATTAATAAAATCATTTACTATTTTAAATTAATTATTCTTTAAATAAAATTGCTATTTTGTCTTGTAGTGACCTGACGTGGACCAATCACGTCAGGCTGCGAGTTTACCCAAGACAACTCCCCCTCTACGTTTGAATTGACGCGGGAATGTCTATTACCCCAACTTCGCCATTTTTACCGCATGGTGCAGATATTCATCGACTTCGATGTCTTCATATGAATTACTCCTAGATCCATCATCATCTACGCCAGCTCCTTGGATCCGTTGTATATATCATAAACTCATTAATATCGGTTGGTCAAAAAGGGTACATATACATGTGTATAAATAAGTACTTCTGCCTTCCTTCTCAAATTTGGTCATTTTCTTCATCCCTGAACCCCCGGATCTTGGTCTAGAGCGTGTCACCATGACAGGGGGAGTCCCTTGAGCATCTACGGCAATTCGCGGAGGAGGAGGTGCATCCAGGCTGTCGAGCACCGGTGACCTCTGCTCCCAGCCCTCGCCGGCAGGTAAGAGTTGCGTCTTTTACTTTCTTTAGATAGTTTTCGATTCCAGAAATTTATTCTGACATTTAGTTTAGACTTTAGCAAGCCAGCTCACCTCCATTTTCTCACCTACTCACTCTCCACCTATATTCACCATGTATCCAACTTGGTCGATATTCGATCAGCGAAAACCTCGCTCCACCTTCGCCGCTCACTGGAGCAGGTCCATTCCACCTCATTTCGCCCCGATCAAACACCAAATAAAGGCCAAGACATTCAGCATTTTCCCGCCTTTGTGGAAGGCTCGGTTGATGATTATTTTGTGATTATCAAATGGTGTCGTTGCCGGGGAGCAACGCCGTATTAGGAGAATGTTTAATTTTGCCTTATATTTCTTGTTTATTTATTGTAGCATTTATTTATTTATTTATTTTTCACTATTTATTTGATATTATTGTGAACTGTCTGACACTCTTTCTTGTTTGAATTTGTTGTGAGGGATCGCGGAGCGACGGAGGATCTCCTAGGAGAACCTATGCACCCAAGCAATGCGGAGTTGACTTTCTGATTGAGCATGTGGAAGAGAACAACAAACTCAGACTTGGAGGAATTTTTCAGGCAGTCTACAGTTTCAGTTTATGCATTTTTTTCTTAAAAAAAATTATTTGTAATTTTATGTGAGAGAGTGACATATGACTTGTAATAATTTCGGACTCTCTACGCTCCGACTTCCTGAGGTCCAGTTCCCGAGGGATCGTTCCCTTGGGGACCTCGACGGTTTTGATGCTTTTTCTTTTTTATTTTATTTTTATTATTTTGTGTGAATAAGCCCTAGCCTAGGAATTGTTTGCCTATAGATTAAGGTCCAAAGCCCCTAATATATTTGCTTGTACCTATAGATGCGCTTCTGGACTTAGTCAAATAACAATTGTGAATTATTTAGCTTCGAACCCGTGCGTCGTGGGAGATGTTGTACAACACTGGAAGGACTCGTTATGGCGGGCACCGAGACATCTCCAAGATCGGACTTTAGGGTTCGATTCTGAATAATTGACATCTTGTGCTTCATGATAATAGCAGTACTATTCTAGAGTGATTTCATCAGTTGGCATTTGCATATAGCATAGGTTTCAATTATGTCTTGCATCTCGCATGGAGAGAGCTGGGAAGCACTAAGTCTTCTTACATGGCATGCATAATCGATTTTCGACTTGCATGGTTTTTCCGATCTTCTCTCTTTGATTTTGCTCACTTAGGATGCTAAATGGAATTGGAAGCCCCGTTAGGCACGTGCATTGAAAAATAATCAAAAAAAGTGAAAACAAAATAAAATTGGGACTGCTAACTACACTTGATCTCTAAAATAAAATGTAATGGATTCCTTGTATTGAGGAAAGCAACCCCCTCCTTGTACGAGCATTTTATTCACGCGCACACGCTAAGGATTAGTGCCCAAATCCCAAGCCTATCTTCAGTGTTCGCAACTATGTGATAGTCACCTAACTCTAAAATGGACAAGATAAACAGACCACATCTCAGTCTTCACTGTGTTGAGTAGGTAAATCAGGGGTTTGTCTTGTGTATTGCTTGTGACTTGGGATCCATTTGCATTTGCTACTTCTTTGAGTTTTGTGGTCCCATCCGTGTGAGTCATCCTTTTTCATCTTTGAGTCTTTTTATCTCTCTTATACATACATCTCCTCATTTGCATTGAGTCGTGATATTGGCTCTTGGGCTCAATCATCTTCATCGAACCTTTTGGTTTCTCTTCTCGCCTTCCTTCCTCGTATCCCCCGTATCATCCTTCTATTTCCCGAGAATGGTATGATTGTAGATATAGCCCGCATCAAGGATTTTGACTTACATTGATTATTGGAGTAAGTCGGGCACTTATGAGGATGCTGAGACTGATATCTTACTCTTGGTGGATTTGACTTTCGATATGTGCATAGGAACTTATTGAGGACTTTGTTGATGCACGATCACTAGGTGTGATTATTGTTTGATAATTTTGGTCTCACACACCAGATTGAGGATGTGACTTATTTTGATGATCCGATGAATATTTCATGAGTGTTCATTGATCTACCTATTTTGAGGTTCCCACCATATTGATTCAGAGGTTTGATTGACTGATATTGATTTGTAATTCATGGTGATGGTGACCGGAACCCACATGATCTCTCATCTTCTTGATTGACCCATCCATGATCTCATGATTCTATCATCCACCAATGGCACCAAGAGGATTTTTTATTATTTATTGTGCCATCAGATTGACCTAATGGACATGCTATGATTGACCTGATTATTTATCCTCCCTCACATGATCTTATGCCCTCCTGCAGATTGAGTGATTGATCATTTTTGGAGACTAGAGATTCGATGCCAGCAACCCCATGAATTGATTGACTTGGTTCGTATACCTCCCCGAGGACTATCTGTGGGAGGATACGAAACTTTCTTAACGTTCGGTTCCCCTTGCTGATTGTGTTGCCTTCTGTTGGAGCACAGGGCCGAGGCGTCTCATTTGACTGTTGGCCTCGCTGCTGATTGTGCTGCCTTCTATTGGAGCATGGGATCGAGGCGTCTCATTTAATTATTTGGCCTCATTGCTGATTGTGCGCCCGATCTGTGGATGCATGAGGCCAACGTTACAGACTCCTTTGAGTCTTCTCTTCTTGACGGTTTTCGCAAGGATGAGTTCACATTTCTGATTATTCCATGCCTAGTTCATAGTGCTCTCTGAGGGTTATCTACGAGAGTCTATAAAACCTTTTTAGATATGTGATCTCTTTAGTTGGTAGATGATCTTTTGTCTACAGAGACCATTCCGATTGACTCCTACGATTTCTCTCTCCTTGACGACCCTCACAGGGACAATATCTATTCTGACTATTCCATGCTTAGTTTGCATTGCTCCCCGAGGACTATCTGTGGGAAAATGCAACATCTTATTTACGCTCGGTGCCCCTTGTTGATTGTGGCTCCGATCTGGCGGAGCACAGAACCGAGGCATCTGATATATTCTCTGGTCCCCAGTGACTTTTTGGATCCCATATGTTGGATCATGGGACCCATCTGACTAGACTCCTTTGAGTTTGCTCTCCGTAACAGTCTTAGCAAGGATGAGCCATCTTTTTCTGATAATTCGATGCTTAGTTGGCAATATGCTCTTCGAGGGATATCTACAGGATGCTGCAACATTTTTTAGATCTCTCAGTCTCTTCTGCTGGTAGATGATTTATCACCTACCGAGACCGCTTTTGTTGATCCATCTGATGGATCTGACTCCTTTGAGTCCGCTCACCTTGACGACCCTCACAAGGGTGAGCTCTTTCTGATTATTCATTGACTAGCATGTATTACTCCCCGAGGGTCGTCTACGGGAGGATACATCATTTTGTTGGTACTCAGCTTCACTTCTGATGCTTCCTCTCTATTGGGATGCGAAGCCGAGTCTTCTGATTACTGCTCACCTTGAGGACCTTCCTAAGATTGAGCCTTGTATTGTGTTGTTCGGTGTATTCTTGCGACTCTCTGACCTTACGCTCATCAGACATCACGTTGTTGTCTTCTGCTCTTCACCTTTTAGACATCTCAGAGACCATGACTGATTGGAAGGAGTCTGTACTGCTCTTTCTTCCTCCTTGTCTTACTGTATCAGCTATGATCTTCCATTCTTTTAGTACGAGATGATGCTCTGCTTTCGCTACAGGTCCTTGATTTAGTTTTAGATCTCTTGTCCCCGGTAGCTGACACCCACTTGATTGCATACATAGGTGTCCTTTCACTTTCTGACCACGTCCTCGTTCTCACAGGGAGACGATGACGAGAGCAAGGTATTCGCGTAGCTGATACCATTTTGTACTTCACACTCTTCGCTTGTTGTGTATTATATTCCTTCTTTCTTCCATACGTCTAGTATGCCCCAGATGTTGCACCATATCTGTGTGTCTATACTTAGGACGTACTTGGTCCTAAGTACAGGGCGTACACTACGCATTATTCTTTCTCCATTATGTTTCATCACTCATGTCATTGCTTATACTTAGGGATATCTCACCCTAAGTGTAGGGGGAGTGATGCGTGCATTATTTACGATCTTTTCGTATATCTGTATATATCGGTCTTTCCTTCTTTTCCTTTTCATTATTCTTTTTCTACAAAAAAAGTGTCGCCCCTTTTTGTCAATTTTCTTTACTTAGGACGTACTTTGTCCTAAATATAGGAGTCTTGCACCCCTGATTCGTTCATTTTTTGATTTTCTCCATTGTCTCCTCTCTGATTTGTCAGCTATACTTAGGGATATCTCACCATAAGTATAGGGGGAGACAGCCTGACTTGTGATCTGTTTATTCCCACCCTTGACTTTTCCAGCATCGTGTACAGTTTGATATACTTAGGATTATTTGATCCTAAATATAGGGGGACGGTCAACTTCTTATTCATTAATCTCTTCATTCTTTCATTTATTATTCTTAGTCGTTGTAGTATAGGCTTTTCTATACTCAGTACGAGTTATGTCTTCTCTTTCTCCTTTCGATCTATGAGGACATAGCTCATGCTAAGTATAGGGGGTCGTATATATTATGTATATACTTTAGACATAACTTGTACTTTCGTATAATTATTAATAAATATGGCTAAGAATACTATATAATTTATTAAAAACCATTTAATAAGGTATTTATTCCTCAAATTCTTTTTGTATATACTGATTAATAAATCAGGTTAAAATAATTTTGCAAAATGATTTGAAAAAATGGTGTGAACCGTTTGGAAAACTTTTTGTGAAATGTTTTCAACCTTTATAAAAACATTTGATTGCGAAAATTATTTTCTTTGTGTGAAATCAAGGATTTGAAAACCTATTTACAAATGATTTTGAAAATATTTGTAAAAATGTTTTGAAAATGTATATATAGTGCTTGAAAAATCTTTGCAAAATGGTCTTCTAACGTTTGTAAATATTTACAAAAAATATTTTGTACTATAGTTTTTAAAATTGTTTTCAAATAAATTTGAGGAATAAAATCATCACTAAAATTAAAAAATAGCAAATGGACGTAAAATTCTTTACTAATTGTATATCTCCCAATAAAATAGCTTTAAAAGTATGTAAATCTTAACATTTGTAAATATAACTAATTATATATATCCCTATAAAATTACTTTTAAAATTCTGTAAATCTTAACTCTTGTAAATATAAATATGTATGCCCGTGTAAATAGTTGTAGATATTTTATACTTTGTGTGCCAAAATTCTTTTTATTTGCAAAACTATTTGTGTAAAAATTCTCTTTGATGTCAAATTCTCTGAAAAATTGCATTATTCTTTGCATTGTTGTACATAGCATTTGCATTCATGTTCTTTTGATTTTGCTTGATGATTGAACTAGTCCAACAAATACGAAGATTGGAGCTTGGTTGGACCTTACTGCACTAAATACACTGGAACCTTATGGGAACTAGATTTAAGGTACTTTCGATCTATTCAGACTTAATTCTTTGAGACTCAGGGCTGGGTTCAAGTCACTTCAACTGACTAACTAGAACTTTTCAAGACACACGCATGACTCTTGTCGGTCGTGACCTAGCTTGAACACTTGCACCTTTCACTTGGCTCAACTCAGTTGGAGTAGTGAGGGGATTGTATTTGCCGATCTGAGATGCACACGGGTGGAAACATTCGTCCCCGTCTAGGGAGGGAAGTGCGCCCCAATCTAGTCCAGTTACAATGAAGATGAATGACAGGAGAGTGTGGGTTGCGATAAAGCTTCAAAAGAGGGATAGTCTTCTTGCTCAAGAGAGAAAAGTCCTTATGTAAATGTTGTTGTAAAAAGTATTTCAAAAAAAAACTCCAAAAAAAATGGATAGGCTTGAAAATAAAAATAAAATGCCTGCCTGAGAATAAGTTTTCACACCAAGGTCTAACTGAGCTCCAAACTTTGATTTTGTACAGATAAGTTTTAATAATCATAATCATAATCATATCGTATGCTGTCACGATACAGGCACTCATCCTCTGACCAGAGACAGATGTGTTACTATATGTCTGAGTATGTACATTTGGCAGACCAATATGTTAATAACCTAACCAAGGTCTATACACCGGCGCGCTGGTGTGCATATAAGGGCATATGAGTAATACGATCTCTCAAAGGGATCATACAGGTTCATTTACTGAACCGGAAGGCATGAGCCACTCATGAGATATTGGGAAGAATCAAATTCCGTGCACGGTCGTTTCGCTTTGGAAGCTTGACTGAATTTGTAGGTTTAATATATATTTTTGGAAAGTATATGATCAATACCTAGGTAGGATATATGCTTTTGGAAAGTATAAGATCGATACCAACTCCCAATGATCGAATGAGAAACTTACTGATAAAACCCTGAAGTAGAACACCTAAAAGTTGATCTAATACTTCGATTTTATTCTGAGTCTTCCAGTATGCAGGATGTACAGGTATTGGGAATACCTGAGGGTGATGTGATCATAAACGATTGTATAACCATGACGCTTCCATTCTTAGGGAGTGATGAAACGGGTCTGGATTTTAGTGACTCCTCTCAGTAGAGAAGGGATCTGATCTTGGTCCAAATGTTGGACATTGATCTGAATGTGATTCAGATGCAATGAGAAGATTAGATTTGCGGTCTTGATTTAATCAAGCATCTATGGGAGGCCCGCGATCTGGATTTGAGATATGATTTCAATATCCAAGTCACTATACATGGAACAATACAATCGCCCTATCCTTATTTCCAAGTATTCACGGAGAAAGCGCATTATCCTTGAAAGATTTCAGGACAATTTCATTGTTGATACAAGTATCCGAGAATTAAGAAAATGGATAATTAAATGTGATTTAATTATCATGAATAATGTGAATTTGATTCATATTACAAGGAGATTTATCTTAGATAACTAAATGTGATTTAATTATCGAAGATGTAAATAATGTGAATATGATTCATATTATTTAGGCACACGAGAATATAGATCCAAGATGATTAAATGTGATTAATTATCATGGATATGAATAATGTGGATAGCAATATCCATATTAGTCATATATATTATAAATGTGATTTGTAATATATAAAAGAGAGCTATTTGTAATTTACATTTGTTAATTAAATGTTGATGTGAATTGGATTCATATTGGACAATTAATTGAAATATAATTCACATTTTATTTTGGGTTGTGAATGTGATTCACAATTTTCCAATGGCAAGATTGCAATATTCACAAAATAATTATGAATTATTTTTGTAGAATGATTTAGAACAAGTGTTGTTGTAAATCTTGGAGATTTCCATGGAATAATGTAATCTCATATGATTGCATGAGATTGCCACCAAATCCAATATTATGGAAGGAGGCAATCTTCACTCCATAATCTCCATGCTTGATTGATTTAATTTGGGATTGATTTATATTGATTTATCAATATAGATTTAATCTAAATTAAATCAATTGTTGTTGATTTTTGCCAACACAAATCTTTGCCATTAAAAGAAACACAAATCAATGAGAGCCATTGGATTTTGTGTTGCCCATGGATTGAGATCCATGGATCCCAAAATATTATAAAAGGAGAGGCACCCCATTGCTCTTCTTTACACACAAGAGAACATAAGTCTCTCTCTCTACACATCAGTCCTCTCTCTTCCTCTCTCATGGTCGTCTACTATGAATGCCCTAGAGGGAGTCTCCATTGCCCCAGCGTCGTCGTTATGTTGCCCAATCGTTTGCTCGTGGATCTCCGTCTCCTTCGGTGCGCCTCGCTCATGAAGAAGGCAACGAATCTCGTGTGTCGAGATCATGAGATCCACTGCTTGGATCATCAACATAGATAGCGAGAAGCACGTGTTTCATCAACACGCTCGCAAGCGTCTCCTCCATCGGATCGGACTTGAGACAGGAGGTCTCTTCGTTTAGAGACTCGATCGCAACCACGGTTCAAGAGGTAATCCAATTACTTGTTTGTGGTTTAGACGAAATGATCTGAGAAGTGTTTTTGGATCATATGATTTCGTCGCATGAAAAAAAAAATTAATTCCTGCTGCTTCGAGCAACTAGTGCGACTAGTCGCTCCCGATCGCATACGATGCGATCCTCACGTTTCCATGATGTGCTTAAGGATCTTACCATATCCTTCAAGTGATATCAGAGCCTTAGGTCGAAGGTTTTGTATGTGATCCATGAACCGAGGACGACTTGGGTTCATCAGGGTTTGCGAAAGTTTTTTTTGCATTTCATTTTCATGTTTCTGATTTGAGATTATTTTAGACACTGTTTAAATTTTTTAAACACGAAAATAATAATTTTATTTTGTTCTTCATTGAATAAGGAAACTGTAGGATCTGAGTTTGCGTGATTTTGATTCTGTTTGCTCAAGTTATGCTCATTTTAGTGAACATGTATCCACAGTTTCGGGGACTGCGAATCTTAACGTAATTAAAGAATTAATGGCATATTTGAAACGCCTTTAAATGCATGCAAATCACTTAGGTTATGTTGTAAATCAAATTAGCAAACTTTAGGAACTTACTTTTCCTAATTTGGATTTAAAATTGATTGAGATATGGTATTTTTAGTAAGTGAGGGTCACTGCTGGAAATACTTTCCTAATCAAGAACCTAGTGATTGTTATTTAATCAGTTAGTGAAATTAAATTTTTTTAATTTCCTGAAATAATTGTACATAAATATTTGTGAAATATTTGATGATAATTATTTCCTTTATTTCCTTAAATTACATAGCCTTAACCAATAATTTGATTAGATGTGATCTAGATCACTAAATGGTTACATGATCTACATGATCTACATTCCAACAAACATGTTGCTTGAATAGGATTTGGGATTTGTTTAGCAAATCTCATTATAATGTTAATCAAAATTATTCTGATTATTACTATATGGTATAATTTCAGTTGAAGAACCGATGATCATCTCAAGTACAAAGTGATCTATTTTGCATTATCCTTTCCCGAGGTGGATATGGTGTCTAGTCGGGGAGCATTGGGGTAGCAGGTTGCACCGTGTGCGGTCTGTCCCACTCTCGTCGGTACTGGCTATGACAGCGGGTAGGGGTTAGTATAATGCTTAAGAAATCATGATGTTTTTCTACTTATTAAAATTCGAAATAATACGTATTTGAGATAATAGCATAATTCAAGTAACGATCAAGAATGTTTGTTGGATATTAATTAGATCTTTAATTTAATATGATTAGATTAATTGGGATCCAATTAAAATTAAAACACTCTATTATGAATAGAGATGTTATTTTCCCTTGGAAGAATTAGTCATAATGAATATGATTCATAATGATTAATTAGAATTTGAATATGATATGGAGGATCACATAAGTGACCACCATGGTCTCCCGTCAAGGCGAAGGTTTCCGTCGCCAGGGATTGTATGTAGGAGACGCCTGTCCGAAGTGACAGCTCCTGTATGCAAGCGCATCTGGAATTGGGCTCTTTGCTTCCTACGCACACATTAAGGATTAGTGCCCAAATCCGAAGCCTATCTTCGGTGTGTGCAACTATGTGATGGTCACCTAACTTTAAAATTGACAAGATAAATAGACCACATCTTAGTCTTCATTGTGTTGAGTAGGTGAATCAGGGGTTTGTCTTATGTATTGCTTGTGACTTGGGATCCATTTGCATTTTCTTCTTCTTTGAGTTTTGCGGTCCCATCCATGTGAGTCATCCTTTTTCATCTTTTGTGTATTTTTGTCTCTCTTATACATACATCTCCTCATTTGCATTGAGTCGTGATATTGGCTCTTGGGCTCAATCATCTTCGTCGAACCTTTTAGTTTCTCTTATCCCTCGCCCTCCTTGTATCCCCCGTATCATCCTTCTATAGCCCGGAATTGTTGTGCTTGTAGATATAGCCTGCATCGAGGATTTTCACTTACATTGATTATTGGAGTAAGTCAGGCACTTTTTGGGGATGCTGAGATTGATATCTTACTCTTGGTGGATTTGACTTTCAATATGTGCATAGGAACTTATTGAGGACTTTGATGATGCATGATCACTAGGTGTGATTATTATTTGATGATTTGGTCTCGCAATAGATTGAGGATGTGACTTATTTTGATGATCCGATGATGATTTCATGAGCATTGATTGATCCACCTATTTTGAGGTTCCCACCATATTGATTCAGAGGTTTGATTGACTGATATTGATTTGTAATTCATGGTGATGGCGACTGGAACCCACATGATCTCTCATATGCTTGATTGACCCATCCCAGATCTCCTGATTCTATCATCCACCAATGGCACCTAGAGGATTTTTTTGTTATTTATTGTGCCATCTTAGCTGATTGGATTGACTTGAGGGACATGCTATGATTGACCTGATTGTTTCTCCTCCCTCATGATCTTATGCCCTCCTGCCGATTGAGTGATTGATCGTTTTTGGAGACCTGAGATTCGATGTCAGCAACCCCATGAATTGATTGACTTAGTTCTTATGCCTTCCCCGAGGACTATCCGTGGGAGAATACGACACTTTATTTATGCCCGTTTCCCCTTGCTGATTGTGTTGCCTTCTGTTGGAGCCCACAGGACCGAGGCATCTCATTTGATTGTTTGGCCTCGCTGCTGATTGTGTTGCCTTCTGTTGGAGCATGGGACCGAGGTGTCTCATTTGATTGTTTTGGCCTCATTGCTGATTGTGCGCCCTATGGATGCACAAGGCCAAAGTCACAGACTCCTTTGAGTCTTTTCTCCTTGATGGTCCTCGCAAGGATGAGTATCACATTTCTGATTATTCCATGCCTAGTTCATAGTGCTCTCCAAGGGTTATCTGCGAGAGACTATGACAGGTTATCTTCGAGCGACTATGATACCTTTTTAGATCTACGGCCTCTTCTATTGGGTAGACGATCTATCGTCTACAAGACCATTCTGATTGACTCCAATGATTTGACGACCCTCGCAAGGTTGAGATCTATCTATCTTGCTATTCCATGCCTTAGTTTGCATTGCTCCCCGAGGAATATCTGTGGGAAAATGCAACATCTTCTTTACCCGGTGCCCCTTAATGACTGGCTGCCAACCCTATGATTTGGATCTGGTCCACCTACTTCTGAATCATCTTGTCTGTTGGATCCATGGGACCCATATGACTAGACTCCTTTGAGTCTCTCTCCCTGCGTTCCTCGAAGGATGACCATCTTTTCTCTAATCATTTCGATGCTTAGTTGGAAGTATGCTCTCCGAGGGTTGTCTACGGAACGCTGCCACATTTTCTAGATCTCTCAGTCTCTTATGATGGTAGATGATTTGTCAACTACCGAGATCGCTTCTGTTGATCCGTCTGATGGATCTGCCTCCTTTGAGTCTGCTCACCTTGATGACCCTTGCAAGGGTGAGCTCTTTCTGATTATTCATTGGACTAGCATGTATTACTCCCCGAGTGTCATCTTCGGGAGGATACATCATATTGTTGGTACTGGCTTCCCTTCTGGTGCTTCCTCTCTATTGGGGACGCGAAGCAGAGTCTTCTAATTACTCTATGATTTCTGCTCACCTTGAGGACCCTCGCAAGGTTGAGCCTTATATTATGTTGTTCGGTGTATTTCCTGCGACTCTCTAACCTTACGCTCACCGGACATCACGTTGTTGTCTCCTGCTCTTCACCTTTCAGACATCTCAAAGATCATGATTGATTGGGAGGAGTCTGTATTGCTCTTTCTTCCTCCTTGTCATACGGTATCGGTTATGATCTTCCATTCTTTCCGTATGAGCCGATGCTCTGCTTTCACTACCGGTCCCTGGTTTAGTTTTCTATATCTTGTCCCCGGTAGCAGACACCCACTTGATTACATACCCGGGTGTCCTTTCACGTTCTGACAGCGTCCTCGTTCTCACAGGGAGACGATGATGAGAGCACGGTATTCGCGTACCTGATATTGTCAGGTACTTCACACTCTTCGCTTAATGTATATACGTGTTGTGTATTATATTTCTTCTTTCTTCCATACGTCTAGTGTGACCCAGATCTTGCGCCATATATGTGTGTCTATACTTAGGACGTACTTGGTCCTAAGTATAGGGGGTACACTCAGTGTTCTTTCTCCATTCTATTTCATCACTCATGTTGTTGCTTATAATTAGGGATATCTCACCCTAAATATAGGGGGAGTGATGCGAACATTCTTTACAATCTTTTCATATATATGTATATATCAGCCTTTTCTTCTTTTCCTTTTCATTATTCTTTTTCTACAAAAAAGTGTCACCCCTTTTTGTCAGTTTTCTTTACTTAGGATGTACTTTGTCCTAAGTATAAGAGGGTTGCACCCCTAATTCATTCATTCTTTGATCCCCTCCACTGTCTCCTCTTTGATTTGTCTTTTATACTTAAGGATATCTCACCCTAAGTACGGGAGGAGACAGCCTGATCTGTGATCTGTTTATTCCCACCCTTGACCCTCCCTGCATCGTGTACAGTCTGCTATACTTAGGATTATTTGATCCTAAGTATAGGGGGGACGATTAACTTCTTATTCATTTATCTCCTTCATTCTTTCATTTGTTATTCTTAGTCGTTGTAGTATAGTCTTTTCTATACTCACTACGAGCTATGTCTTCTCTTTGTCCTTTCGATCTATGAGGACATAACTCATGCTAAGTATAGGGGGTCATATACAACTATGTATATACTTTAGCCATAACTCGTACTTTTCGTATAATTATTAATAAATATAACTAATAATATTATATAATTTATTAAAAACCATATAATAAGGTATTTATTCCTCAAATTCTTTTTGTATATACTGATTAATAAATCAGGTTAAAATAATTTTGCAAAATGATTTGAAAAATGGTGTGAACTGTTTGGAAAACTTTTTGTGAAATGTTTTCAACCTTTGTATAAACATTTTGATTGCGAAAATTATTTTCTTTGTGTGAAATAAAAGGATTTGAAAACCTATTTGCAAATGATTTTGAAAATGTTTGTAAAAATGTTTTGAAAAATGTATATATAGTGCTTGAAAAATCTTTGCAAAATCGTCTTATAATGTATGTAAATATTTGCAAAAATTATTTTGTACTATAGTTTTCAAAACTGTTTTCAAATAAATTTGAGGAATAAAAACATCACTAAAAATAAAAATAATCAAATGTACATAAAATTCTTTACTAATTGTATTTATCCCTATAAATTAACTTTTAAAATTATACATATCTTAACTCTTGTAAATATAACTAGTTGTATATACCCTATAAAATAATTTCTAAAATTATGTAAATCTTAACTCTTGTAAATATAAGTACGCACACCTGTGTAAATAGTTGTATATATTTTATACTTTGTATGCCAAAATTCTTTTTATTTGCAAAACTATTTATGTAAAAATTCTCTTTGGTTTCAAATTCTCTGAAAAATTGCATTATTCTTTGCATTATTGTGCATAGCATTTGCATTCATGTTCTTTTGATTGAGCTTGATGATTGAACTAGTCCAATAAAGTTAAAGATTGGAGCTTGGCTGGACCTTACTGCACCTAACTGCACTGGTTACTTAAAGGTACTTCAGGTCTATTAAGACTTAATTCTTTGAGGCTCAGGGATAAGTTCAAGTCACTTCATATAACTAACTAGAACTTTTCAAGACACACGCATGACTCTTGTCGGTCGTGACCTAACTTGGACACTTGCACCTTTCACTTGGCTCAACTCAGTTGGAGTAGTGAGGGGGTTGGATTTGTCAGTCTGAGACGCATACGGGTGGAAACATCCGTCCTCTTCTAGGGAGGGAAGTGCGTCCAACCTGGCCCCATTACAATAAAGTTGAATGACCGGAGAGTGTGTGTTGCGATAAAGCTTCAAAAGAGGGATAGTCTTCTTGCTCAAGAGGGAAAAGTCCTATGTAAATGCTGCTATAAATAGTATTTCAAAAAAACTGCAAAAAAGTGGATAGGCTTGAAAATAAAAATAAAATGCCTGCCGAAGTATAAGTTTTCACACCAAGGTCTAACCTGAGCTCCAAACTTTGATTTTGTACAGATAAGTTTAATAATCATAATCGATTCCATTTATTCGTTATTCTTTCTTACTTTTTGTTTTCTTCTTCTTCTTCTTTATTTTTTCTGTACTTATTGCATAAGTGTTTGCTAGGGACTAGCAAAGGCAAGTATAGGGGAGATGATGAATCTCCATTTCATCACCTTTATTCTATCATTTTAGCCTTAAAACCCCTATCTAATGCATGTAAATATCATTAATTTATACATAATAACAATCATTATTTATTGTATTATTTGTATTTAAATAAGGTTATGCCAAAGTTATAGAATAAAGAAAACAAAAGAAAAAGAAATAAAATATTGAAAATATTTTATGACCCTAACCACGAGACCAAGTTCAGAATGGAATTGGTCGACAAGGAATAAAGTAGGGGAAGATAAGGGCCAAAAATACCATTTATTTCTTCTTTAAATTATGCATTTTTGACACCTATTTTATTCTTTATTATTTATCAATCAAATAAAGAAACTTTGTACATAAAAGTTGTATAATGTGAACAAAATTACAAAATTGAGTTTGTACAAAAATAATACAATATGTATGTTTTATACAGAGAATAAAAAGCTAAAAACCGAACTTCATAGACCCATATCTTTCAAATAAAAACTCTAAACATACCAAAATCACCTCTAATGTATATAACTTTTCACAAGTTATTTAATGGTGGTGGTTTTATATTTTTTGGAGTGACTACGTGAAAGTTAGGTTTTTGACCCCTATTATACATTATACCGATTAAAATATTCATTTTATTCATCTTTTATTGTTTTTATAAATTCGTATTTTTATATTGTTGTAAATATTATTTATAACACATGTGTATATTAAAACTAAAATAAACCAAAAAGAAAATAGAAAATAAAATATGTCTATGAAAAGCATAGACAAAATACCTACGTTTCTATATGTATATAAATAAAAGGGGGATAGATTCTTTAATTGTTTATTCTTTCATATTTTTGTGATATTGTTAATATTATATAAATTTTATTAAAAATACAAAATCAAAATAAAACTCAATAAAATACACTAAAATAAAAAGATGAATATAATACATAGTAAAATACCTATATATACTTATAGAAGATACATATCTATTTATTTAAATGCATAAATAACATCATAAAAATAAAAATATATATATTTATACTCACAAAAATAAGTTATGAATATATAGAATAAAAGAATAAAATAATAAAATAAAATATACAAAATAAAAATAAAATTGCATAAAACATAGACGAATATACTTATAAATACACTAATAAAAATTACCTACTAATAAATAAAGCCAAAAAATAAAAAAATCATAATAATAACTACATAAAATAATAAACATTTCTAATACATAAAAATTAAGAAAATCATTTACTATTTTAATTTAATTATTCTTTAAATAAAAATTGCTATTTTGTCTTGTAGCGACCTGACGTGGACCAATCACGTCAGGTCGCGAGTTGACCCAAGTCAACTCCCCCTCTACGTCTGAATTGACGGGGGGACGTCTATTCCCCCAACTTCCGTCATTTTTCCCGCATGGTGTAAATATCCATCGTCTTCGATCTCTTCAAGGGAACTACTCCAGATCCATCATCATCCACGCCAGCTTCTTAGATCCGTTGTATATATCATAATTTCGTTATTATCGGGCGGTCAATAAGGGTGCATATACATGTGTATAGATAAGTACCTCTGCCTTCCTTCTCAAATTTGGTCATTTTCTTCGTCCCTGAACCCCCGGATCTTGGTCTATAGCGTATCCTTGTGACATGGGGAGTCCCTTGAGCATCCATGGCAGTTTGCAGAGGAGGAGGTGCAGCTAACCGCCTAGCGCCGACGACCTCTGCTGCCTACCCTTGCTGGCAGGTGAGAGCTGCGTCTTTTACTTTCGTTAGATAGTTTTCGATTCCAGAAATTTATTCATGCTTTAGTTTAGTCATTAGCTCCGTAGATTATCCTAATTAGGTCGATTCGAAGTTCGCCGGAGATCCTCTCCGACGAACCATTTCACTGTGCCCCGACATTCTCCGACCATCAGCTCACCTCCATTTTCTCGCCTACTCACCTCTCCACTTATATTCACCCTGTATCCAACCTGATCGAGCTTCGATCAGCGAAAACCTCGCTCTACCTCTGTCGCTCGTCGGAGGAGGTCCATTCCGCCTCATTTCGCCCCGATCCACCACCAACTAAAGGCCAAGACCTTTGGCATTTGCCCGTCTTGTGTGGAATGCACGACCGATGATTATTTTGTGATTATCACCCGTCCCCAACTTCCTCTATCCCTTACTCCTCCCTTCCCCCACCAATCCCTTCCCCCACCCACCTCTCCCTCCTCTAGCCCAAGTTCCTCCACTCTGCCCCTTCGAGTGGAATCTTATCACGCACTGCAGCGTGATCGTACTGATATCTTCATTCTTCGACAACAGGCAAGGAATGAGCCATTAACCAAGTCAGCGTGACCTGATTAGCGTGGGTCTTGTCCATGGATGGGAAGATTGGAAGGCAACTAGGGCGGGGGGAGGAAGGAGAGGGGAGTAAAGAGACCGGGTTGAAAGAGGGAGCTTTATGAATTAGTTTAGTTAAGATAAAATTTTGATTAATCAATTCATGATAATCACTCAAAAATCAATAAAATTCACCATTTGATCTGCAATGCGTGATATATCCGTGAAAATGCAAAAAATGGTGATTTGATAGATGTATGGAGGTGTATTCAACGAAGAGAAATTATGAAGAGAAATAAAAAAGTGACTAAATGGAGGAAGAAGATGATGAAGAAGTTTGGACAGTTATACCCCTCTTAACCGCACTGTGGTTTGAAAAAATCATGGTTAACAACTTATTGATGACTAAAGTAACAAAAGGGTACAATTGATAGAATGACAAGAAGTTAGGAGTATAATTGATATTCCTAAAAAAGAAAGGGCATAATTGAAATTTTAATATCTCAGATGAGCATAACTGATAAAAATCCCAAAGATTTATATTGCTTTTATTTCTTTAATGTTGAAATTTATGAACTATATTTATTATGTATTTTTTAAATTTCAATATGTTTTAAATAAATTTAAGGTATTTTACATTTCGATATTTAAAAGATTATTCGTAATTTTATATAATTTACAAAGATACAAATTTTATATTATGAAATGTTTTCATTCCCAGTATAATATATCGTATATATATATAAAATGTTATCTACCTATTTTAAAGGTTTTTATAGTCATTTTTGGAATTAATTAGTGGTATTGTAAATATATATAATGAAAGTAAATGCCTATGTTTAATTAAATTATATGGATTTTTTCATTACTTAAAAACATGGAATGAATTTATTTTTGATAATACAAAATTATTATTGTAGTTTATTATTTTCATATTAGAAAGTATATCTTAATTGTTAACATAAATGTATTTGCATTTCAAAAATGTAATTACATATGTAATGCACTCCACCAACCAACCACCCCCTCAATGCATATATACAACCTTTCCCATACACACCCTCTCTCATATGCACCCTCTCTTCAACGTGCCCAAACATATACACCCCTCTCTTCGCCATACCTACAAATATACCCCTTCTTAAGCTTTTGGACTTACACATATATTCTCCCTCTCTCATATACAACACTTATCAAGTAAACTGATCCTAATTGGCAACTAACAAATGTAATCTAAGTTGTGTATATCATTCTTACATTCTAAATTATCATTGACATATATATGTTTTAATTCTAACAAGTTATACCCAAGTTATTTATGCACAAAAAGCACAATCATGGCATGATAATATTATATTCTAGGTATAGTTATTTGTAATCATCATCAAGGTATTATAATTGACCACTTATATTCAATTTCAAACTTCTTATACAACTCTAAACATGAAATTGGTTGTGACATTTCATCACACATCTTACGTACATATACATTTTCATGTATAGTAGACTACAATCAACAAATCCAATATATCAATATACTAAATATGATATATAAACAATAATTTGAAGCATTAAACACACAAAGAAAATTGAATGTTCTATCAAAAATATGGAATCCTTAAACATGAATATATAACATCATATGCACTAAAATAATGAAAAGGAAGAGAGGATGTAGCGAAATATCTAATGACGGTGGGTGCATGGTCGCATGATGCAAACATTGGTCGTGCGGAGGACGGTCGTTGGAGCAAGGGACTTGGGGCTTGAATCACGTGGAATGAGAAAGGAATGCCTTGAGGTGTTCTATTTATAAACATGAGCGAGCACATCATGTGCACACCACATGCACAATCATGTGCTCTCCCACCAATATTATCGTACCACATGCCATCCATGTGGAAATTCAAATGGGCGAGCACATGGGGCCGATCAAACGTGTAGTCGATGTGCTCGCCCATATTTCTGATGAAGCACCAACACCAAAAGTATCCCAACTTCAAATGGGAGAGGGAGGTGCAAGCACAAGTGTTAGCCAGGAGCTCGCCCGCGTCTGAGAGAACACATGTGCTTGCCCCTCCCTCGATATTATATGCTCGCCATTCCCGCCTTTTTTTGTAATGTTCATATGTGATGCTTGATTTGTTCCAGATCTCGTAAGCCATCTTACATGTTGGTACACAATTGATCTCTTCTTTTATGACCACAAAAAGACAGTATACCATTACTTCCATTTGTATATATTGTACTTCTTGTACAGATCTGTCGGGATTGTTGTTGCTACAATACCATGGTATGCATATTTTGACTTGATGACATGACATTCCATATATAGTAATCCTTCGACTCCAAACAAATATGCACTCTCACTCTCCAAAAGTGGTAGGGAGGCGAAGTCTTACCAGTGTTACTGTCTATTGACTTTCGAAGATGTTGTTGTTGTTCATGACAACCATGTACGTTGAGCTAGTTACGTCATCTGCATGAACGGGGCTCTGATGCCAATTGTGGATTTATGTAGGATCGAAATTTCCTATGTGTCGCCCCCCAGCTTCTCCCCCTAGCAGACATCCCCAAGCTTCTTATTCATGTGGGTTCAACCTCAAGCCATCCTCTTTCCGTCATGCACCCTCCCTTGGTAGTACTCCCATACTGTTTCTCTCCCGCTCCTATCACATAGCCTAGGAAAAGTTGTTTGAATCAGATATGAGGTTTATAATCCACATATTCGAAAATGTTTTTTCCTCCCCCTTTACTTTAGGATTTGAATTTCTTCAGAACATTTTCTTATGGAATATGGTAATACTGTCCAATGCTCTTGATTTTTTCACTTGTCATGATTTTTGGTGAAGACACGGCTTTTGGTTCTATCACCGTCCACCTACTTTGGGAAGACAATGAATTTGGCCAACCTGTGATAGTGTTTTGTTAATTCATGGATGATTCTAGATCAAAATCCATTGAAATTTAGTTTTTTAGGGTTTTTATAAGTTGTACTCATACGAGATATTGCAACATCAGTCTTACCCTTCCATTTTTTGGAATATCAGCTGTGTCCCCAACTTCTTGTTATTCTATCACTTGTGCCCCTCGTGTTAGTTGCTATCCATCCTCAATGCAAATTCATGTTAACTTTGGGGATACAAGGGGAAATAAATTTAAAATGGGTTGAAATGAACCTCTCCCCCTCCTCACTATTCCTCATTCCTCCCCATCCCCCACTGCGCCTCCCCCGTGCCCCCTACTCCGCCCGTTGCTCCTCCCCGTGCCCCCCTACTCCGCCCGCTGCTCATCCCTAGCATCCTCAGCATGCTGCTCCTCCCTCGCGTCCCCTCCTCCTTCTCTACCCGCTACTCTTACCCAACCTCCTCCCCTCGCTGCTCCTCCCCATCCTCCTCCTGATGCTCCTCCCCCACACACCCCTCCTCCTCCACCTGTTGCTCCTCCCCCACATCCCTCCTCCTCCTCCTCCTCCTCCCATTGCTCCTCCCCTATGTCCTCCTCAGCCCGCTGCTCCTCCCCCATATCCCCATCCTCCCTCCTATGCCTGCTTGATGAAACCCAGTTTCATCATCTTAATTGTCCATTATTAACCCCCTTGCTTAAACATGTGTCAATAAAATCCAGATAAAGTCTTGTAATTATCAGAGTCCTTAATAAATTAAAAACCACAAAAAATCACAAAATTAAAATCTGTGGTATTTTTAGCCTTAAAAATACCCTTAAAAATATTTCGAGTCTTTGTTTGATCTCATCTCCAGTTTTTTGTCAACATGAAACTTATAGATCTCATCGAGATATACAACTTTCATGTTTTGAGTTTTCTCAAATTCGGCCAAATTAACCCTCAAAAATAAACTTTTCTCTCGGAATAATCTGATTGGGCCACGTGGCCCGTTCTGGGTGAGCCACGTGGCCCGCTCCTCTTGTCTCTTCCGCCTCCATCTCCAGTTGTTGGATCCCTTCTTGATCCAACGGCCAGAGTACCTCCATGCCTGCTATGGTTCTCTGTCGTCCGATCATTCCCTGCAGCTCATCGTCACCATCCGCTAGCGCCTTCACCATATTCAGCCACGTGGCACGACATGCGCCATCAGATCTCGCCTTTAGCTCTTCGATCATCACCATTCACTACTACTTTGAATTCCAACCGCCCGATCGAAGCCCTAATCCAATCACTACCATCCGCTAGTGCGCATATCTCAGCTCGACACGTGGCGCATTCAGCGCCCTCGATCGCTTCGCCTCAGATCTTATCTTATCCGCTCGTGAGCGCCTCGATCCAGGCCATTGAATCACATGATCCAACGGCCACGAACCCTTCTTCTACCTCACGACACCCACCTTCCCCACGTTCACCACCTCGCGCACTCAGCTCGCCCTTCTTATTTTCCTGTCGTCTCCAGCCACCTCCTCCATTACCCAATTGCCCACGGTCTTCCCCACTCTTCCCTCTACCTCACGAACTCTCCAACACCCCACGACACCTCTCCACTCACTCCATATCGCCCTCACAAAGCACACCTTCACCACTGGAACTGCCACTTTCAAATCTTCAAATATCGTGCCTCCTCCTTCGATTATCCCCTTCCACCTTTATACGGAGGGAGGCCCAGCCCTCCTCCTCCTCCCCGTGACAGGGGGAGGAGCGAGGATAGAGCGAAGACGACCAACCCTTCTGGTGATGACCCTCCGCTGATCACGGCGGAGCTGCGGCGCGATCAGCCCGCTCGAGCTGCCTCTACCGGCTGAGGAGGTCCAGCAAAGACCCCGAGGTGCTCCGATGACCTCGAGCCCAAGCCTTCACTCCATCCCCGACGTCAGGTAGGCCCTCCGATCCCTTTTGTATTTTTCTTTTATTTTCTCGTAATTCCGTAGGTCGATTCACCCATCTCCGACTCCCGTTGATTACTCCCCGAGCTCCGCCGCACATCCCCCTTCACGTGCCCATTTCTGACAGCCCCCTTCTCTTCCTCAGAACCTTGTCACCTTCTGACCCATCTCCTCCGCCATTTACGGCATAGGAGCTCCGAGCTACCATCGTCTACGCTCGCATAGCTCCCCATTCACTCCACCTTACACACAAATGGTGTTCGCTTGCTTCGGCTATGTTTCTAACGTTGCAGGTATCTAAATACTCATCGGCCGGAGTTATCACTGGAGATCATTTCTCGAGCGCCGCCTCTGGTGTCCAGGCAGAACCACTCTTCTCTAAGAAGCCCAACATCTTCGTCGTGCTTCAAAGTCCATCTGTGATCATCCAGGAGCGACCGCGGGTCTTCGCCGAAATTGGGAGGAGGTGGCGGAGCTGGAGCTCCTTCGCCGGAGCTCGGATCGCGCCACCTGCCGCAGCCAAGGACGAAGATATAGTTGTCGTTGGATGCTCCTCTACGGAGCACATCCAACGGCAAGGGAGAGCCCACGTCATCGACTAGAGCCTCATGCAGGAGCCGTCCGATCTTCGTAATCGGATGGCTTGCGATCTGCCGCGTGGCGTAACCAGAGCTGCACCGAGCCTTCGCATCAGAACCTATAGGCTTGGAGGTCCCAAGCCTAGTCCGAGCCTCCTAACACTCCAAGCCTAGCGGTTCGTGACTTCCGAGCCAACCCGAAGCCACCCAGAGCCTCTGTCGAGCCTGGACCGTCTTCCGAGCCTAGATGGCACGTGCGTAGCACGTGCCATCTGGGTAATTTGCACAGAGGTCCATCTTCTTCTCCAATATTGCAACCAGGTCCTGGATCACGTGCACTATCACGCCCGCCTGGGGATATTTACACCTTGGCCCTTGTGGGTTTTAATAATTGCAGATATACCCCCGCGCGTGTGGATTTGCCCCTTCCAGGGACCTGTTTGTAGTTATCATTTCATGTTTTCTTGCATTTATGCCCTTATCTTCATTGTTGCATAACTTGAGCATCATGTTTCCGTTTCAGTTGATTTCAGTTTCATTTCGAAGCTCGTTTGACGAACTTTTTCATGGCATGATCATTTCGTATAATAGACACTTTAATGTTGATGTATTATTTTGATAGCTATGTGTCTCTTATTACTTAATCTATGCCTTGTTCAAATTGAGTTTGTCATCTTAATTAAATCTGGAATTGACTTGTTGTTTATTTTGCTCATCATTTCGTACCTAGGGCATATTTGTGATGCATTTCATGGTATTTATCTGCATGATAAAAAATAAAATAAAATAATGCATGTTTCGATTTAATGCTTTGTCTTGTTGTGTCTTCATGCATCTATTTTGACCTATATGTTCTTCAACTCAACACTTAGTTAAATAGATTAAAAATCGGATAATGCGAGAGAGGCTCGTGTCCCTGAGTTCGACCATGGTATCTTGCCAAGTAAAAAAATAAATATACGACCATCTCATTTTGATTGATGTATTTAAATTAGATGGTCTTTGATGAGCCCATTTCGGCCTGACTGCGATGACGATTTGAAGTGTTAATTTAACACTATTAAAGAGCCGATTTCGCGACTCATCAAATGGCATTGTTGCCGGGGACACGGCTCATTTCTTATATTATTTGGAATTTTGTTTATTTAATTAAGTGTATCTTTTATAGGTAAAATTGTTCATTCATGCTGCATTATAAAATTTTCTTCTCTATCGATCTCTAACCTTTGTTTATGTGGCAGGGCCCTTGATCACTCAAGGAGGCGAGGAGTTGGTGCTTCCCGCTGTGAGGAGCCATAGAAGCACGCTTGGAGCAAATAGAAAAGAAACAAAAAAATGTCTTTGCATCGTTATTTCCATGCATAAACTTGTAATAACCGTCTTTACAGCTGTCTTCGATCGAAGACTCGCGTTTGTAAATGAACGATTATATGTGGTTGTGTGGGGATCGTCCCCACTTGAGTGTCGACCTAGGACCAGGCACGCGGCTCTCCAAGCTTAGTTTCAAATTCACATTTTTATGTGCTTGCTCGTAGGTAGGACACACCTAATTCAAGACGCACGTAGTTTCGCTTCATTTAGCCAATTTAAAAGATATTTTCTCCTCGCCAATAGAAGCATAATAGGTGCGGCTTTTATCGACTTGCACACATATTGATTTTGGTTTTTAAAACAGCCCTAGTTTTTCACAGATTTTTGCCAAGTCACTGCATGATTTCTCGCTTAGCCTAGATCGCGGTTTTTATCGAATACGTGGTTTTTTTCTCGGTTTCTCTCTCCTAGCTTGATCACCTAGGATTAATGGAAAATGGGAATGAACGGTAGACGATGATTGCTTTATTTGTGCTAACTTTAACTCAGTGACAACATTAAAAAAAATAACCGGGACTGTTAATCGCAAGTCAACCTAAAATGGAGTAAAACTTTGGTTTTGGGAGAGCAACACCCTCGATTACGCATTGATTTTTCACTTAACATTCTTTCTCTGCGTAAACATCTAATGTTTTATCACAAAAAACCGACAAGACAATAACCAACCTCGGGTTGGTTTCATGTGTGAGTTGGTGAAATTAAGGTCATGCTTGCTTGATTGAGCCATGTTTGCTACGATACACTCCCCAGAGCCTTAGTCACTCCATCCATCTCCGTAGATTCATCCGCTCATCTGTACATCCATCCATCTTCTTCGTTCACCTTGGGACCCTCCCAACATCAAATTCCATCTTTATACTTAGGATAATCTCAGCCTAAGTATAGGGAGGACCCGAGATCCCCGTGATTTTCTCTACTCTCCTTTCCTTGCCTTTATACTTAGGTTATTTCTAACCTAAGTATAGGGGGAGCCTCTCTTAGCTCCTGTATATTTCTCTATATTTAAATGGACCTATGGACTTGTATCATCTAGTGCTATGAGGACATAGCAAAGTTTAAGGATAGGGGTATACCGTATATACAATATATTTACTTTAGCTATAACCTGAAAAATTTGAAAAATTGAAACTTTTCGGCTAAAGTAAAATTTTTTGAACCAAGAGGACTCAAGTGTTTTCACGGCTTTTCTATACTATGTTACACTATTTTGATAAAATAATATTTTCAAAAAAGATTTGAAAAATGAGTTTTCCTTGTTTTGAAAAATATTTTGAAAATATTTTGAAAACTTTTTATTTGTGTGACATGGTTTTGAAAAAATTTTCTATCTCTTTTCAAGGAAAGTTGAGTCTAACCTGTGTTTTAACCTTTAATTTAAAAACCACAAAAAAGAGAAAAATAAAAAAAATCCTTTAGGAGTCATTAGTGACTACTAAGCCCAATTAAATAGCCGCATTCAGTGAGGGTTCGCCCTTAGCTGATTGGATGGTTTAGAGGACATCGCGTAAGGCCCCGTCCTCAAGCAACAGGCTCTGGCCTGTACTTACATCCATACTGGCTGAATGCAGATGCAACTATTTAATTGAGATTAGGCAGTCCTAATATCTCTTGAAAAAAAAGAGAAAAGTTTTTGAATGAAGGAGTTGGATTAATCCTCTACACTTACACTTCCACCCAGGATCCGAAATGATCAAGGAAACTTAGTTTTATGAGGTCTTTGAGATTTTAAGTTAACCAGCCTTAGTCATCAGGGTCTTAGACTTAATCATCCACATTTCCCTAGTTTTCTAGATTTGCATGCTATATTCCATGCTTAGTCTCAGACATAAAGAATATGATCAGCACATCACATGCACGACTGCGGTTTCGATGAGATGAGTTGATTTTTCACCTGAGGGATTGGGATGAGGAAGTCGAGTTTGGATTTGATCTAATGATGCTCGAGGATGAGATAAATCTTTGAAGGCTTCATGAAACCTGAGTGTCAGCAATTTTTAGCCAGTATGAGAACTTGGTTCTTATACTAATCTCTTGACATTGACCTAAGTGCCAGGGTGTGATATAAATAAAAAAAATTATTCAATGTGCGCCACCTCTTGGTAAAAGTAGTGGAGCTAGCCAAAAAAATATTACAAAGCAATGAAATTCCAAAGAAAGGCTCTCATTCCACAAAGTCAAATATCAAAGAGCTTCCACCAAATGCGAGCGCTCCCAACCATTTCAAGTGTCCACTTGGACCACCGCTATTAGGACCAGGAGTCGGGGCTTGCACCAAAAAAGGGCTCTGCATCGTAAATGTTACAAGTCTGGGTGTAGAAGGTACGATAGGTACTCAAAAAAGGCACACCCCGGTGTACTCCCAGGAAAACAAGTGCAGACGGATCCAACTTCTCTTGACGGACGCACTGATCAACACCAAAAATATGCGCTGCATAATAAGGCACTTGAGAGGATCCTTATTCCAATGAGAGGGAGAGAAGAAATGACACAATCCTATGCCCTCCATAAACTGCGTAATAAGGAACTTGAGAGGATCCTTATTCCAGGGACCTGTTTGTAGTTATCATTTCATATTTTCTTGCATTTATGCCCTTATCTTCATTGTTGCATAACTTGAGCATCATGTTTCCGTTTCAATTGATTTCAGTTTCATTTCGAAGCTCATTTGACGAACTATTTCATGGCATGATCATTTCGTATAATGGACACTTTAATGTTGATGTATTATTTTGATAGCTATGTGTCTCTTGTTACTTAATCTATGCCTTGTTCAAATTGAGTTTGTCGTCTTAATTAAATCTGGAATTGACTTGTTGTTTATTTTGCTAATCATTTCGTACTTAGGGCATATTTGTGATGCATTTCATGGCATTTATCTACATGATAAAAATAAATAAAAAAATGCATGTTTCGATTTAATGCTTTGTCTTGTTGTGTCTTCATGCATCTAATTTGACCTATATGTTCTTCAACTCAACACTTAGTTAAATAGATTAAAAATCCAGATAATGCGAGAGAGGCTCGTGTCCCTGAGTTCGACCTTGGTATCTTGCCAAGTAAAAAAATAAATATACGACCATCTCATTTTGATTGATATATTTAAATTAGATGGTCTTTGATGAGCCCATTTCGGCCCAACTGCGATGACGATTTGAAGTGTTAATTTAACACTATTAAAGGGCCGATTTCGCGACTCATCATTGCTGCTCCTCCCTAGCCTCCTTCGCACGTCCTCTACGGGGTGATGGAGGATAGAACCCCCATCTGATACCTTGAGGAGTTGTTGCGATGGACGAAGGCTAAGGTTGCGTCGAGAATATATGCTAGGAATGATCTCCCCTTGTTATGTTGTTATATGGTTACAATGGAGGTCGGCGAGCCTACGTCGAACAAGAGAGAGGATGTTGTAAGGGTACGACCCTTCATCTGCTTGAGAGGAGAAGGTCCAGGGGATGCTGATGTGGTAGAGCCACGAGTGCTGGACATATCTCGTTTCCTCGAGGAGCAACAACTTCAACCGATATCTCCGGAGGGTTGGTGGTTCTATGGGGATCCAGATGCTGCGACGAAGATGTTTTGCTTGAGACCTGGAGACGTGTTGGTGAGGGGGTGCCGGACGAGGGGGAAGGAGGAGGAGTCAGGGGCGGAGGAGTCTGGGGAGTGGAAAGAGGAGAAGGGGATTTTTTAGACAGTTATGCCCCTCTCAATCTCACCATGATTTGAAAAAAATCATGGTTAAGTTTAACTCATTGACGACTAAAGTAAAGAAGGGTCACAAGTGATTGAACAATAAGAAGTTGTGGGCACAACTGATATTCCAAAAAGGGGAGGGGCACAACTGATATTACAATATCTTAGAGGGGAACAAGTAATAAAAACTCTTTTTTTAATAGAAATGTGAAAACAACCAGTGAATTTATCAATGTTAAATTGTTTACCGATTGAATTCTATACTGATAAGGAAACTTTTTTGTTATGTTCTCATATTTTCTTACTGATAAGTTCTTTTGTGGGATTTGGAACTGTAGTCCAGAAATGGTTGTCGTATTGGGTGTAATTATTGCAATAATTGTCCATTGGATGCTCGTTATATGCATTTTGATGGAATTACTTTCATTTGTGTATCTCTTGGAATGAAATTTCTTGAAGAAGGGATAACATATTTACATTGTTGCAACAATTACATGATTTTTAATTTTGTACATGCGTTAGCTTTTTGGAATTGTCCTTCAGAAGTGTGCACAGATTTCTCAAACGTAATTACTTGCACATGATCATCTAAGATTATTGATTTCTAGATGGCCATTTGTATGCACAGATGGAATTGGAAAGAGTAGAATCATGTTCAGAATGCAGTCAATGCTATTAAAATCTTTTTTGGAAGAGAAATCTGAATGTCACTTTTTTAAAGAAGTCTTTGGAAAAAAAATAAATTTTGAAATGAGTAACATTTGTTACTATATATAGCAAATGCATCATTGCAAATGGGTCTGCAAGATTATGACTTGTGCGAATGAAGATTTTTTGTAACAACTTGCTGTCAGAACTTCGAACAAATTATTGAGTGAACTTCAGTCTAACCAAGAAGATCACCCAACTGAATTACATTACCAATGCGTTTATTTTATCTCATGGAAGCTGAAGACACAAATGTTCATGGTATCGCAAATAAGAATAACTTTTTAACAAACGTATAAAGATGTTATAAAATATGGAAAGGAAACTGGTATAAAAGATAAGACATAAAAAACAGCTAGACGGAAAGGAGCTTTTTATTTAGCAATCACTAATAATGTCATCCTAAACTTTTTAATCATATGCATCCTTTTTGGTTATTGAGACTCAAGAATATGTGCATATGTCCAGTTCACAATATCTTTACAATCATATGCATAAGTTCATAATATCTTTACATCTGTTTAAGTTCACAGTATCATTCATTGGATTTTTAAATATTAAAAAGGAGTTTGAGATGGGAATATCCAAGACCATACAATAGTCATGGAATCATGTAACAATTGTGTAAACATGTTTAATATAACAGTGTGTAAACTCCCTGTAGACCAAACTGGATCAAAATTTCGCTCACAGTTCCTGAAGTTCATCAAAACCAAACAGAGCAGAGATACTAAGATGATGCAACCCTTGAAGTTCTATATAGGCACCGTTCCTCTTCAAAAGTATGCTCGCATATCTTCGAACCTACTAAAAAAATTGCCTTTAAAAAAAATCACAATTGCATATCTTCAAGTTACACGTTTCCAAATCTTCAAAACATGTCCCTCAACTTCTCATTCCTCATTCTTCATTCCCCATTAAGTAGTTCATACATGCAAAATCACAATATATAAGATAAGTGGCATTGTGGAATAAAATCTAAACATCTCTTCCTAGTATATATAAGATAGGAATTATCGTACCTTTGCCTTACATGTAGTTTCATGATGGCCCTTCTCTCTGCAAAATTGGCAAGTCCTTTTTATTACCTTGAGATGAGAAGAAAAAGCTTAGATGCTTGCTTTTATCTGCTTTGATTTTCGAGTATGTCCCATCGCGTATATCGATTAAATCATGGGCTACATTTGCATTGTTGGTTGACTTGGGGTTTTGGAAGCTTGAGGTGAGGAAGGAGCATGACAAAATGTCATAATCTCCCTTTGATTTTCTTGGACTATTTTCTTAGATAATTGAAATTTTTGGCAACTTAAACTTCCCCACTCATACATTTCATTGATTTCTGAATGGAGCCCCTATATAATGGCAAGTATCGGCTTCTCATCATTAGATAGTGCATGATTAGTTTCACAAAATCTTGCATTTATTGACCATTGATCAAACAGATAAACATACAATGATTCACAAACACCCTTCTTCTTAAAAATGCACAACATGTGACAATATAAAAATTTCATTCGAATTGAATTTCTTACACAAGCAAGATCTAATAGTGGCTGAACGGATAATTAGACTGTCACTTGTATTTCGATGCAAGAAAAGCTTGTAAATAGTTATATCATCCAATCATGAAATCTTCTTACATTCATAACTTACTGTCATCTTATGTTCTTATTCGAACAATTTGAAATTAGTAGGTGTATATAACATTAATGCTTGCAATTCAATTGGACGTTGCCATGACGAGCCTTGTTGCTGACGCTTTGAAATCTTCTCCTTCTTCAGCATTTCGATGAGAAGTCGATGTTCTTTCATATTGAATGATAAAGTCGGATAATAGCGTTTACGAATGAACATAGCCAACAAAGAAAAATACATCCTTTCTGATCTTTCGTTTGAGGACATCCCGACCAAGAACACATCTTTCAAATATAGAGGAACCCGGTGTTTGCATACATTATACATCTTTTCAAGCCAACTCCCATCTGGTACATTATATGTAGCTTCTCAATGTGTCCATTTAGTTTCGAACTCTTCTGCTGAGTCACATATGAAAATCCATTTATTATAATCATGTCCAAATATTTTATTGCTCCATAGTCGATGCAGGTGAATCGAGGTATTTTTCTGTATGTATCAACTGCAAAATCTGTGTGGTAGCAAGGAATACCAATGAGATTGCCTCTCTCATTGCAGGATCTTGATAAGTTATTTATGGTAGTGGGCATATTTCCATGCATGCATTTTAACCAAGTCTTGAATAACCATGTAAATGTTTATGTGGCTTCATCTACCAACAAAGCACAACCAATTATAATGCCGGTTGCCTACGATGATTAATGCCAGTGAAGGGTGCAAAAGGCATCGGGAACTATTGGTTCTGTATGTTGTATCAAACACTAAAACATTTTCAAAATTCACAAATGAAGTCCTTGAACAACTATCGACCCAATACATCTTGTCATTCAGTCTACGTCGATTTCCATTCTAAAAGAGAAATTAGAATCTACATTAGTCTTTTCCTTAAAGCATCTGACAATTGATATGCATTCATTGCTAATATTGTTCTTGCAATTTCGTTTAATTTGGTCCCAACAAACTTGATCGGTAACGTGTAGCTCACTAGATGCACTCAAAACCGAGGAATTTTGGAGGTGTTCAAACCACGCATGTGTAATGTGTCGATGAGACTTCTTGTACTCGAAGATACTTTTCTGTGTGATCGAAGCGTTGTCACTTTCAATGGACTTGCGAACTCATGATTGTGTTCTTCATGAAATTGTTTTATGACCTAACACCCTTCACCACTTTCACAAACCCACAAGTGAGCATCCCATCCTTTTCGACTATCTCGTCTTCTTTTCATTTCTCGTCCATCGTATCCTTCAGTCGGATCTTTATATCTCTCTTTTGAACAAACAAAATTTCGAGCGATAACAAGTTTAATTTTCATCAGTCTACGCAATGTGTCCTTACGGGTAGAAAATCCAGTTCACCTTGCATATAGATTATAGTATTCTAATCTCAATTTCCATCCCAATAAATGGAATTACACCTTTATCTTCATCCTCATCAACACGTGCATTCTAATTACAGACATCCACATGAGCATCAACATGATACTATGATCCATTTCTTGTGCTATTATCATCATCTATATAATTGTTATCAGCACCATCTCTACAAGTTTTTGTCAGTTTTCCTTCCACAACGATTGATGCATATGAGTACAAATATCCAACAAAATGAAAATTATATGATATGCGTCGATGATGAAATTTTAATTAAAAACATATACATAAAAAAAGTTAACATCATCTATAAATATAACTAAAACCGGATACTTCAAGATTCCTCCCCGTTCCACACGTTGCAAGCTCCAACGCTTCTCTTCACTTCTCCCCCGTTCTCCCCCGAGTTCTCCTTGTGCCGATACGTGGACAATCCCTTTGTCTTTCTTTGTCAGATTACACGTACGAGCCCATAACGCCAGCTGTTTCGATTTCTTCCTATGTCTGCCGGATGGAATTCTCTATTTCTATTTGTGAGGTTACATTTTCCATTCCGTAACGCCACCTGTTCCGAGTTCTTTTTATTTCTATACACATGTTCTTTCCGTATGCCATCCTTCTATCTAATCCCATTATTCTTTGAAAACCACCGACAATGAGAACGCCTTTCCTCACACTTTCGTTTTCGGTTCTCTCACTTCTCTCCATTCTGCGCCCGCATCCATTCCTCTTCGTTCATCTTTCCGGTCTTTGCTTGAGGCGACTATGGAGGTATGCATATTTTCTTTTGCATTTGCTTCAACAACACAACATGATAGCGATGCATAACTCCTCTCTTCTTCGTATTTTGTAGGGTTCCGTTGGGGCCTCAAATCGACTCTTGCTTTTCTTCCCCCATTCTGCGCTCGCATCCATTCCTCTTCGTTCATCTTTCCGGTCTTTGCTTGAGGCGACTACGGAGGTATGCATATTTTCTTTTGCATTTGCTTCAACTATACAACATGATAGCCATGCATAACTCCTCCCTTCTTCGTATTTTTTAGGGTTCCGTGGGGGCCTCAAATCGACTCTTGCTTTTCTTCCTGCACTCTCTTTTAGAGTCCTCAAAGGTATTCGTATTTCTTCTGTGTTTACCATTTGTTATATTTTATTGTATATGTCAGGTAGACTTCTCTTTTCTGTTTACCCTTTCTTCTTTTTTATTGTGTTTCGATTCTACCTGAATCAGAGGGTATGCAATCTGCCGAATTTATAATAATTAGATGTTTGCTTCAGGAAAATGGAATCTATACCAATCGAGTGGTTTTGTAAAAAAAATAAAAGTCTATTTTGAAAGGAGGAGATAATATGAAAACATGCAACATGGTACATAGCATGCCTCTCGACTCAATGTTACACACCGCAAAATTCGATTTTTAGCACCTCCTACTGGACAAAACGACTTAAAGATTATCTCGGTTTTGGCCGAATCGGAGGGGATGTGAGCTATAAATTTGATAGAAATGGGTTTTTTGCTTTATAATAAATGACTTGGTATGTATTGAGTGGTTTTGTCAAAAAAATATCACTCTATTTTAGAAGGACGATATGGGAATCAACACTGACCGTCTGAATAAGAACAAGGAACCTCCCAAGCAAGCACTGGATTTTTTCCCATTGATTTATGATTGTATTTTTAAATTAATTTGTGAATAGTTTGACTTATTTTTCCAGTTATAGAAATTTGTAATTGTAAACTCATTTAATCATTATTGCTTCCGGTTCAGGTAAAATTCTTTGTACTCGGGTTATCTTTGGAGACTACAACGAGTGTTCTAAGGTTAGAATTTTTCTTTAAGCTTTTCCCATAAATTTTTTTTATCATTTCATGATCTATTAAAATTTCTATTTAATTAATAAGAAATGTTGTATCATAATATTCTCCCCTGCCATTAAATGATGTTTTTCGTGATGCAACTAACCTTGAAATACTCTTCCTCTTTATATGTAGCATTTTGTTATTTAATTGTGTAAGTAATATTTATTGTTATGTGTATTGTAATATATATATGTCCTTTTATGGTTAGGCTATAAATAAATGTCAACGGAAATGTCGGAAATCTACAAGCAAAATAGGCTCCATCGGCGTCATGTGCTTCTCAGTAAAAAAAGAAAAGATAGAAAACAATATAATGATAGCAATTTGTTAGTTAATGATGAATATATGATATATAATGATTCAGTTACAAACGAGGATAACTTAATTGTTTGTTCAACTTCTAATGGAGAATTGGAAAAGTTACCTAATCCTTCAAATACTCAACGTCAAAAATATAGGCTGAACAGACTTTATAGAGAACAAGTACTTAGAACAAAAAGGACAAATAAAGGAACTAAATCAAGTTTGGATCATGTTTATATTACCTCATTTGTTACTAAGGAACATGGACAAGAAAACAATGAATGTGTTGAAAATACTGTTCTGCCATCACCATCAAATAGATACAAAATGATTATTTCCACAACATCTACAAATCTTCCTACAACTATGTTGATGGACGATAGCAATTATGATGTTCATAGTGTATATGAAGGTAAGATCTTACAAATTTAATAGACTTCTATTTTTCTTCACTGGACATAAGTAAATAACTTCTTACTATGTGTATATAATCCAACCAGCTTTGGATTTCGGCAAGTTTGGGTTGTGAATATGATTTACATTTAACTACTTCCTTTCAATTATTGTTTTCCAAACAACAATTGCCTTCATGGAATTTCTATCCATATAAGATGCAATCTTAACTTTTTCACATGCTTACTATCAGTTGATTGTTTAAATACTTTAAAATTTTTTAATTTCTAAATATGTTATTTGTTCAGGTGAATGTCAAATTCTAGCCGTCTAATCTACATATCCTGCTGGTTACTTTCTGCATCTTTGTAGGTATTTGCATTTGTGTTGTTATTGTAAACATTGGGCAATTATACGTAATTCGTACGTGTGTCCGTTTCTTTTGTTGGTTAAAACATTAAACTTCATGGATGAGGTTTATGTTTTGTTGTGTTCTTACAAATTCTCTATTTATTTCTTTTGCAAATGGAAACTTCTCAGTTTATATGTCTGCCTGTATCTAAATCTGCTTATCCCCGTTGTCTATGGCGTCCGTCGCGAAGCGCGGGTTCAGCCTCTAGTACACATAACATGGAAATAAAAAAACTCAACCGGACCAATATATACTCAGCTGGACCAATATAGTCTTACCTTAACTACATCCAAAGCAATTGTTTATATCACACCAGGTCTATGCAAAATAAATAACTATCCAATTCCCATCCAATATCATATTTGGTGAAAGACGAAATTGTCAAGGTACAAAATAAATCTAGCAAAAATCCATTAAAACACGACAAAGAATAGAAGCTCAACTCAATTAAAGACAAATTAACACAACTTCACAAATATAGCAGAGAATTAAAATCGATTAATAGTTCTCCAAATGCTAGGGGGACTAGTGAACACGATTAGGAGGAGATAGAGAGAGAGAGAGAGGATTACTTCATGTTAAGGGTGTGGTGATGATTCGGGCTCATGTGGGCGTTGACGGTGATGACCTCGTCTTGTGTGCACGTGAATGGATAGAGGAGATCGTCGTTGGTAAGGCTCGCTGTTTGTGCGATTGGGAGGGAGGGAGCATAGCCGGCAAGACCCCATCTTGTGTTCGCACGACTTGAGAAATGAGGAGAGCGTCGCTGGTAAGGTCTTGGTCTTGTGTGCACATGACTGAAGGGAGGAGGGGAGCGTCACCGGTAAGGTCACGGTCTTGTGTGCATGTGGCTGGAGGGAGGAGGAGTGCATGTGGCTGGAGGGAGGAGGAGAGCATCACCGGTAACGTCCTGCTCTTGTGTGTGCGCAGCTGGAGGGAGGCATGGGGTGCATGGGGAGCACACATGGGTATCGTTGGCGAGGCCTGTGCGCTACTGTTGATGGAGCGAGTGGGGAGCTCATGTGGGTGTCGTGCTTGCCAGTGAAGGAGTAGATACAAGTGAGGATGGAGAATAGTACATGCAACGTGAGGGGAGTGTGGAAATAGTATGGGTAATGTGGGGTATGAGTAGGGATAAAAACGAATGTGAATATATTCTTATCTGATCCGTCATCGTATTCGTTTATATATATTTTGACATTCGTATTCGTATTAGTTTTAAATAGATGTGGATATGGATATTACTTTAACACTCGCTAATAATCGCATTTGTATTTATATATTCGTTTTCGTACATGAGTATAGTAATTGATTTTTTTATAATTGTGTGTAACAATATTTTATGATTGTATTCACCATTGTTAGTATAATTGTTGTGAAATTACTATATCTAGTATATCTATTTTATGTATAAACTATCCTAAACACATATATTTTAGTTAATATATTAAACATTTTTGTTATTATTGGTATCTGATTCGTATTCGTTTTTTAAAGATATCGTAATACTTTTTTTACATCTGTCAATATTCGTATCCACATTCGTATTTTAAAATAGATAAGGATATAATTATACCTATATTCATATCCATATACGATCATTTTCTTCCTAATTAGGAGGTAGGGATGTGGGAAGAGGAAGATGCAACTTTAGGGTGCGTTTGGATAGTGGGTTTAGGTGGGTTAACCTGGTAGCAGGTAACCTATTTTTTGGGTTTTGGTGTTTGGATAGAGGGTTAAACTGAGGGTGGGTTAGAAGTGAGTTTATTGTAATATAATTGTATTGGAGTTTGAAAAAGTGAGTAGTTATTGTGATGTGACTGTATTGGAGTTTGAAAAGTGAGTAGAAGTGTGGTAGTTTATAATTTTTATGTGATATGATGGTATAATATATTAATTTTTGATGGAATTGATGATGGGAAATTAATTTATTTAATTTTTTTAAAAAGATAAAAAATAGACCCCGGAGGAGAAAGGAGTGGATTAGGGAGCCCCTAACCGAACATGGCCTTAGTTACTTTACCGCACCAATCCAACTGTAGATGTCAATTGGAATGGATGGACGGGATGTGCAGAGCAGATAGACTACGGGCCTTAGCTCCTCATATTAATATCCGTTTTCATCCGTTCTTTCGTGTCTTCACAAAGTTGACGGGGTTGAAATGTCAATTCCGCCCCTCATCTCCTTGAGATTCACAATTGAATTCACGCTTCCGGGCCCCACAACCCCGCATCTTCCCCCATTTTGTGGCAGAAGACCATCCACGTTTGCCGCCCACCCCCACCCCACCGTCGCTCCCCTCCCGCAGAATTGGAAGACTGGTGAGGGCCGGGAGCCATGTCGAACGCCATCGCCAACGGCTTAGCCGGTGCGGGCGGAGGCATCATCGCCCAGATCATCACCTACCCACTCCAGACAGTACGCCCTTGCACGACAAATCATCGAGAATTTCACCGAACACCTCACACGCGCCCTTCCACCCGCAGGTGAACACCCGCCAGCAGACGGAGAGGATCGCCCGGGACGACAAGGGGAGAGGGAGGGGGAGGAATCGCGGCCCGGGAGAGGGGGAGGGACGCTCTGGCAGATTGTCCAGGTGCTGTTTCGACTCCTCTGGTTCCTTGTGTGTGAATTATTGTTTTTCTGTGTGATGTGAATTGTTCGCAGGTCGTGAAAGCCGAAGGTTGGGGCGGATTGTACAGTGGCCTGAAGCCTTCTCTGATCGGGACCGCCGCTTCTCAGGTTTGGAATTTGATCGCTTCTTGTTTGTCTATCACGGCAATTCTAAGAAAGTCATACCACATTTGGAGATGTCTATTGCTTCTAGTCCTTACATAGGCAAAGCTTACCAGCAGTAACACGCAAATTCTAACTTGAAGACGATAATCTACTAGTTTTGGTTTTCAACATTAAAGTTGTATGTTGTGATGGGCAAAAACGGCATTTGGAGATGCCAATTGCTTCTAGTTCTCTTTCATTCCCAACAAAACTCCTCGCCGCTCTCCCTAACATCGGTCCGAAATTTAAATAAAAATAAAAATGCATTTTTTCTCCAGAATACAAGCTTGGCCTCTGACGGCTGATGGACTCGCGGTATAGCACACAGATGCTCTTGGAGGAGGTTCGCCCTGTCAGATCAGGGCTAGTCGTGCCAGCAGATTATTCATATGTTTTCTATTAGTTACTAACTACCAGACAACAGTGCACTACTTTCTTTAGTTAGAAGAAGTGAAGCCTATCTTAAGAATGGACCAATTATCACAGTCAGCGACATTTTCTTAGAACAAAAGAAAAGTATGGAGAATAAGTTTTGTCGAGAATGTCCTGAGAGTGAATTCAAAACCACTGTTGTAAAAAGAGAATGTTTTCGTTTACATTTCGTAATAGGTTAAAAAATCCGGATATTGCCAGATATGCAATCTCAAGGCCAGGAATACCTTAGTCTCATTAAAAATGATGCCCATAATATATTCTTCAAGAAAATTGAATTTCAACACCATGTTGCCCGTAAATATCCACCTTGCCTGGGCCCATACGACATGGTGTTGAAATTCAATTTTCTTGAAGAATATATTATGGGCATCATTTTTAATGAGACTAAGTATTCCTGGGCCTTGAGATTGATATCTGCGCAATATCCGGATTTTTTAACCTATTACGAAATGTAAACGAAAACATTCTCTTTTTACAACAGTGGTTTTGAATTCACTCTCAGGACATTCTCGACAAAACTTATGAATTGTACTATGTAGATTTTACCCATAAAAACACTGCTTCCTGCGTAGAGGACAGGTACATGGTTTCTTTTAGCCCTTTGTTTTTGCATTTGGGCATCTTGCCGAACCACACATCTTGTCATTGCGAGATTTTGCTGCAACTTTGCTGATGTTTCATAGAGCAGTTAGGGCTCAATTTCACTCTTCTGGCTTCGTAAAAATGCTCAAATTGAATGCTGACTATAAAGAAACATGCAATTTGCCTCCAAGTAGGCTGGGTCGTACCTGGGGAAAAATATCCATCTTGCTCTAAAATAATCCACTTGAAATAAAGATTTGGAAAATTTCTCTCGAAAATATATCCAAAAAGTCTTTTAATATTCGAAATTATTTATATAAATATATTTTTTGTACATCGCATCGTCTAAACTTCCACTCTCATACACTCCCTTAAACCTTTATGAAAAATTGTGTTCAATCTTTTGTCTGTATTTACAGGACTGCCTTCTGTTGATGTGCAGGGAATATATTACTATTTCTACCAGGTTTTCAAAAACAGGGCAGAAGCCATTGCCGCGGCTCGCAAGAGGAAAGGGAAGGGTGATGGGACTGTGGGCATGTTCTCATGGTTGGTCGTTGCTGCAATTGCTGGGTATGTTGGTTTTGTTGACCTATTAGCATGGAAAAGGACTTATTTATTTATAACTTTTTACACGGTCTGCAGATCTCTGAATGTACTGTTGACAAATCCAATCTGGGTTCTTGTCACAAGAATGCAGGTAATCTGGGCTACTATTTTTTGTGATCGTGTGTGCGCAACTGCAAAATATCATATTTCCTGCTGCTGACTCTAAACCATTTTTTATATGAGATAGATTTGAGCTGAATACAATGCAATGGGATGATTCATTAATAAACCAAAGTCCTCTTTATATAGGAAGATGCTAATACAATGCAATGAAATGATTCATAAAAGCTAAGTCCTCTTTACATCGAAGATGCTATGTGTAAATTACATCCATATCTGTATTTAGGGAGAAGAAACAAACTATGATAAAACAGGAATCAATGTTATCGTCATCGTAATGTGAACCTATAAGCCCGTAAAGCTGCATGCATTAACCTTGTGATTACATTTATACCTTCATCTTTGTGCCTCTACATCAATAGTCTACATTCCTTAATTCAAATGACATTGGTGGAGATGACATGCTGAGGTGAATAATCTTTAATTACTGGCTGGGGATACCCCGTATATCTTGCTTCTGAAATCGTTTTAAACAACTAGTGAATTGCCAATTTGGTTCGTTGGGCACATTGAGGGATAGATTGATGTCAATGCAATAGGAAGGTGTATTAGTGAAGAACAAGAGTGTTGGTGAAGTTGAGAATTTGGTTGGCAGATTGATTTTGGGAAGTTGGGAAGTGGGGATGCAACAACATATAGATGAAATATTGCTGAAGAAGCTCTTCATCTTCGAGGTGATAGATGGTTCCTGGTCTAAGGTCTTGAAAAATCACACAAGGAGAAAATGCATTTTAAACCTACTCAGGTCTGAAGATGTCTTGTGGGACATGTTTTATTGCCGGTGCCAGGGGTCACATTAAATGATTATAGTTCAGGAATGTGAACTTTGGACAATTTGAATGTCTTTGAGGATAATTAAATATTTATAGCATATCAGCATTATATGTTAAACTAGGAATTTAGTCAAAACTTATATTATTGCTATCCCCACAGTCTGCATGAAAATTATTTGCAGTGATGATATTTTTGTAAAATGTCATAGGCTGTTACCAGAAAGTTAGAAGACAGTCACTAGTCACTGCATCATGCATAAAATTTATGCGAATAAATTTTCACTTTGAATAAATACCTGATTTTAAAATGAGTGAAAAACTGCAAATATATTATAAATTTGAAGTAATTGCAATTTAAATTATTATATTAATCATGAACACATATGTATTAAGTATGCATGCATTCGAACCTTGCATTGTGTTGCCTTGGTTTACTAAAACCCGAAGCTGGATTCATTGAAATCCACTCACAGATTGGTGGGTTTAAACCCAAATCTGCCAGATCAATTTACAACATTGCTCGAGTTTGGAGTCTTTCTTGCAGCACTCTTGTCTCCACTATCGACTAAAGCTTTTCACAAGCTCTCCTACTTGAATTTTTACATTCTTGGCAGGCTCCATAAGATGAAGAAACCAGTTGGGTCACTTAGAACGTAGTGTTAGTGCTTAGCATGTGGTTACATTTGGTCAGGTATTTCCAATTATTTTTTATAATAATTAATTTCACATTTCTAGCAGAATTATGCTTTAATGCATTATAGCACCCTAGCTAAACCTAGATCGTATGTAGCTGGAAACCTCGCATCAACAGTGTTGGGTACCTTGTTCAAGCATGTCCGGCATTAGCAACCCAAAGGGCTCCTTCCTAAATTGAAATAGTTAAATATGCATTATCTATCTTTATAATTTGTCAAATAGAGATGAGACGAGATGTTGTATCGCTGGTCCTATGAAGCAGATTGCATATGGTTCATATGAAAGAAGATAATTTGAGTTCATCAGTTTTGCTCCTATTTTGTTTTCCAAGATTGATGGACAAACTGCTAAAAAAAGATTATATTTCAGCATTATGTATATGTTTATATTGTTAATTTCATCTTTTTCACCATTAAACACTTTGAGGTCAACTTTTATGCTTAAAACCATCTTCTTGCACGGCTTTTTTTGTGGAGTTATTGACTATTATAAATAACGGTTTCATTATGAATAAATGTGATTGCTGATTAAATATTCAAATGAGCACTAAGCTGTCCTTTTTGATAGTACAAAAATCATTTTTTATTGACAGATATCAAGAATTTTTATTTCAGACGCATACACAAGCAGAAAGTAAAATCATGGAGGGGAAGAGGAATACCGTGCTAAGGGAAGCTTCTCAAAGCCTGTCATCCGATCTTACTGTTTTCAAAGGAAAGCTAGCAGAAATCGACTCTGTCAAACCGTACGGGACACTTCAAGCGGTTGGTAATTTTAGTTGTCTTCTTACCATTTCCCTCTTTTTTTGTTTTCAATAATTAACTTTTTATTATTTTCTGCTTCACGCCTAGAATTACACAAGTATTCAATATTTTAAGCATATCCAGAAGAATTATGACATGTGAATCTGTTGCTTCAATGCTTGTGTAAGGAGTAGAAATGACCAAAAAATCTAGACTCACGAGTCTATTGATTTCATCTTTCAGTGTTAATGTTATTTATTGGATATATATGTGTGTATATATATTGGTTTTTATCTGTTATGCCTCTCCGAGATATTGCAATATCAATTATACCCCTCCTTTTTGGGAATATTAGTTGTGCTACCGACTTCTTGCCGTCCTATAACTTGTGCCCCTTGGGTTGGTTGCCGCCTATCCTCAACGCAAACGGATGATAACTTTGGGGACACGAGTGGAAATAAATTCGAAAAAGAGGTCTGGAAAGTTATTTCTATCCTCTTCCTCCTCCTCCTCCCTTTCTCTTCCTCCTCCTCAGCCTCCTGCTCCTCCTCGACCACCTCCTCTCCCTGCCCCCAGCTCCGCCGTCTGCCCAGCTTCTCCCCTTGCCCAGTGCCTCCCCCTCCACCCCCGCTCCTCTTCTGCCTCCTCCTCCGCCTGAGCTCCTCCTTGCTCCTCCCTCCAACCCCGCGCCTCCCTCTCTGCCCCTGCTCCTCCCCTAGCTCTTCCTCTGCTGCCTCCTCGACCACGAGATCCTCCCCTCGCCCCATCTTCTCTCCCCGCGCCTCCCCCTCTGCCCCCGATCCTCCTCCACCACGAGCTCCCCCTGCTCCTCCCTCCTCCCTCGTGCCACCCCTCTGCCTCCTTCCCCATCTCTTCCTCTATCGCCTCCTCCGCCTTGAGCTCTTCCTCTCGCCCCCATCTCCTCTCCTCACCCCCCTCTGCCTCCTCCACCTTGAGGTAACATTCGAACCACCACACAACGATCCCCTTCGTCGGAGTCTCACGATGCTCATCTAAGCTTTGGCTTCTCAAGGACGAGCAAGAGAGAGAGAGAGAGAGAGAGGAAGATGATGAATAGGAGGATGTGGGAGGAAGATGGGTGGGGTTATTTGGACGGTTATGCCCCTTTTAACCATATCATAGTTTGAAAAACCATGGTTAAGTTCAACTCAGCGACAACTAAAGTTACGGAAAGGCACAAGTGATAGAACGACAAGAAGTCGGGGGCACAACTGATATTCCCAAAAAGGAAGGGGCACAACTGAAATTTCAATATCTCAGAGGGACACAACTGATAAAACAATATATTTTTTGTTCAATTTCTTTAATGCAATTGTTTAACGATGACATGGATATGCAGCTCTTTATGAAATTATCAAAAAGGGAGATAGAAATAAGGCAGATTATTCGCATTATTTTGAACAAGACAAAAATCATTGTACCCTTTTAAGAAAAAAGAACAGTACTCTTCTTGAAGTCATGTACATAGTCATGGTCTTTTACTAGAACCTTAAAGTCACGATTCATGTTGGGATTGATGATGATGCAGCATTGTGTAAACGGCTAGAAAACTCCTGGAAAATTTAATCCCTTCTCTTCCTAAAAAAATCCCTTCTAAGTGCCTCGGAAGTGCAGTGACATTTACTCCGGGTTTCTTATGTTAGATTTGTGATCATATTTTTGTTTGAAAAGGGAGTTGTGTTCAAAATCAAGCCCTCTGGTCACAAGTTCTTCTGGTACAAAAAAGGAAACTAGGCCTCTTTTCCTACATTAATGAGATTGAAAATTTCATCTCCAAACATATATTTTTCATGTCATTCCTGGACTTAGTTCCAAACCAAACCATAAATGTTGCCATTCTAAATTAGGAAATAAAAATTGTACGCTTCTAAAAGATACTGGTTGGTCCTATAACTAATTTTGTTCAACAGTCTGCATCTGATCATTGATTTATCTATAGAATGTTGCTAACGGATGCCAGTCACAGGTTAAGATCATCTTGTGCAGTTAGGCTGTCAGTGTCTGAATATGGATTATCAAATTACTTTGGTACATTAGATTTCATCAACAATCTTAAGGCTTGACCATTGTTGGAGTATAAGTTGTATGCATCACTTATGTGGGAGATGGGTAAATGGATCCCTCTATGATCCATTTATACCATCCAGTTGTTAAGTCCCACATCTATCAGTTTGGAGATGTGGAGACTAAGTGGGGGCTATATACAGACCCCCACACCCATGTAGTCAGATGAGAAAATTCAATGAACAAATCAGCCCTTTGACGCGTTCTCTCGTGGTTTCATCCCGCTCCTTAGGGAGTAGGGTTCCACATAAAAATCTTTGTGTTTCTTGTTTTATCTTTCTTTTCTTATGCTCCGTTTATCATTCCGCTTCCGCATTCCTATCTTCTAACATGGTATCATAGCAGTTCGATTTTGGGTTCATCTTGAAGATTTGATTTAATCTTTATATTCTTTGGAGTTTGTATTGTGTTCGTTGGATTGCTGAGTTCGAGAAAGCTAGGGTTTTTAGAACCCTAATTCTGTAATGCATCAACAAATGTCGGGCCCCTCTTCCATCATGCAAAGCCAATCTGGGAGTAGAAGAGGGAAACGAGCCGTGAAGACGACACAATTTTTGAAGAGGGTGACATATCACGATGTTCTGCTGGTTGTTGAGGGATCGACACACAAGGATGAGTCATATCAGGTCATCCCCGTCTCCTCCAGGTGTTGGGAACGCTCTTCCAGATCGCTCCTCGTAGACAACGCATACACACCGGCAGCACGATCCCCCAGGATCCCATGATTCATGTCAAGACCCAGAAGGACCTCAAGGCAGCAGGGCAGAACCCCTCGCGCCCTTCTAGGCGGAACCCCCAACAGACCTCCATGGCAGAGGTCGCTTGAATCCCCAGGCCTCGAAGCCTCTGGCCTCCTTCGCACGGCTCCAAAACATGCAACTCCAGGCCAAATCTAGTGGTTACACCTCCTTGTCGAGGAACTTGGGCGACACACCGCCTTACGAATATCCTTCCACACCTCCCGGTGGTGACTCAGCATCGAGATCAGGGCAACGCAGCCAGCCACACCTCCCTGTTCCTTGTACAATACCTGCGCGCAACCTCCCTCCTTGCACAATACCACGTGCGGTACTCCTGTCCAGGCGAAGGTTCTCCAAGCGTCGCCTCTCACGCACATCTCTTTGTGGAACACTTCTCCTTCATGCGCGCTGGCGGCACGCAGGGGATGCTATCGAGCTTGACAGCACCTCCCTTCCACGATACCTCTCTTCTCGGAGGCTTCTCCAGATCGTCGCTCCAAGCTCCCGCCTTGTCACTCCTGGCTTCAGGCAACCCCCTGCGAGGCGCGAAACCTTATCCCATTCCCAGGTGGCACGCGGACCGAGCCTGCCCATCGGGGGCGACATGTTTTTTTCAAAAAGAGGATTGCGTGTGATTTTAAAAAAATTGATGAAGGAAAGGGGGCAGGTAGGCTGCAACCAAAAAATAAAAGCCCAAGTGGGCCGTGCGGCTTCCTTTTAAGTCCAAGGGGACTGTTTGCAAAAAAAGGGGCGTGATGAGCGTCAAATTCGCCTCTTTAATAATAGATAATTGTAGTAGTATAGGAGGCAAATTCGATTCAGCAAAAATCACAATCTTTGAATGTTGTGGAGTATTTTTACTTGGCAAGTGTACCAAGGTCGAACACAGGGAACATAGATTTTTATTTGCACGGTTTTAAATTAAATCAGGTAATTAATAAATACTTGATTAATTCTTGTATAGATAAAATATACAATGCAATGATGAAAATGCTATGCAAGAAAAATAAACAGAATTTATGCTCAGGATTTGTGATTTAGATTTCTGCTCCAAAATATGTAATCAATATTCTCGAAGTTTATCACAGATCAAAAAGATATAGTTCAAGAGACATTAAAAATTAATCCCAATTTCAAGCAGAAGAGGATTTTCCTACTTCTAATCAATGGGAATATCGAAGCATAGATTCTATCCTCAAAAGATTGTGATCAAAATACTCAAACATTATAATCAATAATCACTAAGGGGATTAATTAATGTAAAGTCCTTATCAGTGTTCCTGCAAAAGAAATCATCAAATTTTCTAAGGAAAATGCGGGACAGATATGTCGAAATTAGCCTACAAGTGTCGACAGAAGTCTTCAAATAATAATTGACAATAAACAACCTCAGATCTGTCCACAAATTATGCTAAGTTGTAGAGCATGAAAATAGCTTCAAAATGACATATTATACGCTAAAATCGGAGTCCGTATGAGAAAGATATGATAAAATGAAGTTTCAGGGACTAAAATGTAAATAAAATAAAGTTTTTCTTTCAAAGTAGTCCCTAGAGGGGCTTATCTGTGATTTCTGAATGTCGGAGGGGTCCCTGTGCAATTTACTCACTGGTGGGGGTATATCTGCAATGTTGAAACTTTGGAGGGCGTCAGTGCAATTATTCCAAAGTGCACGTACGTTGCACGTGGCCCGGAGGCTCGGGGGCGGGCCAGGAGGCTCGGGCGGCTGAGCCTGTTTCGGGTCCGGGCCTGAGGTTCGGACCCCGAACCAGAGGCTCGGTGGGGACACCTCAGGCTTGGGACGGAGGCGGAGGTTCGGCTTCAGAGGTGGAGGCTCGGAAGAGTCCGAGCCACAGGCCGGGGGCTAGGCTCGGGCTGCTGGCGTGTCTGTCTGCTGATCGTTGGATCACGGGCTTCTGCCCGATCCAACGCTGGCTGGAGGGCAGTGGGGACTTTGGCCGAGCCGGCCACGGCGGGGCGGAGCGGCGAAAGTGGAGGCGGTGGGAGTTGCGCTCCTGCGGAGGAGCTTGGCCTCAGACGACGGGGCGGAGGCCAAGCTGGTGGTCGGCGGTGGCGCGGGCGGAGAAGTGCTCCAAGATGGCGGAGATACGGAGGAGCGGGAATAGTGGGTCGGAAGGCACGGGGCGGCGCATCGCGGGCGTGGGGATGGAGTGGCGTTGGCAGAGGTGCTCGGGGGTGGATGGCTGTGGCCGAGCGCGGAGGGCGATGGAGCTCAGGCGGAGCTGGTGGTTGATTGCTGACTTGTGGGCAAACCTGCGAAGGAAGAAGAAGCTGCAACAAAAAGGGGGAGGGTTCGTGTTGCCTGAAAATTGGAGAGGGCAATTCGCCTCTACTCTGATGATGTCCTCAGCCGCAGGCGACGAGCGGCGAAGCTTACTACTCCGGGAAGGAAGCAACAACACGAGGATGTCGTGGATCACGCCCTGGTGGAGATTTTCGACTAGAATCGCAGCTGCTGTCACCAACCACGATCTCAAGCTCCCATGATGGCGGATGGGTGGAGCTCTGTCGAAGGGGAGGGTTTATAGGATGAGGTGCGAGGGGCGTTACGGGAGGAGGAAAGGCTGGCGAGGGAGAGGGGTGTAACGGCGAGGAGTGATGGTGAGGGGTGACGACCGTGCATGGCGGAGGCGCAAGGGGAAGGAGGGGAAACGACTGGAGGTAGGTGACAGGGGTCACGTGCTAGGCACGTGACCCGAGGGGTGGCCTGGAGTGAGAGGACGTGGGGTGCCACGTGGCACGCCCAGGGGCTGCCACGTGGCACCCCAAAAAATTTCAAAAATTTAAAGGTGAAAGAGATAGAAGATGACCTCGGATCGAAAAATTTCCTTCACGAAAGTTGTTCGTCTCGACGAGATCTACAACTTTCATGAATGACCCATGAGCAAAAGAGGTCACCTATGCGAAGTGGTATTTTTTGTGGTTCTCCATGTGTATGGAAAACCGTATTTGGATGTTTTGCAATTTTTTTGGTGGTTTTAGAGAGGATAAAAATTTAGAAAAATTACTATAAAAATACAAGAAAAATATTTACACACTAATCTTTTTTTTGGATTTTTAATAAATAAGAAAATAGGGAAATAAAATAAAAGTCAGAAACACACAACTTTTGTACAGATCGATAACGGACACGTGGACTCGGTCAGTTTCTTTGATTTCAGTTTTAATATGGATTTGGATTTTAGTGTCGCTTAATAAAACTTTCATCAAAGAACACAAATGAAGAAGAAATAAAATTAACATGGTTAATTATGTACATAAAAACTTAGGTCAAAAATAGCAAAAAGTTAAATTGCGCAAAAGAGGCCCAAAACCCAACGTTCACAAATGAGCTCCGAATTTTATGAAATTGATCTTGTTTTGAAGGTATTTGAAATTAAAAGTGAGCAGACCAAAACCGGACACTGTATGTGGGAGATATTCTCATTTTAGTCCGTCAGATGTGAAATTAAATTTTGGGATTATTTGACACTTATTGGGATTAGTAATTTTTTTGTATTTTTTATTTAATAAGGTTAGTAATATCTATATAATGGAGGTGGTTTTGGGTCAATCAGAGTTAGGATGAATTAATTAAAAATAAGAGAAGTTAGCGGCTTTTTGGGCTTATTTACAGTTGGGGTTTTAATGCAATTTATGCATGATGAAATGCAAATATTATTCACACATGTATGAATGCTAATAATGCTCTATTAATGATTAATTGCAAGTGAATGATGGGGAACAGAGCCTAAATGACCAATTTTAGCATGATGAATACGAGATTCATCAGGGCGTATGTTATATTTTTTTAAAGGGGGGAGAGGCTGCAATTTCGGGACAGTGACTTAAAAAAATGATGAAGCCTAAGTGGGATGCATATTTAAAAAAATGATGAATGAAAAAAGCGCGTACAAAGAAAAGCTGTATGCAAGAAAATTTTCAAAAAAAATTATGATTTGCAAAGCCGAAAAAAATGATGACACGATTCATACAAAAATGTTTTAAAAAATGGAAATAACCAAAAAAATGATGATTGAGAGGAGGATCCGAGAAATTATGACGGGTTATTTGTTTCTTGTTTTCCCCATTTTATTGTTTTCTCCCAACATAGTCGATGACTTATTTCCGACTAGTACGGGAGAAGAGGAGAGTATTGTATAGAGTTACATGTCCTAGTCAGATCTAGACTCTCTAAATTCCAGACTCTAGTCCTTTTAGACTGTTCGGACTCTACAGTTGGCAGATGATCAGACTCGATGTTCAAATTTTGAGTCCTCAGTTTCAGATTCACACATGTATGCGGTCTTCTTTCAGATGTGCACATGTTTACCATCTTTTGTGTGGTCTCCATCATTCTTCTTGTTTTGTCGATCAGAGTTTTCATGTGAGCCATAGGGACTCTAAAATAGTGGACCATTCCCTATGCCACGTTGGCTAATGTTTTCATGTGTTATCATAGGGACTCCATAGTAGAGTACCATTCTCTATGCTAGATGGGAGACCCAGTTCTCCGACGAGAAGACTTCTTCAGACTTCATTATCCAATGACCGTGGACTCCGACGAGGATTACACTCAACCCTTTTCAGAAATAGAGCAGTTGTCCACATTATTGTGGCGTGCCATAGTACTCGACGAGGAGACTCATTTCAGTTGCATTGACTCTTACAGGCGCATTACAGAGCACATGCTCTCCGATGAGGAGATTCAGTTGGCTCACACTCCAACCTGTTCATCCTCCTCACATGCATGGCATGAGAAGCAATGCCTTCGACAGCAACCGACAATTGTGCACGTTGAGTTGATATTGTCCGTAGTGTCCTGTAACGTGAGTTGAGTTTCTTTCTGTTTGTCCAAGATGAGAATTGCTTGCTCCAGCTTGAGGGGGAATGTTGGAGTATTAGTTGTATGCGTCACTTATGTGGGAGATGGATAAATGGATCCCTTACAACATCCAGTTGTTTAGTCCCACATCTACCAGTTTGGAGATAGGGAGAGTTAGACCTCCACACTCCTGTAGTTAGATGAGAAAGTTCAATGAATAAATCAACCCTTTGAGGCGTTCTCTCGTGGTTTCATCCGTTCCTTAGGGAGTAGGGTTCCACGTAAAATCTTTGTGCTTCGTGACCCGAGTGGAAACGGAGATGAGTGCGAGAGCGAGTGCGAGAGCGTTCGGCGGTCCGGAGAAAGGGAAGGCGGTTCTCCTCTGGGAGAAGCAAGAGAAGCGAGCTTTCGGCTACGATGAGGAGCCTATCGAAGGGGGAAGTAGGGAGTGGACGCGGGTGACTCATAGGAAACCTGAGCGGAGGTGCTTCCAGTGTGAAATTAGGGGGCACATTGCCTCGTTCTGTCCTTCCCCGCCAAGGTGCTATTCTTGCGGGAAGATTGGTCATCGGCAAGCGAAGTGCATGGCGAATCTTGGGTCAGTTGAGGCATCAGTACCAGCGAGGGACCCGGCTTTCCTACGTGGGCAATACAACATGCATACTTCAGCTGTTCATCGGAGGGGGGGGGCAACCTTCGCGGAAGTGGTGGAGAACGTGCATCGGGGTGCAACTGCACCGCAACCTGTAAGTATTCCTAAACCTGTGGTAGGTTGTCGTGGTTCATCGACCTCTGAAGAGGGAAGGGAGAACGCTCGTGATTCAGGGTTGTATGCGTTGATTGGGTTTGCGGTGAGGGGTGTTATCGCGATGGACGTTGTGTATTCCCATCTGTATGGGTTCCTTGGCCCGCGGTTCTCTGGCGATGTAGTGAAGCTGGATGATCGAAGATGCTGTGTACGTGGATTATCGTCAACTCAGAGGGATCGCCTTCTTAAGAATGGTGATGTCGATAATGTCTGCTGGAGAAGTTTGCGTTTTGCAGATGGGTCCTGTTCGGAGATGGAGGTTTGCGTCGCTAGGATCAAGGGAGTCCCCTTCCTATCTCGATCGGTTGGATGCTTGAGGAAGGCCCTGCGACGGTGGGGAACGGTCCGAGCGGTGCTGGATAATGGGCTCAAGCCTGGTTCACTGGTGGAGGACACGAGGGTCCTGCTAGAATGCAACAGGAGCTTCCTGTGACAAGGTAAGAGGTCGAAGCACTTTTGCGGAAATGGAGGTCGGTTGCTACACATTCAGAATAGATCTTCAGATCGACGAGCCTCCGCCTCCGCCGGAGATTCCGAGGGAGGAGGCCGGTGGAGAGACCGACGACGCTTCGGGTCCCGTGTTGGCGGTTGGCTTTTCGAGGGGAGCCTTGGGTGGAACGGTACGCACGGTTCATTGCACGCGGCGCTTCGCGAACTCGTCCCGGGTTCTGTACCTGCCGTCAAACAAATTCCCTTTGCCTGATGACGTGGACAGAGGAGTACCAGACTCGTCACCGCCAACTTACACGTCTGATGTGGATGTGGGTCTGAGTGTTCGGGCCTCGCACGTGGACCCTCTCGCGGATCCAAGTGTGATGCCAAATGCTGTAGCGGGTGCGAAGGGATTGGATGCGGGTGTCGGTCGGATGTTATCTCCCTCCTCGGACCCCGCGGTGTTCTTTCCTTTTGTTGCTTTCTCGGCCTCGTCGGCGTGGCCTTGTCCTTTTTGGGGGTATGGTGACGCGCTAAGTGGCTCTCCTCAGACGACATCACTCTCCCTCATCCCTTCTTTCACAGTAGAGGGAAGGTCACGGGCGCAGGCATCCTCCTCCTTTGTTCCAGCGTCCCCACCCTCATTAGCCAATTCCGAAGGCCTTCGTAGGGATGTTGCAGCTGCTTCTTCTATTATGGTGACTGACCTCATCTCGGACGCGGAGGCGAGCGACAAGAGGGTTGGGAAGAGATACAAAAGAAGAAATATGTCCAGGTCATCGCGTGCGAAGGCGCAACCTTGCCCTTCATTAAAGATTCTCGTTGCGAAGGCCGCTGGTGTGGCCCAAATCCATGGGAGACTCGACGGACCCAAATGAAAATTCTTTCCTGGAATGTTTGTGGGCTCGGTGACCAGGACAAACGGAGGATTGTGGGATCGAGATTCAATGAGTTGGGATGTGACGTCGTTATGCTGCAAGAGACGAAGCTTCAATCAATGTCAGACGACGTGTGGAGATCTTTTGGCGCGAGGGGCATCGACCAGTTCAGAACGGTGGATGCGGTGGGATCCTCGGGTGGATTACTGGTGGTGTGGTGATGCAGCTTGATCTCAATTATAGGGACGAATTTATTTAATTATTTAGTGGTCAATTTTATTTACGTTTTTTAGGTCGTCGCAGTTTTATTTAAATAATTGAGATCGTATGTGATCTCAACAATTATTCGTAGATTTGATTTTGGTCAATTAATTAGTGAGACTAATTAGGATAATTAGGGCTCAGTTTGAATTTTAAATTTGTCGGAGTCAAATTAGGATAAGTTTGTTTCCAATTTGAATATAGTATCTATTTTTGTAAAATCATCCCTCTTATATAAAGGGATGAGGGTCCAATGTTTTATTCAGTCAAGTATAATGAAATATTGAGATTTATCTCTCTCCTTTCTCCTCTCCCCTCTCTCTTCACGCGATCTCCGCGGTTCTCCTCCTTCAACCTCTCGTATTCCAGACGAGTTCTTCTTCTCAACCCCTCTAATTTCTTCTACCAAATATTTTCCACCTTCAAATTATTTCCCGCGCGACGCCGATTTGCCCTTTGCATCATTTGGTATCAGAGCATGGCTTACAGATCGTCCCCACGATCTGACGATCCGTCCAGATACTCGCGCCGACATGCATCAAGGGAGCATCGCTCGTCCGACAGAAAACGACGAGCCAACGACGACTACGACAAGGAGACGGAGCGCATGTTACGTGATTTGCATCACTTGCAAACCACAATCCACTCCGAGTTTCGAGCCCTTGTGACCAACTTCGAGGCCCTATGCGCCGTCCAATCAAAGCATCCAACCCCCGAAGCCGCCGCCGCGAGTTTTAACGAAGAAAAATTCGCAGTTAAGGAAGATTCAGTTGCTGTCCAGATCGTTTCAGAAGGAAAAAGCGACAAAATAATGGCTGTCCAGAAGGTTTCAGGCCAGTCCCCACCGCCGAAGACGTCCCCGATGTCAACCACAACCCCGCTGCAACCCAACAATGGCAGCCTCTCACCAGCGGGCCCCCTTCTCACAGCCTCGGCAACCCCGATCCGATCCCCAATCACCCCAGCGGCCCCTCTGGCCCTGTCGGTCCTGCCACAGACCCGCGCCACCCCCCCTGCCGCCTTCGCCTGCCCCCTGTCCCGCGCCACTCGCTCCCTCGCCAACCCCCTTTCCCACACGCCAGCCCTCTCCCCAGGACCCCCCCTCCTCCACCTGCTACCCGACCGCCCCTCCCTCGCCATTACCCCCTCCCCAGCCCGCGCGAGGCCATGCGCCCCTCCGCCACCGCCCAGGTGCCCGCGTCGGTGCCAACCCCGTGCACTAGCGGCGCCCATGCCTCCACCTTCGAGCGTCGCACCATGACTCCCGCCTCCGTCGAGCCGCTCCGCTTCTCCAGGCGCCGCCAGATTCACCGAGCGTCGCAGAGGCTCCAATTTGAAGGGCCGAACCCTAACAAGGGAGGAAGAGACCGCTTCTATCGGATCCCTTAAATTTAGGGGTCAAATATTTTGGGAAAATTTACAAGTGACCCCTCACAAGAAAATTTATCCACAGGGCCAATTAAAGACCAAATTGTGTTATTGGAACAAATTAAGTGAAGGGGTAGAATATTTGCAACCGTGCCCCTCAGTGGAAAGAAACTATAAACGTAGCATTGAAGAGGGATCGAATTGGAGTGCCTGAAGCTACCATTTCAAAATCAAATTCTCCAGCGACGCACCTACATCGAGCAATTCGTCCGGAGACGAATTTTAAAAGCGGAGGAGAGTTGATGCAGCGTGATCTCAATTATAGGGCCGAATTTATTTAATTAATTAGTGGTCAATTTTATTTACGTTTTTTAGGTCGTCGCAATTTTAATTAAATAATTGAGATCGTATGTGATCTCAACAATTATTCGTAGATTTGATTTTGGTCAATTAATTAGTTAGTCTAATTAGGATAATTAGGGGTCAATTTGAATTTTAAATTTGTCGGAGTCAAATTAGGATAAGTTTGTTTCCAATTTGAATTTAGTTTCTATTTTTGTAAAATCATCCCTCTTATATAAAGGGATGAGGGTCCAATGTTTTATTCAGTCAAGTATAATGAAATATTGAGATTTATCTCTCTCCTTTCTCCTCTCCCTCTCTCTTCACGCGATCTCCGCGGTTCTCCTCCTTCAACCTCTCGTATTCCAGACGAGTTCTTCTTCTCAACCCCTCTAATTTCTTCTACCAAATATTTTCCACCGTTCAAATTATTTCCCGCGCGACGCCGATTTGCCCTTTGCATCATGTGGCTTGCTTCGTCCATGGCCTTCGACCCCGTGATCCGTGGGAGGCACGTGCTGACGGTGATTCTGGTATGTACGGCTTCCTCCTTGTCGGTGGCTGTATCGTGCGTTTATGGTCCTTGCTGTATGTGATTCGGGGGGAGCTCTGGGAGGATCTTCTTGCAGTTGGCAGGACAATCGAGGGAGTCCCTTGGCTCATCGGGGGGGACTTCAACGTTACTTTGCTGACATCAGACAGGCCCGGGGGCAGAGGGGGGCAGGACCCGGGCTCGCTCGACTTTGCGGACACCATTGACTCGCTGGGTCTTGAGGTTATGGATGCGGAGGACGTCGCTTATACCTGGAGAAGTACCAACTCGCGGTCGCGTATTGACCGCTTCTTGGCTTCAAACGAGCTTCTGGAGGCTTTTACCCTAGCCTCGGTGGAGGCCAAACTGCGAACTTTTCGGATCACACTCCAATTGTTTGGTCCTCAGGTGATGCCCCTGCACATAGGAGGCTTTTTAGGTATGAAAAATGCTAGTTGTTGGAGGATAACTTTAGGGAGTTGGTGGCATCGCACTGGTCAGGCGTGGTTGTTTCTGGATCCGCCGCATCTTGTTTTGTTCAGAAGTTATCTTCATTGCGGGTACGGCTATCTGCGTTCAAAGTAGGGCGGCCAGATGCGCTTCGAGGAAGGAGGCGGAGGAGATCATTCGGAGCTTCAATGCGTTGGAGGACCTCAGAGAACTCACAGGGCTGAATTGGCATGTCGCGTAGCTGCTCAGATGAAAATTTATTTGGAGGATAGGAAACACGTCACAGAGTGGAGGCAGAGGTCGAGAAATGTTTGGCTGCGGGAGGGGGACGCAAATACATCATTCTTTCATCGTGTTGCTAGTGGGAGGCGCAGGTCCAATGCGCTGCGATCCATCTCGATTGGTGGGGTCCGCGTGGAGGGGAACAAAGAGATGGGGAGAGCTATTGCTACTCACTTTAAGAACATATCTTCAAGAACTATTACGAGGACTTGGAGGTGGCTGGGCCTTGATACGACGCCTGTGGCGGACTCTTTCTGTGACATGCTCACTCGTGATGTGACCCTGGAAGAGCTTAAAGACGCGGTGTGAGACCTGAATGCTGATGCTGCCCCGGGCCCTGATGGCTTCCCGGTTTCTTTCTCAAGGATTTTTGGGATCTCGTCGGCCATGAGGTGTTGGAGGTGGTCTCTGAGTTCTGTTGGGGAAACGCGGGATTCGATAGGGTTAACCGTGCGCTTATCATCTTGCTGCCCAAATCATCGGCGTCGGATTCCATTGACGATTTCCGCCCTATTGTGGTCTCTAACGCCCTATATCTAATTACTGCAAAGGTCCTCGCTAGCATGCTGAGCTGCGTTCTTAGCAGTATTGTCTCCCCGATGCAATCAACCTTCATTCCTGGGAGGCAGATCTCGGACTGCCTCACTCTTGCATCCGAGATCATTGCGGATTGGCAGAGGAGGGCAAGCGCGGTGTTCTTTGGAAGGTGGACTTTGCGAAGACTTACGATAGCCTTGATTGGAGATTTCTCTGGTCGATGCCTAGGAGAAAAGGGTTCCCGGAGAAGTGGATCACTTGGATGAGGCGGTGTGTTACCACATCCTCGTTTTCGATCATGGTGAATGGCCGGCCGGAGGGAGGTTTGGTTCAACCACGGAGGGGGGTGCGCCAGGGTTGCCCTCTTGCGCCTATGTTGTTTATCTTTGCAGCGGAGGTCCTGAGTAATATTGCGATTCGTGTGGTCAACCACGACCTCTCTAAGGGGTACTCGCGGGGAGGTGTACTGGTTCCGCTTCTGCAATACGCCGTCGATACCCTCTTTTTCATTGAAGGGGGTCTGGAGGAGGCCAGAGGCATGGCCATGGCTTTGGATATCTGTGGCGAGCTGTTCGGGATGCTTAAGAATGATAACAAGTCCAAGATCGTTCCCTTCGGCCTCTCTGTGCAGGAGGCTGACGCGTGTGCGCATGCGTTGGGATCGAGTTGTTCTTCCTTGCCGATGGACTATTTGGGGTTGCCCTTGACTTCGGGCAGAACGAGGACGAGAGATTGGCTCAGAGTTGTGGAGAAGGTGGAGGCGAAGTTGGCGGGATGGAAGTCCGTTGTCCTGTCGAGAGGGGGTCGACTGGTCCTTCTAAAGGCGGTGCTTTCGTCCATTCCGATTTACTTTCTTTCGAATCGACGTATTCCAAAAGGAATTAGAGCTCGGCTGGAGAAGCGGATGCGTGCCTTCTTATGGGGTAAGCAGAAGGGTGGGTCGAGGGGGGTCCACCTTGTTGGGTGGGAGGTTATTACGCACAAGAAGAACCAGGGAGGGCTGGGGGTGAAGTCACTCGAGCAAATGAACGACGCCTTGTTGCTTAACTGGGCTAGCAGGATTTGGGGCCGGGGGAGGATCTTTGTTGTGATGTGGTACGCAGGATCTATGATGTGGGGGGGGGGGGGGGGGGGGCGCCGCCGGCGCAGGTCGATCGCTTGGGCTCTCCTACCCCTTTTTGGGAGGGGGGTCGTGGAGGTTTTCTTGAAAAATATTGCGCTCTTAGGCCGATCCTTGGTGGGGGGCGAATCCTTCTTCTGGTCGGACGATTGGAGGGGGGAGGGGCCCTTTATTCACGCTTCCCTTGCTTGTATGCTCTAGCTGAAGACAAATTGATTTCGGTTGCAGCTTGCTGGTCAGATGGTAATTGGTGCTCGACTTTCTCCGCTAACTTCTCCGACCAGAGATTGGAAGATTTCTTGGCCTTGCTAGATGTTGTGAGGGAGGTTGGGCGCCCTTCGAAGGGGAGGGACCACTGGTGTTGGCGGGAGGGACCGTTCACGGTCAAGAAGGCTTTTGGGGCTATCAACAGGCCGCCGCCGTCCCAATCGGAGATTCTGATCCGAGATTGTGCGTTCTTGTGGGCTCTCAAGCTTCCAGAGAGAATTGGTTTCTTCCTATGGCTGTTCAGGAGACAGAGGTTGATGATGAGGGGACCAATGTGCCAGACTTTTGGGAAGCGTCTCTGACAGGTGCCTTCTGTGTAGTGGGACGATTGAATCCGTGGAACACCTCTTCTTCAAGTGCCCCATGGTGATTCAAATATGGCAGGGGCCGGTTTGGCCTGGTGCTGCACGGATGATCTCCAGTTGTTCAGTGATGTGCTTCTGGCAAATTAAAATAGGCCGAGGAGGGGGTTACTCTATCCTTTGTCCATACTGTGGGCGGTTTGGCGTGGTAGGAATGATTTGTTGTTCTCGGGCCAGCGGTTCTATAAGGAGAACGTGGGGATATATGCCAAGCGTTTGGTGGAGGAATGGGTTTTGTAATTGCTCTCTAGTGTGGGCGTGTGTTTGTATTTCCCTCCTTGCTTCTATCTTCGTCTTTTGAATAAAACCTTGGGGCGAGCACCAACGAGTGTATCCCCCTCGTTTCAGGATTTCAAAAAAAAATCTTTGTGCTTCTTGTTTCATCATTCTTTTCTTATGATCTGTTTATCATCCGCTTCCGCATTCCTATTTTCTAACAACCTTGAATCTTTTTTTGTGATAGGCGAGGGAGGTCTTCTCAGAAGCAGGCCTTGCAGGTTTTTTGGAAGGGCATAATTCCAACTCTTATCATGGTTAATTTTTTGATGAGATCTTTTTATGTCTCAATTATATAGTAGTGTATGTTAGCATTGATTGTTTTTTTGACAGGTTTGCAACCCATCAATTCAGTTCATGATTTATGAAACTTCATTAAAGCGCCTTCAGGCGAAACGCTTAGCCAATAAGCGGGGGATGAAGAACGTCACAGCTTGGGAGGTATACATGCTACAGCTCTAATTGTAGCTCAAGGAAATATAAATTATTTGGCTTTGCTTTGACTTCTGTCCAGCAAATTTTAGGATTCTCGATGATAAAGAGCATAACATTTTGAAGAATGAACCTAGAAAACCATTCTGCTGCTTTACGTCTTGTTCCAAGTTAAGGCATTTATTATGTCCTTTCTCTACACAACGGATGTGCAGGTTTTCTTATTGGGAGCTTTGGCAAAATTGGGGGCAACTCTTGCTACTTACCCTCTTTTAGTAGTTAAGGTAGACTTCTTCCTTTCTCCATATCTTATTAAACATTTATTTTCTTTATCAAAATTTTAAATTCATGTATCAGGGTTTCTGTTTATGAACTTGTACTTTTATTTTGAAAACCTTTACCTCTGTGTGGTGCAAGTTCCATTTTCGTTCGTAGAAGTCCCCAAATGAATTCATTGTCATTGCCAAATGAAACAGACATTTTGATTCGGTCACAATTTTTTCCTAAAGGATGGATATCCAACACGGGACACCATTGAAAGTTCATTAGGGCTCGTTTGGAAAGAGCGTTACCCTGAGGTAACCCGATTTATCCCCCTTTTTCCTGGGTCATATCTGGGTTGAATTTCCATCACAAATCAATGCAACATCACATCACATTCCTTATTCCAACCATCTACCAACCCTCATAATCATCTAAACAGCTACTATTCACAGGAGGCTACCCCAACCCACATCAACCCTGTTTCCAAACGAGCCCTTAAAACAACAGTTTGAGTCTATATTAATGTACATCTCCCACCATGGATGCAAAATAACTTATGATGCATACATCTTTGAGCAATGTACATTGTTCTCTACATAATATATTTGATGCTTGAAAATCACCATGCTCCTCATGTAAGATAGGGGAGCACAAAAACGTTAGCAGCTTAACTCAGTCATGATGATTTTCCGTATGCCTCTTCACCAATATCAGCCCTCGTAGATCCGAATATTGCCCAAAATCCATCGAACAACTCATATCCATCCATGTGAAGCTTGCCCAAAAAATCGGAATGGCTGAGAGAACGTACTTCAGTAATGTAAGCTTCCCACCCTTGGACAGAGTGGTAGCCTTCCACCCTTCCAACCGCTCCTCCATTCTCCAAAGAATACAATCCCAATCGGACTTCCTCAACCTGCCATCAACCAAAGGCAACCCCAGATAGGTTATTGGTAATCTCCCCAAAGGGCAACCTGCCCACGCCGCTAACCTATTACTCTCCTTGCCATCCATCCCCATTGGAACCAGGACCGACTTTTGCCTGTTAATCTGCTAACATGAGAGGCAACCAAACAAATCCACTAAAATAGTCGCATTGTGGTTCTCTGCTCCTCCGTCCCCCCCAGGAAGATCAGCGTGCCGTCCGCATACTGCAGCACCGGAATGGAGATGTCCCCCATCCTGAGACCCTCGTACCAACTCTCTTCAACCGCCCGCTGAAACAAGACCGCAAGACAATCCGCAACCAACACAAAAAGTAGGGAAGCTAGGGAGCATCCTTGACGCATGCCCCTCTGCGGTTGGAACTATCCCCCCTCTGGTCTCCCGTTGACCAACACAGAGCAGGAGCTAGTGGTGACACATCTCTTAACCCAAGCAATCCATTCTTCCGGAAATCCCCTTTTCTGCAGCGCTGTCCACTGGAATCTCCAACTAACACAATCGTAGGCCTTAGCGTAGTCAATCTTCCAAACTGCCCCTTTCTTTGAAGACCTCTTCCACTCATGACAGATTTCCGAAGCGGTCACGATTTCATCTGCCATACAACATCCAGGAATGAACGCATATTGTGCCGGTAAGACCACAAAGGACAAGTCAACTCTAAGTCTGCTCGATAGCACCTTGGCGACAATGAGATAAATGCCATTAGAAATAGAAATCGGCCTGTAGTCTCCAACCCTACTTGGGTCTCTTTCTTCGGCAACAAAAATATCAAGGCCATGTTAACTTTCTCAAAACCACTGTTGCCACCCTAAATTCAGTCAGATTCTCCAAAATGTCATCCTTGAGCACATTCCAGAACTCCCGGTAAAAAGATATAGAGAAGCCATCCGGGCCAGGAGCCCCGTCCGCATTCAGATCCCAAACCGCCCTGCGCACCTCCTCCTCTGTAAAATCGGCCACTAACGAATCATCCTGGGTCCCACTCAAAGTCCCCGTCCCCCGGCCTGTCCATCCCCAACCATTTTCCTCTGCCACTCCACTCGAAGCCCTCACAAAGTGCTCCCGTAAGGCGACTCCAATGTTCCTCTCGCCCGAAACCTTTGGCCCGCCACCTCCACCTCATGCCAGAAACTCCTTCTCTTCCTTCCGGACACCACAGAATAAAAGAAACGCGTGTTCGTGTCTCCTTCCCTTAGCCACTTTTGCCTCGATCTCTGTCGCCAATGAACCTTTCTTTCCTGTCCTCCCGAAACACCACCTCTAACCACGCTGCCCTCTCCTCTACCTCCTCCGGAGTCAGTCCCTGGTCATCGTCCAACCCATCTAACCTGCATATCCCAGCCTCTGCCTTTGTCTTGACGGCCCGCCGCCTCCTGCCGACATCCCTCCCAAAAGTCAACAGCAACCGCCTTAGGGAATCAAGTTTAGTCGCGAATCGCGACACCGCCGAACTTGTGACCACAGTTACCCGCCAATGATCAATCACCAGGTCCCGGAAGCCCTCCTCTAACAACACTTCTTCTCAAAACGAAAGGAGAACCGAGCCAAGCGTTCCTCCCCAGAAAACCAAAGAACAGGAGTGTGATCCGAGAGTATCCTCGGAAGAGCTCAAGCCCTCGTCAGCGGGAGAGCCTCCCCGCCTCAATCGACCTCATGAACCTATCAAGTCTGGACCTCGATCTCGAATTCCTCCAAGTGTACTTGCAGCCGGCCGCATCTACAACAGACAAACCCAGAGAACGAACCATCTGCCTAATATCAACAGATCCAGGATCAGAACCACCGCCCCCCTCCCCCCGGCCTGTCGTCCTGGAACAATGTGACATTCAAGTCACCACCGATGATCCAAACACCATCACCAACCTCAGGCACAACATTCGCCAAGTCCGCAGCCAAGCTACCATCCTCTCGTCGACACGGGCCATAGACATTAGTGACGTATAGACAAGTCCCGTCTGCTCTCTGCAGTAGCCTTACCGACAAGGTGAACAAGGAAACGAAAGTCCCCAGCAGATCGAACGAATCAGACCGCCAACCGGATAGAAGCCCCTCCGAAGCACATGTTGCCTCTTTCTCAACCACCGCGAAAACCTCTCCCCTACTCATCTCCCGCTGCACCTGATCGTCCGGAGACTGCATCTTTGTCTCTTGAAGTAAGGAGATATATGCCCCAGCCTCTCTCACCAGATTCTGCACCCCGAGCCTTTTTTTGGGCCGGACTAGGCCCTCACGTTCGATGATAGCACCTTCATTTAAGCAACAGAGTGACCATCTTCCTCGAGGGAATAACCCCCAAGCACCTCGCAATATCCCCGAAGCCAAAGAGGCCCTCAATGAATCCTCACCACCTTCTCTGCCCTCCTCCGCTCCCTTCCCCCCTCTCATACACCAAACCGAAACATCGCTGCTGCGGCCCCACTCCTTTCAGAAGCAGCAACCCAAAGCCTACCCCCTCATTAACATAGGCGGCTCCCAAGATCGTAGGCAAAGATCCCCCCGCCACCCCCAAACCAGCTGGATCGACCCCATCCCTAGCCGAGCCCCTCTGCCACACTTCAGACACCGACCCGGCCGCCTTCCCTCCCAGTAGGTGAACCTCGCCCCCTTCGCTCAGCAAGCACCACCTCCGCAGATACTTCCAGCCGCGATTACGCAGCTTCCCCCCTCTTACAACTACCGGACTGAGCATGGCCCACCACACCTCAGCCGAATCCCCATCCTCTTCCTCCACCTCCGGAAGCGCAGGCACCACCCTACTACCAAGAACCGAAGCGGCGGAACCGAATCGGCCACCCGGGCAGCGTCTAGCCCCTTCGATCTGCGACCGAGCATGATCCGACCCAATAGAACGCAAAACCAGCCGAGCGCCATCTGGCCGGGCCCCACCACCTCCCAAAGCATCTCCAGTGCCCACCGCAAGACGCCAAGGCAGAGGAACCGCCACCACTCTCGGAAATCCCACCGCAGATATGGCGCCGAACCGAATCGCCTCCTTCGGGGAATGCGCCACGCTCGGATGCCGCCCCCCGCACTAGTCTGCTCCACCTCCAGGAGCCGAGCCCCCTCCTCCGGGGGCTGACCAACAGATCGCTGCCTCGGCCCTCCACCTTCCGACGACACCTCGGCCAACTTGACCTCCTCCTGCGACACCCAGCCGTCTGACAAACCGCCCAAACATCCGCGGCCACCAGCTCAAGAAGCAGTCGCCTACCGTCAAGCCGAACCTCCCACCAACCGGCCTCACCCGAAGCACGACCTCCAATGGCTGTCCGGGTTGACAACCCGAACTCTCGACGGAGTTGACCACTAGACTGCCCCGCAACAACCCTGAAATGCTCTCTTTCGTCCTTGCCCCCAGCGGAAGCCCCCTGGCAACGACTTTCTCCACCCTAGCAGGCAGCACGGTGGCATCCCACTCCCTTGGCCTCCGCCACCTCAACTGCAACGACCCAACCTCTGACCCGCGCAACAAACTCCGCAACTCGGAATCTTGGAGCCCTCTCGCCAACGCCATCCACGGTGAAAGCCGAGCCACATCTCCCTTAAATGAAGCCTTGGACGCGAGCCCCACATCAGAAGTCGTCAAGAAAAGCGCCCCTTCTCCACCACCCACGCCAACCAACACGATTGCTTTGAGCTCAGCCAACAAGCAGCGCTTTCGCGAATGGCCAAAGCACCGGCACGAGAAGCAGCGCAAGGGCTCACGGCACACTAGCGCCCAATGGTCGAGACCTCCGCAGCGGAAGCAGCCCCGCCCAAAAGGGGAGAACGGCGGTGGCCCACGCCTGCGCCCAGAAGCTGTAGCGAGCCGCCACCTCTAATGCCCCTCCACCAGGCGCCAACCCTCACTCTCACCCGAGCCCTCGCTGGCTACCCTGCTAGGAGTCGCACCTGCTCGCCCAAGACCGCACCGCTCGTCGATCTCGCCGAACGTCGAAGGAGCCGCGCCAGCTCGTTGCAAGCGCTCGCCGTCGAGCACGCCGCAACCACCCACCCTCGCGCGCTGGCGACCCTGCAGAGTCGCACCCACGTCTACCTCGCCGAACGCCGAAATACCCGCACCTGTTCGCTGCAGGCGCTCATCGCCGAGCACGCCGCATCCACTCGCCATCGCACGCCGAAGCTTGCAGTGCACCCCACCACCGCTCGCGTCGCGAACATCCGTCGCTACTCGCTCGCGACTGTACGTGGAATCGCCCCCACGCGGAGTCGCCCCCATGCGGAATCGCCCCCACGTGGAATCGCCCTAACTCGCATCGTGCCACGTGTGGACACCAATAAATTCCTAAATAGTATTCTTTTAAGAACACTATTCAGATCTTTTCAACACGAATTTAAGCAAACATTTAGAATATGTTGGGACATTCCCTACTTGTGACACGTTGCATTGCCCGAATGCAGTGAGAAGTTGGCAAGGACCGCTACATCACTTCCGTATGTAGTTGAAAACTTGCAAGGGTTCTCGCATGAGGAATACATACGAGTAAATGAGTAAATTCTGTTGCATTGCTGCCCAGATGCAGTCCAACATTTGCAAGGGTTCTCACATGATGGACACATGCGAGTAAAGAAGTTAGACCAAAAGAGGTTGCAAAGGAAATTGCCGATAGGTAGTTGGAATATTGGCACTTCGACTAGCAAATCGATAGAATCAAGGTTCAGAAAGTCGATATGCGGTATTCGTTCGGTCAGGCGGTCTGAATCGAGTAAGTGAGCAGGCATAATTATATGTGGAACATGCGGTTTCTATTATTTTAATTAAAAAAAATAGCAATATAATAATAAATTCAAATACTAGACATTTTATATTTAAAAAAATAAAATATTAGTATTATAATGTGAAGATTGTCAACCCAAGGTCGAAAGCATTTCCAAAGTTGTCTATTTAGATAAAAGAGTGAATAATGAGATTCATAACAAAATATCTATGACAACTCAAAAAAGGTTCATAACAAACTCAAAAAAGTTCATAGTTCATACACAAATATTCAAACTCCTAATCTAAATCGTCAAAAACAACATGAGGAATTTCATCATTGCTGTCAGTGTTCGAATCTGTGATAAATTCTGCATCCTCCTCCACACTCGGTAATGCATCCGTGTTCCTTTGTCTCCTCCTATGCTGCACCAATTCATCTGCTCCACTTGCCTCGGCCACCAAACTCCAAGTTAGTCCCGAGCCTTGAAACACCTCTTTTTCGTCTTCCTCTTGTCCGATCCACTCACTTACATGCGCCCTATCCTTAGAAAAAAATGGGTCTCTTCCCTTCTGAGATTGTAGCTCTCTCAATTTTGAGTTAAATTTCACAAAAATCAAGTCATTTAGTCTCTTGGTTTCAAATTTATTCCTCTTCTTGGTGTGAATTTGCAATGCAAGTATTCAATGTTAATTGATTAAACAAACATTAGTCTAATATTGATGCAAATGGGATTAATTGATGCAACCTACTTAAAGAGCAACTAAGGCAATAGTTCTAAAGATGTGGACTTAATGGATCTGACGACTTTACCAAAAAAAAAGAAGTGCTTACGCGAGATCAGCAATAAAAAGATGACAATTAATCGACTATAGCACCGATTTCTCCAAAGTTTAGGGCAGCACGAATAGTTACCGAGCAAGGGAAATAAATAACGATGCTTACGGCACGGAATCTCAATAAATCACCAAACCAACCAGCAATATAACAGGCCACAAATTAATATTATGCAGTGGAAATTAGAGGGTGGAAATTGTCACTCATACCACAACCGGCAAGGGAGTTTGGAGCCGCACTTCAGATCTGGTCGGACTGGCGGGGAACCGGAACTGCTACAGCAGCGATTTCGGGCTGATCGGGTGCCAGAGATCTCGCTGGTTCGCTTGGCTGCAGGCGGGATTGTGGGCCGAAGTATTCGCCGCGTAGCTGGGTTAAGAGGGGCCAAAGAGCGGCGCTAGACGGCAGGAAACCGGCAAGGGCTGGGGGGAAACAGTGGGCGGCGTGAGGGCTGGGGTTGCGGGGTAGGGGGGAGTGGGCTATGCGGGTCCTGCGGCGGTATGGGGAGGCGCAGAGGGGAGATCGGTGGAAGTGGAAGGCGGCGTTGGCGGCGGGCTGGGCACAGGCGAGAGGCGGCGGTCGGCGGAAGGGAGGGGTGCCGTGGAGAGAACTCGGAGAGAGGGAGGAGAGGTGAGGCGGAACTGGAAGGAGAAGAGGGGGGAAGGGCGCTGGCTGCGATGGGCGGAGAGGTGATTGGAGAGGAGGCGGCGCAAGGGGTAGGGTTGGAGGGGAACGGGAGAAGAAAGAATCGGGGAGGGGGAAAGAGAAGGCGGGACCGAGAGAGAGAGAGATAGAGAGAGAAATAAGTGAGGAAATAATTCTCAAATTCAAACTTGAAAAAAAAACCTAATACAAGGGAGCCCTTTATAGAGGCTACTCCCCCTCAAAAGAAGCAACAAATCCCTAAAATTAGGGAAAGAAGAAATCAAAGGGAAAATATAAAAAGAGGCCTTTTATAATGAGCCTTTTACATGGGAATGAAATAAAATTAAGTAAACAAAACAAATGCTAAATAGAATAAATAACATAAATGTTCATAAAAATTGTTATCATGCTGCATCAACTCCCCCCTGCTGAAAAGAATCTCGCTCCGTCAAGATGGCATCGTGGAAATTCTGAAGTATATCGGGGCGGAGTTGTTGGAGTTCATCCTCGTCAATCCAGGTGCAATCGGTAAAAGGTCGTCCCTTCCATTTGACTAAATATCGTCGGAAGAGACCACGTCTAGTCGTCATATCTCGGATGTCCGCAATATCTTCAATCTGATCAGCATCGGTTGCGGCTGGCGGTTGGCGCATATCATCATTGGCGGGAACTTCTACTGGGGTGGCATCGGCCTGTTCATCTCCATGATATAAGAAGAGATCTGATACATTGAAGACTGGTGATGTCTGAACGTCTGGCGGCAGGTCGAGTAAATATGCATTGGGCCAATCCTCTTGAGGACTCGAAATGGACCAATCTTTCGTTCACTCAATTTTTGGTGGACTCTCGAAGGAAACCTCTCTTTTTTAAGGTGGACCATCACTAATTCTCCAACTCTGAACTCGCTCTCTCTTCAGTGTAGGTTGGCTTGGGTTTGGTATTTCTGGGTCATGGATTGGAGTTTGGCTCGGATTTCAGTATGGATGTGGGTTAGATGTTCGACCAGATCCTCAGCAGCTGCACTACTTCTCCCTTGCATGGTTGTGGCTTTTAGGTCAAGAAATTGGGTAAGTGGAAAACTGTACACACTCTCAAAGGGCGATTTTCCGGTGGACCTATTAGTGGAACTGTTATATGCGAATTCAGCTTGGGGAAGAATTAGATCCCATTTGGACGGAGAGTCCCCTGCAAGACATCGCAATAATTTCCTAATGATCTGTTAACTACTTCAGTTTGCCCATCTATTTGTGGATGATAAGCGGTGCTATATTGCAGACGAGTACCAAGACGAGACCAAAGCGTGCGCCAAAAGTGACTCAAAAACCGGGTATCACGGTCTGAAGTAAAAGAACGAGGGACACCATGCAAACGGACGACATCACGAAAAAACAAATCAGCGACATGAGATGCATCTGGGGTTTTCCTACATGCAATGAAATGTGCCATTTTAGAGAATCGATCCACAACCACAAAATAGAGTCAACTTTTCGCACAGTGAGGGGTAACCCTAGCACAAAATCCATGGTGATATCTTCCCAGGGCCGCAGAGGAATGGGTAGGGGTGTGTATAGTCCAGTGTTCTGCCGGTGGCCTTTGAATCTTTGACATGTTTGGCATTTCTGTACGAATTTTGTCACATCCTTTCGCAATTGCGGCCAATAAAAGCGTTCTTGGAGAAGGGTCAAGGTTTTGTCTCTTCCAAAGTGTCCAGCTAAACCTCCATTGTGTAGTTCTGAAATTAAGTTCTCTCGAAGGGACGTGGCATGAATGCATAGTTGGTGGCCTTTGAATAGGAAACCCTCATGAAGAACAAAAGTGGCTGTTGGATCCTGCCCAGTACCAACACAGTCGGCATGAACTTGACCGAAGTCAGGGTCAGTGGGGTAGAGGTCCTTGAGAGTTTCAAATCCTGTTGTGCTGACGGTCATTGTGGTCAGGGCATGTGCTCGCCGGCTCAAAGCGTCGGCCACACGGTTCAGGGTTCCGGCTTTGTGTTTGAGATGGAAGGTGTATTCTTGGAGGAAATTAACCCATTTGGCATGACGCTTGTTAAGAGTTTTCTGGGAGTTCAAATATCTCAGGGCTTCATGATTAGAGTTAAGGATAAATTCATGCTGGATCAGGTAATGTCTCCAATGCTTGAGAGCTTGGACCACGGCATAAAATTCAACATCATAAGTGGAGTACCGTGACCTGGCATCGTTCAATTTCTCGCTGTAGAAGGCGACAGGTCGTCCTTCTTGACTTAGGACAACGCCAATCCCGACATGTGAGGCGTCGCAATCGACCACGAAAATCTTAATGAAGTCGGGGAGAGCCAAAACAGGAGCATGCTTCAACAGATGTTTTAGAGTTTGAAAGCTCGTCTCTGCTTCAAGAGTCCAGGCGGGTGCGCCTTTCCGCGTGCAGTCTACCAACGGTGCCGCACAAGTGCTGAAGTTCCGTATGAAACGTCGGTAGAAAGAAGCTAACCCTAGAAAGCTGCGAATTTCAGTGAGGGTTTTGGGTACGGGCCAGCTCTGAATGGCCTGAATCTTTGAGGGGTCAACTTTAAGTCCATCAGCAGAGACAATGTATCCTAGGAAGAGGACCGTGTCAGACATGAAGGAGCATTTCTTGAGGTGGACATACAATTTTTGGTCTCTCAGGGTTTCCAGGACTTGACGCAAGTGAGATAGATGGTCTTCTTTGGTCAAACTGTAGATCAGGATATCATCGAAGTACACGACCACAAACTTGCCAATAAAGGGTCGCAAAACATGATTCATTGTCCGCATGAAGGTGCTTGGGGCATTAGACAAGCGGAAGGGCATGACCGTTCATTCATACAGGCCTTCTTTGGTTTTAAAAGTTGTCTTCCATTCGTCTCCAAGTCGCAGGCGAATCTGGTGGTAACCACTGCGGAGATCCATCTTGGAGAACAACTTGGCACCTGATAACATATCAAGCATATCATCAAGGCGTGGAATGGGAAAACGATATTTGATCGTTATTTTGTTGATAGCTCGACTGTCCACGCACATTCTCCATGTACCGTCTTTCTTCGGAGTAAGCAGAGTAGGAACCGCCACGGGGCTCATACTCTCTCGAACATACCCACGTCGCAGCAGATCAGTAACCTGCCGGTTCATCTCCTCATGCTCACTTGGGCTCATTCGGTAATGGGGTAAGTGGGGTAGACTGGCTCCAGGGACTAGATCAATGTGATGTTGAATGTCTCGCAACGGGGGCAGTCCTTCAGGAAACTCTGCAGGCATGATGTCAGCGAACTCTTGGATGATGGGCTTTATCTCAGGTGGGACTTCAGGTGGAGTTGTCTCTTGGTTGTCCACTTCTCGTCCCATTAAGGCATAGATGGTGGAGCTCTCCTGAATTTCACGTTGGAATGTTTGGGCTCCCATCAATAACACGGAGCCCGTGGTCGCAGTCTTTGCCGGTGGGGTCTTGTTACCAGTTTGGTTGGTCGCAGCCGAAGTGTAGCCACTTGGCGAGGGCTAAGGGCTTCACGTTGCGGTCTGAGGGTTACACGAACCTTGTCTATGAGAAAGGTGTACGTGTTCAGTTTTCCTCGGTGTTCGGTGTCTCGATCGAATTGCCACGGTCTCCCTAGAAGTATGTGACAGACATCCATAGGGGCTACATGGCACCACACCTCGTCCTTTATATGTGGGACCAATGGAGAAGCTAACGAGGCTCTGTCGGTGGATCGGGATTTGGGTACCACCTCGAAACCACGCCACGCTGTACGGTTTCTCGAGCGGTTGCGTTGGTAGACCCAACTTATCTACCATTTCTTGGGAAACAAAGTTCTCAACGCTTCCTCCATCAATGATCAGCGAACAGCGTCGTCCTCCAGAGGTGCAGGTGGTTCGGAAGATGCTGCGTCGCAGCCAGCTATCAGCAGCAGAATGTTTGTGGGCGCGCTGTCAGGAGCGATAAAGTTCTCGTGTTCAATTACCAGGAACGGACCGGAGTCGTCTCCATCCACTCCTAGAGGTTCATAGTCATCGGCTCCCATGGCATCAGCAGTCATCGCAATCGGATCTTCTTCAGGAGATTCTTGCTGGTCAAGGTCGGGGTATTCAGGGTCGTCGATGGTGCATAGATGGACGGGTTTAGCCTTGGGGTTCGGGCACTCTGCTGCTCGATGTCCCTTTTGATAGCATCAGAAGCAAGTATCAGGTCCTACAATAGGTCGGCTTCCCAAGATGCCTTGACCAGGGTTTCCAGTGGATGATCGGGCGATGGCAGGAGTTGATGGTTTGGCTTGGGTTTTACCCGCAATGGTTGATGAGGAACCCATCGGTTTGGAGTATGTCATCGGGGTACTGGTACGAGGGGCGGAGTTCACAGAGAAAGGCATTTTCCTCGTCTGGGCTTTAGCAAGCTTGATCTCGGCCCGTTCAGCCTGCTTGTAGGCTTCGTCGACATTACGGCAGTTGTGGAGGTATAGTTCATCCTGGATGACTTGGCGGAGGCCTTGCATGTAGCGGGTGACTTCCTGAATAGGAGTCTCCTGCAAACGGTTGCGATGGACTAGGGATTGGAACCCTTCGGTGTATTCCTTCACGCTCATGGTACCTTGCCTCCATGATTGCAGTCGCGCGTACAGATCGCGTCTGTAATCTTCAGGCACGAATTTGGTCTTCAATTTAGCTTTCATTTTGCTCCAGTTGCGGATTTTACTTTTTCCCTTCCGTTTGCGTTCAGACTGCAAACGGTCCCACCATAGTAGAGCATGTCCTTTTAATTTGATGGTGACAAATTGGACTTTTCGCTCGCTAGGCATGGACTTCCACACAAAGAAATGTTCAACGGTTTGGAGCCAATCCAAAAAAACGTCAGGATCTCGTCCTCCGTCAAATTCCGGGACATCGAGACGGATACCTCGATCCCATCCATCGTCGGACTTGGGTCCATTTCACGGTTGGAATTGATGTTCACCATTAGTTTGCGGAGTATAGCCAAAGGTGTATGGGTCTGGAGTCTTGGGGAGGAAAGGGGTGTATTCTTTGGGTTCTTCTTGTTCACTCTCCTGTGAATGATAATCACTAACATGTCCGTCAGAAGTAGAAGAGCTAGAATCTCGGGAAGTGCTTTTCCGGGAGTGTGATTTCCGGTTAGTGCGTCGACCTTTGTTGGGAGTTTCATCAGTAAGGTCGTTGCCTATCATACGACTATTCAGGGTAGCAATTTGCCCACTCAACTGTTCAACCACTCTTTGCATGTGTTGTATTTGAGCAGCTAGGGATTCTAGCGATAGTTCAGGGTGTGTGGTGTAGGGGGGTTTAGAGCCACTAGGTTTGTCGGCCATGGATATCCTAGGGTTTTGCTTTGTGGTTTTTTTTTGTTTTTTTTCTTTTTTGTGGTTTTGTGTTGTGTTTTTTTTTTGTTTTTTTTTGTTTTATATGCAACGAATAAAAGGGATGCAGACGAAATGCAGAATCGTGAGGCTCTGATACCAAATTGATGCAAATGGGATTAATTGATGCAACCTACTTAAAGAGCAACTAAGGCAATAGTTCTAAAGATGTGGACTTAATGGATCTGACGACTGTGCCAAAAAAATGAAGTGCTTACGCGAGATCAGCAATAAAAAGATGACAATTAATCGACTATAGCACCGATTTCTCCAAAGTTTAGGGCAGCACGAATAGTTACCGAGCAAGGGAAATAAATAACGATGCTTACGGCACGGAATCTCAATAAATCACCAAACCAACCAGCAATATAAAAGGCCACAAACTAATATTATGCAGTGGAAATTAGAGGGTGGAAATTGTCACTCATACCACAACCGGCAAGGGAGTTTGGAGCCGCGCTTCAGATCTGGTCGGACTGGCGGGGAACCGGAACTGCTACAGCAGCAATTTCGGGTTGATCGGGTGCCAGAGATCTCGCTGGTTCGCTTGGCTGCAGGCGGGATTGTGGGCCGAAGTATTCGCCGCGTAGCTGGGGTTAAGAGGGGCCAAAGAGCGGCGCTAGACGGCAGGAAACCGGCAAGGGCTGGGGTAAACAGTGGGCGGCATGAGGGCTGGGGTTGCGGGGTAGGGGGGGAGTGGGCTATGCGGGTCCTGCGGCGGTATGGGGAGGCGCAGAGGGGAGATCTGTGGAAGTGGAAGGCGGCGTTGGCGGCGGGCTGGGCACAGGCGAGAGGCGGCGGTCGGCGGAAGGGAGGGGTGCCGTGGAGAGAACTCGGAGAGAGGGAGGAGAGGTGAGGCGGAACTGGAAGGAGAAGAGGGGGGAAGGGCGCTGGCTGCGATGGGCGGAGAGGTGATTGGAGAGGAGGCGGCGCAAGGGGTAGGGTTGGAGGGGAACGGGAGAAGAAAGAATCGGGGAGGGGGAAAGAGAAGGCGGGACCGAGAGAGAGAGAGATAGAGAGAGAAATAAGTGAGGAAATAATTCTCAAATTCAAACTTGAAAAAAAAACCTAATACAAGGGAGCCCTTTATAGAGGCTACTCCCCCTCAAAAGAAGCAACAAATCCCTAAAATTAGGGAAAGAAGAAATCAAAGGGAAAATATAAAAAGAGGCCTTTTATAATGAGCCTTTTACATGGGAATGAAATAAAATTAAGTAAACAAAACAAATGCTAAATAGAATAAATAACATAAATGTTCATAAAAATTGTTATCATGCTGCATCAAATATATAATTGTAAATCCTAAATGTGGTAGCCTATCGCTGCAAAAGAGCTCCAGATCCTCTCACATCCAGAAGAAGAGGATGTTAGCTTCAATATCTTCATTGCCATCGCCTTCACGTATGGCGTCTCACCACCAAATAGAGACCACCAATTAGCTAGAAGGAAAAATAAAGTCAACTCCTTATTCTTTTCATGTACTTGAAATATGTATAAAGCATCCATTAGAAATGACACATCACACATGCTACTACCTGGATCGAACACATCTTCTTTGATGGATCTCAACTTGATAGCAAGGGGTTTTCCAAATGCACCTTCTCCATTTTTGTAAAGAACCATTTCTTTTTTTGTGACGACATCTTGAACGTCTAAATCCGGGTAAAATATCTCCCAGCAAAACAGAAATCCATTTATGACAAAGATATCTTCAGAAATAGCTTTACCATCATCCCTATAGAAATAAAAGAGGTTGAGATAATAAGCTGCAAGGTGAAGCGAACTATTTAACCTCCCTCTCGACTTTGAATCATTGGCATCAATGTACGGCTTATATGAATGCTCAACGTCTTTAAAAAGACTCTTTATCTCCTTCTTTGCATCTTCAAGCCCTCCATACACAAAACTCAACGACGGCCTCCAATCTCCATCAATAACACGCAAGAGACAAACGAGCGGGGAAAAGATCTTCAAAGTTAAGGAAACTTGGTTCCAAAATGTTGTACTAAGAACAATTGATCCAGCAGTTTCACCTTTCTTTGTCCTGTACCACTTGCACTCTCTCCATTCATCAGAAGAAAACATCAATCTCAACTTCTCTTTCTTTTCAAAGATACTTTGTAGCGTGAGAAAACAAGTGGCAAATTTTGTTTGCCCCGATCCGACTATCTCACCCTTTTGGGTAAAGTGTCGCATCAAACTAAGCATCTTTGCATGACTGTAGATGAAAATAGTCAGTGTTCTTGCCTTTGCTATGCAATTTTTGACCTTCGCCTCCTTGCCAATTTCTTCAAGCATGAGATCTATACGAGCAGCACAAGATGACCAAAATATGTTTGGATATTTGATCTTGAGGAGCCTCCTAGCTGCCATATTAGCAGATGCATTGTCAGTCACAATTTGCAGAACATTGTCTACTCCAACCTCCTTGATGCAATCCTCCACCAACGAGGATGTATATTCAACAATATGTGCATCGGCTGAAGCATCAACAGACTTTAAAAAACATGTGCCCAAACTGCAGTTAAAGTACAAGTTCATTATGCTTCTTCCCCTTATGTTTGTCCATGCATATGTCATGATGGAACATCCACTTTTCTTCCATGCATCCTTGTGCCCTTTCAAAAATTCTTTTGTTTCTTCCACTTCATCCTTTAACAAAGGCTCTGCAATTTCCTAATAAGATGAAGGCTTGTGTCCGCTTCCGTATTGGCCAATTGCTTCGCACATGCGTATGAAGGAGTTCTTAATCGCCACGTTGAAAGGGATATCACATTTATAGTAGAATTTGGCTACATATTTGTTGACATGCGCACGTTCCTCCTTGACTAGTGTTTCCTTGATAACGGATGGGCGCATTGCGCCAAGTGTCTCAATTTCATCCTCAGATGATCGTGGCCTTTTCCATTCCTTCACATGGTGTTGTGTAAGATCCTGTCGCTCTAATAACCACCTCCTCTCTCATTTCTTTCAAAGTGATAGCTTTCTCGTTCTTCTTCTTCGTAATTCTCTCAACGTAATCACGTATCTCCTTTTGCACTTCAGAATTCGCCTTAGGACATGATTTGCAATTCCCTTTGATATGACCAAGGTGTTGTTTCATTTGATTATTTCCGCCTTTCAAGACCTTGCCACACAAGCGACAAATCACGGAAATCGGATCCGTCTTCTCCATAAGATACACAGTTTCGTCCCGGATCGGTAGATCCAGGTGGAGTAAAAAACACATTTTCTACAACATGTGTTGGTTCCGAATCCATGATGACCTAAATTCATATCAAAATAGTTAATAAACTAAAATTGTATTCAAAATGAAGATTTGAGTACAACCACAAGTATGGGGAGCTGTCATACAATCAACGTAAGGAGCTTGTGAGTTTAATCTGGATAAAACTAGTGGCAGGTTACAACACGAACCAAACTATCATGACCTTGGGATACATGCAAGTGGTTTGGTCATAGCTCTTAAAACAACGTCATTGACATATGGGGTATGCAACTTAGATAGGAATCCCAATGATCGAAGAGGGTGTAGAGAAATGAGAACAAATAAAAAAAGGGAATATAACAAAACTTAACAAGAACAGTTTTGGAACACTTTATATTTTGTTGTAAGTTTCTCTTTTACTTGTGATATTCAAGGTTTCTCTTGAACTTCTTCAGTCCGGCTGAAACCAAAGTATACGAAACAATCAACAAATGCAGACTCACCAAAATAGTCTTACATCAATGATGCTCGAAGTCTAAAATCACTTAAATCAAATCAGAACAATCACTCAAAAAAATGTACCTTTAGCAATTCAAACACTCATTACAACATTTTAATACAAACTTACAACAATTGTACTGTAAACTTTCACCGAGTAAGATCCAAAAGGGATCTTTGAAAATAAGGGAAACCTTGTTTAGCCAGCATTTAGCATTAATAAAGGTAGGGGAAGGATAAACATATCCCATAAACAAATATCACAGTAATACAACATGGAATTACTCCAAGATTCAACATTCATAAAATCAAAACAATAAAAAAATGAAATTAAACAAAAAATACCGAATGTTAGTGATCTTGTCTGTTTGGTGGTTACTTGCGTCGCGCCGGCGGAGACAGAGATTTGTGGAGAAGCACCAACACGCGTCAAAGCGACAAATGTCTCTTAAGGAGGCGGAGTAGCCTGCATCGCGGAAAGAAAGCGGTAGAGAGCAACCTGCGTCGTGGTGCGAGGGCGAAGGAACAACCTGCGTCATCTTAGCAATGGCGGAGGAGCCAACTCGAGGGAGGGTGGAGGAGAAGTTTCCTTCGCTAGGGCTGGGAAGGAGGGAGACACATTTCTTGCGAGAGGGTTCTGTCTTGCGAGAGGGCGCTAGGGTTGGGAAGGAGAAAAGAAAAGGGAGGTTTATGGTTTTCGAAGAAATAAATCAATGAAATTGGGGGAGGGAGCTTTATTACAAATTCGACTGCATATGCAACATACTCGGGGCGTTTGGTTGCTCGAGTACGCATATGCGGTCGCCTTGGCCGCCTTTCTGATCATTGATAGAGATAGTAGATACGATGGAAAGAATGAAGATTCAGATACTATGCCTCCAAGAGACAAAATGGGTTGGAGAAAAAACAAGGGAGACCTAGAAGATATGCTTTAAACTTTGGTATTTAGGTTAAGATAATGGCGGAAATGGTGTTGGAGTGGTTGTTCATAGGGATTTGAAGGATTATGTGGTTAAGATGCAAAGATTCAGGGATCGGGTTATTTTGCTAAAAAGTGGTGCTCGAAGAAGAATTTGTGAATATCATCTTAGTTTATGCACCGTAAATTGGTTTAGATGAAAGGATTAAATAAACTCTTTGGGAGGATTGGATAAGATAATGCAAGGAATCCCACAAAGGGAGATGATTTGCCTAGTGGAGATCTTAATGGACATGTGGGAAAGGATGCTTCAGGGTATGCTAGTATTCATGGAGGACATGGCTTCGATGATATAAATGGAGAGGGAAAAGTCATTTTGGATTTTGTAATAGCTTATGATCATTTCATATCAAATACTCTCTTCATAGAAAACACTCTCTTCAAGGGGGGGGCATTTAATAACTTATAAGAGTGGCCCCGACCAGAACACATATAGATTACTTTGCATTGATGAGAAGAGATCGATTATGTTACAAAGACTGCAAAGTAATCCCAGGAGAGAGTTTGACCACCCAACAACGTTTGTTAGTCAGAGATGTGCAAATAAAAAGGCTGTTAAAGAAAAGGAGAGTTTCCAAGATCACTAGAAATAGATGGTGGAATCTTCAATTGAAGCAATCAAGCTTTAGGGAGAATGTTTTAGAAGTCTTATCTTGGGATTGTAAAGAAAGTGCAAATGAGATGTGGGAGGCGGTGGCATCTTGTATCCGAAGGGTAGCCAAAGAGATGGACGAGTCAAAGGGAGGAGCTCCAGGCTAAAAGGAGGTTTGGTGGTGGAGTGGGAGGTGCATATGAAGATCAAAATTAAAAGAGCATGTTTTAAAGTTATGTCTAAGGATAGAACAGATGAAACTGTCACAAACTATAAAATAGCAAAGAAAGAAGCAAATAAGGTTGTAAGCGAAGCTAAGTTAAAAGCTTATGAAGTTTTGTATAAAAATCTCGACTCTAAGGAGTGACAGAAAGATATTTAGGTTGGCTAAAACAAGAGAAAGAAAGACCAAAGACCTTTCTCAAGTGAGACACATTAAGGATGATGAATGTCACGTGCTTGTTACTTAGATGGATATAAAGACTAGATGGAAGTAGTCCTTCCATAAGCTTTTCATTAGGGAAGGAAATAGAGAGATGACTTTGGAAAATCTAGCTAGTAGTGAAAGTTACTTAAATCGTACAAGCTATAGACGGATACAAAGGAAGAAAGTAGATGAGGCTTTAAAGGTTATGAGACATGGGGAAGGTGTAGGATGTGCTGACATTCCTATAAAAGTTTGAAGAGTTTTAGGTGGACATGGTATGACTTGGTTTATAAATTTATTCAATGTTATTTGGCGAAGCAAGAAAATGCCTGAAGATTGGAGGAGAAGCATTTTGGTGCCTCTTTATAAGAATAAAGGAGACATTCAAAATTGTTCAAATTACAAAGGTATCAAGTTGATGAGTCACACTATGAAAATTTGAGAACATGTAATTGAAGGAAGTTTGAGGAAAGTTTCCAAAGTAAAAGAAAACCGATTCAGATTCTTTCCAGGTCGCTCAACTATTGAAGCCATCCACTTGCTGGGGAGAATGATGGAGACTTATAGAGCTAAAAGGAAGAACCTCCATATGATTTTTTTTATTTTAAGAAGGCTTATGATTATGTACCACGGGAGATATTGTGGAGAGTTTTGGAGAAGAGACAAGTACGTGTCCTATACATTAACCTCATAAAAGATATGTATGATAGGACTTCATCTTGTGTAAGGATATAATATGAGAAGACTAACTATTTTAACATCAACATCGGTATGCATCAAGGTTCAACTTTGAGTCCATTATTTTTCACTTTGATTATGGACAAGTTGACAAGTCACATTAAGGATGAGATACCTTGGTGTATGTTATTCGTTGATGATATTGTGTTGATTGATGAGACCAGTGATGGAGTAAATGAGAAGCTTAAAGTCTAAATATATGAATTGGAGACTAAATGATTTCATATAAGTAGGGATAAGACTGAATATATGGAGTGCACTTTTTATGGAAGCAATAGCGAATGAATCAAGGTGAAGATTGATGACGATAACCAAAAGAGATATTCTTTTAGATACTTGGGATCTATTTTGCAACATGATGGGGAAATTGATGGAGATGTTACTAATAGAATAAATGCAGGTTGGCTAAAGTGTAAAGAAGCCTCTACTATTCCCTGTGATAAGAAAATTCCTTTGAAAATCAAAGGAAAGTTATACAAAGCAACCGTGAAACCTGTTCTGCTCTATGGATTTGAATGATGGCCTATGAACCATAGACATGTGCAGAGAATGACAATAGCATAAATGAAAATGCTAAGGTAGGTGTGTGGACAAGCACGCAAAGACCAGATTCAGAATGATGCAATCAGATGGAAAGTTGATGTAGCTCCTATTGATGATAAGATGCGAGAAAATCGCTTAAGGTCGTTTGACCATTTGCAAAGGAGGTCAGTTGATGCACCTGTGAGGAGATGCGAGTTTTAGGATGTTAAGTCGATTAAGAGAGGGCGAGAAATGCCCAAGAAGTGTTGGAATGAGACTATACGAAGAGATCTTAGATTTTGAATTTAATTCTAGAATGACCCAAGATAGATCTGAATGGAGACAAAGAATCCATGTAGTCGACCCTACTTAATGTGGGAAGAGGCTTTCTTGTATATAAGTTTTCTCCATTTAATATATTTTCCTTCTTCACGATGGTTATAGGTAAGGTATGAAAAATCTAACCTCGAGGCAGTCGAGGCGTACGCCTCGAGGCGAAGCGGTCCCTTTTAGCCTCAAGGTGTGTGTCGCGGTCTAGTTCAATGGATATGTACCTCAGGAGGCTGAGGCGTAGCCTCGAGGCGTTCTGCCTCAAGGTAGTCGAGGCATTTTTGCTTTTTTGAGATATCTTTTATTGTTTTAGTAGTTTACTTGGTAGTTTGAGAAGCGTATAAATATATGCTTCTTTAGTATAATGATTCTACGACATAAATGCTAAATCCAATGTTTCTTTCGTGCCCATAACTTCATATTTACTATTAATTGTTTCCAACTATTTTGCAAACTCCTAGTATTTACTTTTAGTGAATGAATTCATAAATATCAAATCTAACAATACTCGTAAACTTAATGAGCTTTGCAATACATGAAGCAAAATGAAATAGATAGGGTTCACGGTTTATCGTACTGCCATATATTATATGTTTAACATATAAGATAAATTTCTTCGACGTATATTTAATCGTACTTTTAATTACAACAATATTTCCAAAGTTTGCTCAAAATGGATAGGATTCACGATTTCTCGTGCGGGCATACATTATATGTTAGACATATAACATAAATTTCTTCGACGTATATTTAATCGCACATTTAATTACAACGATATTTCAAAGATAGATGTATTGTTTAATTCTTTCACAACATTTATAGACAATGAATTCATCTTTGATTGGATGAAAATGTGTAGAAGGGGATATGATGTTGTTCTATCTTCTATTCTGGTATTCTTATCTCTATTATTTCATCATATTTTATACTTTTAAGTATTATATATTTGGTAAAGAACATATAATTACGTTGCCATATAAAATTATAGTTTGTTGCATATCTTTCTCTATAAACTGAGGTTTACACCTTGACCGCCTCGAGGCTACGCTTCGCCTCGATTCCGAGGAAAATGCCTCGCTGCGCCTTTCGTTTTTTCAAACCTTGGTTATAGGTGTTGAAAAAGTTGATAGTGATGGTTGGGGGGAGGAGAATTGATTACATCATGAAAGCTGCCACATAGTGCAATAAGGGGGGAACATCGTGAATAATGCTAAGACATCAGTGTATGAAAAATCATACAATCCATCACAATACATTGCCTTTCATCTTAAACTTAACACCTTTTTCCTACTTCCCATCGTGTGACAGATGTTCGAGCCTTGAATCAATCATTATATTTTTATCCAGCTTAAAGCACCCTTTGGCTTCTTCTGATCTGTATGACATATGTTGGAGTCTTGATTCTTGATGCCTAGTTTGATTCAATGTCATTTACGATCATGAGGAATAAATACCATTGATGGTGATCACTATTCCTTGTGGTTGTAACAATACCCTTCTGAACCGTGGTTGGAAATATGTCACGGATGAGGAGATGGCTACACTTACTTCCAACCTTCCAAGGACATGTGGAACCTTGCACCATGTTCGCAAGACGCGTCCCTTGTTGCCTGCAAATGAATCTTTACGATCAAACACTGTCTAGATGAATCCATTGATAGATTGAGAGCCAAGATTTGGTGAAAGGCTTCACTCAGACCTATGACATCGATTATTTTTTAGACCTATTATGTCACAAGGATGGGGTCTATTGGCACATATTTGTTGCTGCCAATAAGAATTGACTAATTTTCAGCTAGATATAAAGACTGTCTTCGTCTATGGTGATCTAGAGGAGAATGTTTACATGATGCAAATAACATGTTACTCTGTCGAGTATGTATGCTCGGGCATGGTTCAACAGACTTACTTCTGAGACCAGCTCTCTGTATTTTTATACGATGACATTTGACTACTTTATATTTGTCAGATGGAGGTCCTCAGGCACTGTGATACTTGTTATTTTGCTGATGACATGATTGTCACTGGTGGTAATAGAGAAAACATCATGGACACTAGGACCTTCCTCCATGATGTTTTTTTTTCACTAATGACCCTCGTCAACTAAAATACTACCTAGATGATATGTACTGTAGAGATTATACTTGTCATAAAGGAAATATTGTTTGGATATCCTTATGGAAGCTGGCTTACTTGGATGCAAACCATCGGACTTCCCAGCAGAGTTATAAAGACATGCCACCTCTACAGATCCTATATTTGAAGACACAATACGATATATAAACCTAGCAGGCAAGGTTCTTTATCTCATTATCAATAGTCCATTCATGCCATATTCCATGAACAGAGCTTGCCATCACATGGAGAAACCTCACTACAATCATTGGCAGGTTGTTCTTTTGATTCTTAGATGCTTGAAGAATTCCCAGGAAAAAGGCCACTTCTATAGGATTAATGGTTACACTGACATCACCGCCTATGCAGATGTTGATTATGCTGGTTCTCCTAAGGATAGGCGATCCAGCACTCACCAATGTTTGTTGGCGGAAACCTTGTTACATAGCTAAGCAAGAAGCAGATCATTGTTTCAAGATCAAGTGCATAAAGAAAATATAGAAAAATGGCTCAAGCCACATGCAAGGTTACCTGGCTCATCTCCTTTCTACAGAAACTTGGGCTCCATGCTATCACTCTTGTTCCTCTTTATTGCGATTTTAAGTCCGCAACATATATTGATACCAATCATGTTTTCCATGAGTTGACCAATCATTTTGAAATGATTTGCCACTTTATTCAAGATGCAATATGAGGAGGAGCGATCACTACTTCGTACATCTCAAAAGAGTTCCAACTTACGGATATCATGAAACTGACCAAGCATGTTTATTTCCTTGTTTTCTATTTCTATTTGGAAGATCTTTTTATGTAATTGCCACGTACCGGCTCTAGAGTTTCACACTATATAAGAAACCTCACACCCATAAGTTAAATCATCCAATGACATACCCTATTTTTTCTCAACAAATTCAGTGTCATTTGTGATCGTGAGGTATAGATATATTATTTTTTAAAGCAGGTACACCCCAATCATCCATCTCTTCTCTTCCACTGGTACTCCTTTGCCTTTTCCTATCTTGAAAATATATAGGTCTATTATCAATAACCGGAATATTAATAGAACACTTGAGTAGAAGTTTTGTCTATGGAGGTCCGAGAGTACTCTAGCTTAGAATTCCAAATAATGCCTTGTCAATTGTTGGAAGAAAATGAATCGTTGTTTATTCCTGTAATCCTAGGCTCTCTTATATAGGGAAGAGATCTATGGGTGAGTTACATAAGATAGACAAAAAGAAATAAAATAGCTGAAGAGATACATGGAATGTAGAAATATCTCAACACTCCCCCTTAAGATGGAGCATAGATATCAATTGTGCTCAGCTTGGACGAACACTTTTGAAATGGCCCCCTGAGTAATGCCTTGGTGAAGATATCGGTTGTCTGCTCTCCTGAACTAACATGAGAAGTAAAAATTAGGCCCTCCTGAATCATCTCTCTCGTATGGCAGTCTACCTTAATTTGTTTTGTTCTCTCATGGAACGCGGGGTTGTTGGCAATAAAAAGAGCAGTCAGATTGTCACATTGGAGGTGTATAGGAAGTGACACCTCTATAGTTAGGTCAGTAAGAACAGATCTGACTCACATCATCTCCGTGGTAGCTTGTGTCATAGCCTTGTATTCTGACTCAGCACTAGATTTGGCAACCACAGTCTGCTTCTTGCTTTTCCATGAAACCGGGGAATTTCCTATAAACACAGGAAAGCCCGAGGTAGACTTTCTATCATTTGGACATCCAGCATTTGCATCTGCACATGATGTAACATATATAGATGTACCACTGCTGAAAAGAAGTCTTGTACCAGGTGAAGTTTTCAGGTATCTCAGAATCATATAGACTGCATCCATATGTGTCTGTCTGGGCTGCTCCATAAACTGACTGACTTTGCTTACACCAAAGGATATGTCGGGCATGGTGATGGTCACATATAGTAGCTTGTCAACAAGCTCCCTGTACCTCCTCTTGTCGACCTCCTCAGTATCATCGTCATATTGCTTCGTGCTCGGGTCAATAGGAGTAGTGGCATGTCTGCAATCTGCCATGCCTGTCTCTGAAAGAAGATCTGCAACATACTTCCTCTAGGTCATCACAAGACCTCTCTGGTTCCGTGCAAACTCCAACCCAAGGAAGTAACGTAGATGTCCAAGATCCTTGGTCACATACTGATACTGCTGACCTATGAAGTCCTTGGCACCCTGAATGCCCTGCTTGTCATCTCCTGTAACAATAATATCATCAGCATACACAAGAATGACAATAGTACCTCTTTGGGTCTTCTGTACAAACAAGGAATGATCAATAGTCGATCACACAAACCCCTGCTGCTCTATCAAGTCCGAGAGCTTATGGAACCAGCTCTTAAACTCTTCTTAAGGCCGTAAATTAGCCTTGTGAAGCCTGCACACCTTCTGACACTCCTCAGCAGAAAACCCCGGTGGCTGCTGCATAGACCTCCTCATGTAGATCACCATAGAGGAATGCATTTTTCACATCAAGCTGGTATAGGGGCCAATCTCTTGTCACAACAACTGACAGAAGTATACGCATCGTAGAATGCCTAGCCACTGGAGAGAAAGTATCCTGATAGTCCACTCTATATGTCTTAGTGAACCCACGTGCCACAAGTCTCGCTTTATAACGATCTATACTGCCATCAGCACGGTGTTTCACAGTGAACACCCATTTGCATCCCACAACTGATGCATCAACTAGAGCAGTCACAAGGCTCCACGTGCCACGTGGCTGCTGCACAACCGTCTCCTCTTCCATAGCCTAGTGCCATCGACTATCCTTCAATGCCTCCTCATAATTCCGTGGAATTTTCACGGCAGATAGAGCCACTGTAAATTTCTGAAAATCCCATGTTTGACGATGAAAGGAGACTTGAGAAGTTAGAGGATAGGAAGCACAAAATCTTCTGCTTTCGAACTGCAATAGGAATATCCAGATCGTAGGGAACATCCTCCATCTGTGGGTAATTTCCGGCAATGATTCCTGCACCGATGCATCTCCAGACCCATCGTTAGAGACTATATTATCAAAACAAACCTAGGGCTCTGTGGAAGATGGGCAATGACCATGAGCAGAAGAAGACCGACGAGTGTAGAACTTAGGTACGGATAGAACAAGTGGCGCGTATGATTGGGTAGTAGGAGGGGGTGGAGAAGGAGGTGGAGACGACGGTGGTTGTGGTGATGGAGGTAGGACAACATGCATGGGAGGTGACATATTTTTTTTGAAGCCAAAAAGGGGGGAGACACTCTTGGGTGTTCGTCCCAATGTACTAATAATAATTAAAAGCAGAGAAGGAACAGAACAAAAGAGGGCGCTCTAGCCACATGTGACAAGCGCAACAACCCGGAGGCACGAATACAGACGTTCTCCCTGTGAAAACCTATGCCCAGAAAATAGCAGCTCATTTCTAGCCAGCCAAACAGACCATACCATCGACAGCGGTTGCAGCAACTCAGTCTTCGGCCGGTTTCTGGCCGCGATCAACCCCCTGCAAAAGTCCTCTATGCTCGTCCTTCCGACCCAACCAAGGTCTGGGATCACCCAGATAGGTGGCACCGTCGGACAGGAGAAGAAAAGATGTTCTGGAGTCTCGATCCCCCCGTCGCACAACAGGCACCTGTTAGAGACCGTCCCAAGTAATCTAGCGCAACGGTCCCGCGTCATTAGCCTTTTCCTCCTGAACAACCAAAAGAGAAAAGCAATCCTTGTAGGGAGGCCCAGACCCCAGAGGAAAGCATAGTCTCTAACTAAATCAGGTGACAGGGAGAGAGGCGGCCTGCAGATCGCTGAGTAAGTCCCCTTCACAGAGAAGTGACCCGTACGCCAAGTCTATTGGTCACGGCCCAGGGAGGGCCCCGGAGCATCACGAAGAGCGTCGAGCAACTACAGAAACTCCTCCAGACGCTGGTCGGAGAAGCCCGAGCGGAAAGCCGACATCCAGTTACCATCCACCCAGCAACAAGCAACCCGAGCCTCCTGGTCAGCCGCTAAAGCGCTCCCCCGTCCGTCCAGTCGTCTCTCCAGACAGCGAAGCGTGAGCCGTCCCCAAGCACAGGCCTGAACATCGTCCGAAAGTTGATGGAAAGAGAGAGAATGACCCTCCAGAAAGGCGAAGGCCTCCGACCCGGCGGGCCAACCACCACAACCCCCCAAGGAGCCGCCCCAGAGACCCCGTAGATCCGCCGGAGCAGACTACAGCAAAGGTCCTCCCCAGCACCCCAAACTCTAGCAACCCACTTAAGCAACAACGCCTCGTTTAACTCAGCGAGCTTGAAGACCCCAAGCCCGCCCTCGCACTTCCGCAAGGTAACATCATCCCAGCTAACCAGGTGCATCCCCGAATCCCGCCCACTTCCGCTCCACAAGAACCACCTCATCAGACCCTCCAGCCTCCTCCTAATGCCCGTAGGCATGAGCCTCGTGGAGGAGTAGTACACCGACATGGCAGACAGAACCGTCTTCAAGAGCACCAGGCGTCCCCCCTTGGACAGGATTGCTGCCTTCCAACCCGCGAGCCGCCCCTCCACCTCCTCAATCAGTGGCAACCAGTCCGCAGTCCTCGATCTCCCGAGGGTCAGCGGCAGACCGAGGTAGTGATTTGGGAAACCAGAACGACCAGTGGCCAGCACCGAGCAACAAAGATCGGCCAGCTCTTCGTTCATAGAGAAAGGAACCATCTTAGACTTGTTATTTTGTACCAGCCTGAACATCTCACTGAAAAACTCCAGCATCACAGCCATACCCATGGCCTCCCTGGTTCCCCCTCAATGAAGAAAATAGTATCATCTGCGTACTGAAGAAGCGGGACCACTAGGCCATCCCTCGAGTAGCCGCTCGTAAGCCTCGCTTGCTGCACCTTATCCACCATACAAGCAAGGACGTCCGCCGCAATGATGAAGAGCAACGGAGCCAGAGGGCATCCCTGCCTCACCCCCTGTTGTGGCTGAAAGTAGCCCCCCCTCCGGTCGTCCATTGATCAGGACCGTGAGGGAGGTCGTCGTCATGCACCGCTTTCCAGGAGATCCAGACACCAGGAAAGCCCCTTCTGTGAAGCGCCACCCAAAGGAAGCGCCAGTCCAAAGTGTCGAACACCTTTGTGCAGTCCACCTTCCACAACAAGGCCTGCCTGTTGTGCCGCTTCCAGTTCGCAATTATTTCAGATGCCAAGACCAGGCTGTCCGCGATCTGCCTCCCCGGAACGAATGTCATCTGAGCCGGGGCGATTAAATGCTCCAGGACCCTGCTCAATCTAGTCGCAAACACCTTGGCGACAATGAGATACAACACGTTGGAGATCGCAATTGGCCGGAAATCTTCTATTCGTCCTGCGCCCGTCTTCTTCAGCAGCAGCACGCCCAACACCTTGTTCAACCGCTCGAAACCAGCATTGCCACCACAGCTTTCCGTCACCACGTCAAGCACCTCGTCGCCGACCAGGCCCCAAAACTCCTTATAGAAGGAGACAGGGAAGCTATCGGGGCCGGGCGCCCCATCTCCGTTGAGGTTCCAGACCGCCGTCTTTAGCTCCTCTGCCGTGATAAAGAGAATCAGATTGGCTGCATGTGCATCAGACAAGCGTGTCGCCCCCAGGCCTGCCCATCTCCAACGAATGCCAACACCCCTCGCGGAACGCCTGAAAAAGTGATACGCAACAACCTTCCCAAGCTCCTGGTCCCCCTCCACCCCCTTACCATCGACGACCAGAGACCTGATGAAGTTCTCCCTCCGCCTCCCGCTAACCACCTTGTGGAAGAAGGCCGTGTTTGCGTCACCTTCCGTAAGCCATCTGTGCCTGGAGAGCTGCCTCCATTCGGTGACCCTCTTCTTGTCCTCCTTAGAGATTAGCTTTTGGGCCTCGGAGCGTTGTGCCAGCTCGTGCCCCAGCAGGGGACGATCACCCTCCAATGCGTCGAGCTTGGCCACCACTGCCTTCGTCACCGACCTCGCTGTACGGCGAGCCTCCCTCGACTCCTTCTTGAACGCGCAGAGCCTGGATCGCAGGGAATCCAGCTTCTGGACAAATCTAGCCACTGCAGAGCCAAACGCCTCAACCGAAGCCCAGTGCGAAGCCACCAAGTCCTTGAAGTCGTCCTCGAGCAGCTACGCCCTCTCAAAGCTGAAAAGACCATGAGCGGGAGCAGGGTCCCCAGAATCCCAGACGAGAGGCGTGCAATCAGACCATGACCGAGGCTTGGTAGAGACGAACGAGAGCGGAAAGAGCTCAAGAATCCCGGACGAAGCGAGGAACCGGACGAAGAGAGTACTCTAGCTTAGAATTCCAAATAATGCCTTGTCAATTGTTGGAAGAAAATGAATCGTTGTTTATTCCTGTAATCCTAGGCTCTCTTATATAGGGAAGAGATCTATGGGTGAGTTACATAAGATAGACAAAAAGAAATAAAATAGCTGAAGAGATACATGGAATGTAGAAATATCTCAACACTCCCCCTTAAGATGGAGCATAGATATCAATTGTGCTCAGCTTGGACGAACACTTTTGAAATGGCCCCCTGAGTAATGCCTTGGTGAAGATATCGGTTGTCTGCTCTCCTGAACTAACATGAGAAGTAAAAATTAGGCCCTTCTGAATCATCTCTCTCGTATGGCAGTCTACCTTAATTTGTTTTGTTCTCTCATGGAACGCGGGGTTGTTGGCAATAAAAAGAGCAGTCAGATTGTCACATTGGAGGTGTATAGGAAGTGACACCTCTATAGTTAGGTCAGTAAGAACAGATCTGACTCACATCATCTCCGTGGTAGCTTGTGCCATAGCCTTGTATTCTGACTCAGCACTAGATTTGGCAACCACAGTCTGCTTCTTGCTTTTCCATGAAACCGGGGAATTTCCTATAAACACAGGAAAGCCCGAGGTAGACTTTCTATCATTTGGACATCCAGCATTTGCATCTGCACATGATGTAACATATATAGATGTACCACTGCTGAAAAGAAGTCTTGTACCAGGTGAAGTTTTCAGGTATCTCAGAATCATATAGACTGCATCCATATGTGTCTGTCTGGGCTGCTCCATAAACTGACTGACTTTGCTTACACCAAAGGATATGTCGGGCATGGTGATGGTCACATATAGTAGCTTGTCAACAAGCTCCCTGTACCTCCTCTTGTCGACCTCCTCAGTATCATCGTCATATTGCTTCGTGCTCGGGTCAATAGGAGAAGTGGCATGTCTGCAATCTGCCATGCCTGTCTCTGAAAGAAGATCTGCAACATACTTCCTCTAGGTCATCACAAGACCTCTCTGGTTCCGTGCAAACTCCAACCCAAGGAAGTAACGTAGATGTCCAAGATCCTTGGTCACATACTGATACTGCTGACCTATGAAGTCCTTGGCACCCTGAATGCCCTGCTTGTCATCTCCTGTAACAATAATATCATCAGCATACACAAGAATGACAATAGTACCTCTTTGGGTCTTCTGTACAAACAAGGAATGATCAATAGTCGATCACACAAACCCCTGCTGCTCTATCAAGTCCGAGAGCTTATGGAACCAGCTCTTAAACTCTTCTTAAGGCCGTAAATTAGCCTTGTGAAGCCTGCACACCTTCTGACACTCCTCAGCAGAAAACCCCGGTGGCTGCTGCATAGACCTCCTCATGTAGATCACCATAGAGGAATGCATTTTTCACATCAAGCTGGTATAGGGGCCAATCTCTTGTCACAACAACTGACAGAAGTATACGCATCGTAGAATGCCTAGCCACTGGAGAGAAAGTATCCTGATAGTCCACTCTATATGTCTTAGTGAACCCACGTGCCACAAGTCTCGCTTTATAACGATCTATACTGCCATCAGCACGGTGTTTCACAGTGAACACCCATTTGCATCCCACAACTGATGCATCAACTAGAGCAGTCACAAGGCTCCACGTGCCACGTGGCTGCTGCACAACCGTCTCCTCTTCCATAGCCTAGTGCCATCGACTATCCTTCAATGCCTCCTCATAATTCCGTGGAATTTTCACGGCAGATAGAGCCACTGTAAATTTCTGAAAATCCCATGTTTGACGATGAAAGGAGACTTGAGAAGTTAGAGGATAGGAAGCACAAAATCTTCTGCTTTCGAACTGCAATAGGAATATCCAGATCGTAGGGAACATCCTCCATCTGTGGGTAATTTCCGGCAATGATTCCTGCACCGATGCATCTCCAGACCCATCGTTAGAGACTATATTATCAAAACAAACCTAGGGCTCTGTGGAAGATGGGCAATGACCATGAGCAGAAGAAGACCGACGAGTGTAGAACTTAGGTACGGATAGAACAAGTGGCGCGTATGATTGGGTAGTAGGAGGGGGTGGAGAAGGAGGTGGAGACGACGGTGGTTGTGGTGATGGAGGTAGGACAACATGCATGGGAGGTGACATATTTTTTTTGAAGCCAAAAAGGGGGGAGACACTCTTGGGTGTTCGTCCCAATGTACTAATAATAATTAAAAGCAGAGAAGGAACAGAACAAAAGAGGGCGCTCTAGCCACATGTGACAAGCGCAACAACCCGGAGGCACGAATACAGACGTTCTCCCTGTGAAAACCTATGCCCAGAAAATAGCAGCTCATTTCTAGCCAGCCAAACAGACCATACCATCGACAGCGGTTGCAGCAACTCAGTCTTCGGCCGGTTTCTGGCCGCGATCAACCCCCTGCAAAAGTCCTCTATGCTCGTCCTTCCGACCCAACCAAGGTCTGGGATCACCCAGATAGGTGGCACCGTCGGACAGGAGAAGAAAAGATGTTCTGGAGTCTCGATCCCCCCGTCGCACAACAGGCACCTGTTAGAGACCGTCCCAAGTAATCTAGCGCAACGGTCCTGCGTCATTAGCCTTTTCCTCTTGAACAACCAAAAGAGAAAAGCAATCCTTGTAGGGAGGCCCAGACCCCAGAGGAAAGCATAGTCTCTAACTAAATCAGGTGACAGGGAGAGAGGCGGCCTGCAGATCGCTGAGTAAGTCCCCTTCACAGAGAAGTGACCCGTACGCCAAGTCTATTGGTCACGGCCCAGGGAGGGCCCCGGAGCATCACGAAGAGCGTCGAGCAACTACAGAAACTCCTCCAGACGCTGGTCGGAGAAGCCCGAGCGGAAAGCCGACATCCAGTTACCATCCACCCAGCAACAAGCAACCCGAGCCTCCTGGTCAGCCGCTAAAGCGCTCCCCCGTCCGTCCAGTCGTCTCTCCAGACAGCGAAGCGTGAGCCGTCCCCAAGCACAGGCCTGAACATCGTCCGAAAGTTGATGGAAAGAGAGAGAATGACCCTCCAGAAAGGCGAAGGCCTCCGACCCGGCGGGCCAACCACCACAACCCCCCAAGGAGCCGCCCCAGAGACCCCGTAGATCCGCCGGAGCAGACTACAGCAAAGGTCCTCCCCAGCACCCCAAACTCTAGCAACCCACTTAAGCAACAACGCCTCGTTTAACTCAGCGAGCTTGAAGACCCCAAGCCCGCCCTCGCACTTCCGCAAGGTAACATCATCCCAGCTAACCAGGTGCATCCCCGAATCCCGCCCACTTCCGCTCCACAAGAACCACCTCATCAGACCCTCCAGCCTCCTCCTAATGCCCGTAGGCATGAGCCTCGTGGAGGAGTAGTACACCGACATGGCAGACAGAACCGTCTTCAAGAGCACCAGGCGTCCCCCCTTGGACAGGATTGCTGCCTTCCAACCCGCGAGCCGCCCCTCCACCTCCTCAATCAGTGGCAACCAGTCCGCAGTCCTCGATCTCCCGAGGGTCAGCGGCAGACCGAGGTAGTGATTTGGGAAACCAGAACGACCAGTGGCCAGCACCGAGCAACAAAGATCGGCCAGCTCTTCGTTCATAGAGAAAGGAACCATCTTAGACTTGTTATTTTGTACCAGCCTGAACATCTCACTGAAAAACTCCAGCATCACAGCCATACCCATGGCCTCCCTGGTTCCCCCTCAATGAAGAAAATAGTATCATCTGCGTACTGAAGAAGCGGGACCACTAGGCCATCCCTCGAGTAGCCGCTCGTAAGCCTCGCTTGCTGCACCTTATCCACCATACAAGCAAGGACGTCCGCCGCAATGATGAAGAGCAACGGAGCCAGAGGGCATCCCTGCCTCACCCCCTGTTGTGGCTGAAAGTAGCCCCCCCTCCGGTCGTCCATTGATCAGGACCGTGAGGGAGGTCGTCGTCATGCACCGCTTTCCAGGAGATCCAGACACCAGGAAAGCCCCTTCTGTGAAGCGCCACCCAAAGGAAGCGCCAGTCCAAAGTGTCGAACACCTTTGTGCAGTCCACCTTCCACAACAAGGCCTGCCTGTTGTGCCGCTTCCAGTTCGCAATTATTTCAGATGCCAAGACCAGGTTGTCCGCGATCTGCCTCCCCCGGAACGAATGTCATCTGAGCCGGGGCGATTAAATGCTCCAGGACCCTGCTCAATCTAGTCGCAAACACCTTGGCGACAATGAGATACAACACGTTGGAGATCGCAATTGGCCGGAAATCTTCTATTCGTCCTGCGCCCGTCTTCTTCAGCAGCAGCACGCCCAACGCCTTGTTCAACCGCTCGAAACCAGCATTGCCACCACAGCTTTCCGTCACCACGTCAAGCACCTCGTCGCCGACCAGGCCCCAAAACTCCTTATAGAAGGAGACAGGGAAGCTATCGGGGCCGGGCGCCCCATCTCCGTTGAGGTTCCAGACCGCCGTCTTTAGCTCCTCTGCCGTGATAAAGAGAATCAGATTGGCTGCATGTGCATCAGACAAACGTGTCGCCCCCAGGCCTGCCCATCTCCAACGAATGCCAACACCCCTCGCGGAACGCCTGAAAAAGTGATACGCAACAACCTTCCCAAGCTCCTGGTCCCCCTCCACACCCTTACCATCGACGACCAGAGACCTGATGAAGTTCTCCCTCCGCCTCCCGTTAACCACCTTGTGGAAGAAGGCCGTGTTTGCGTCACCTTCCGTAAGCCATCTGTGCCTGGAGAGCTGCCTCCATTCGGTGACCCTCTTCTTGTCCTCCTTAGAGATTAGCTTTTGGGCCTCGGAGCGTTGTGCCAGCTCGTGCCCCAGCAGGGGACGATCACCCTCCAATGCGTCGAGCTTGGCCACCACTGCCTTCGTCACCGACCTCGCTGTACGGCGAGCCTCCCTCGACTCCTTGAACGCGCAGAGCCTGGATCGCAGGGAATCCAGCTTCTGGACAAATCTAGCCACTGCAGAGCCAAACGCCTCAACCGAAGCCCAGTGCGAAGCCACCAAGTCCTTGAAGTCGTCCTCGAGCAGCTACGCCCTCTCAAAGCTGAAAAGACCATGAGCGGGAGCAGGGTCCCCAGAATCCCAGACGAGAGGCGTGCAATCAGACCATGACCGAGGCTTGGTAGAGACGAACGAGAGCGGAAAGAGCTCAAGAATCCCGGACGAAGCGAGGAACCGGTCGATGCGCGACCCGTCCGCCGCATCGAGGACCTCCGGCTCCAGCGAATCCACCACCTCCACGAAGGCCCCGGATCCGGGGTCCTGGCTGCCCCGCAACCCCAATCGATCAAACGAGAGCAAAGTGACATTGAAGTCTCCCCTCACCATCCAAAGGACACCAGGGAAAGCTGCCCTGGCTGCCCTGAGGTCCACCCAGAGCTTCTCCCTTTCAGAGCTCTGGCAACGACCGTAAAGACAGGAGAGCACCACCACCGCCCCCGAATGACGACACTCCAGCAAAACCGTCAGTATGTGCTCCCCACGCAACAACCCGCGTCCAGCAAAAACGGAGCCCGTCCACGCCACGAGTAGCCCGCCCGCGGAGCCAACAGCCTCGAGAGAGGCGAAATCAGAAATAGAGCCCGCACCAAAAGAGAGACAATCTAAGCAAGAGAGATCGCCCAGCTTGGGCTCCTGCAGCAACTCCATGTCACACCCCCACTCCACAAAACGCGAGCCCAAGACCTTCCTTTTGTCCAGGTCACCCAGACCTCTGACGTTCCGCGAGAGGACCTTCATTTGGAACCAGAAGATGCCCTCGCCCTCCTATCGACCAACCCCGCAGCCCTCGCCACCTCAAGCTTCACCCCGGAGATCAAGGCCACGTCCCCCGACGCCGCGGCCCCAGCCCGGGAACGAGTTCTCCGCCGATACCTCTTCCCAACCCTCCGATCGGCACCACAACCGCCAGCTGCGGGCGCCACTGCCGCCCCCACACCCACTTCCATAGCAGGGTATCCCAGCTCCTTCTCCGCCCAAAATGCGGAAGCCGAGAACCCCACATCCGCGACCGCCTCCGGAGTCGCTGCCGCATCTGCTGAAACGCCCAGCGCCAACACCTTTGAAGGCTCAGAGCTCCGGGAGATGGCGCCCCCATCCGCCCCATCTGAGGCGCCGCCAAGCTCTACCACCCTACCCGAGAGGGCAGCAGTGCACCCCGCCAGAATCGACCGAGGCCCACCCTGAGCGCCCGGAACAGAAGCCACGACACTCGGACTGCCCCCGCGCTCGGCCTGCCCCCTGGAAAGCACCCCTCGCTGCAACGGAGGCGGCCTGCCACCTGAGGTCCGGAGGACCCAGTAGACCAAAGCCCTCAGCGGCAATGGGACATGTTGATAAGAAAAAGTGACCCGAGAGGGGCTGACTGGATGAACCGCCATCGCTTATAAAGAGAGGCCCCCAAGAGTCGATTGGAGTACCCGAATTAAAGAGTCGCACGTGACGTTCCAAAGGTACCCCCTGTGAGGCCCGCGATGGTAATTGAACCGCCAAAGGGCGCCCCGCCCCCAAAGCCTGGGAAGAAGAAACGCGCGAGCCGCCCCTGTGCGGGAAACGAAGAGGCACCTCGGAAAGAGCAGGTTACCGCCTGCCCCCCTCTGCGGAGTCGAAACGACTGATCATGGACGACCGATCGCCTTCCCCCGGATCAACCGAAGCGTCCAGAGGATCCCAAGAATCGCGAAGCACGCCCGGTGAAAGAGCCGGAAAACCTTGGTCTTCCATCGGCGACGTCGGCGGCGGAGCAACGCCGTCGAGCAGCAGGACTCGAAGCCCGAACAAGAGCCTCCCCACCTTCAACCCCTGACTCACGGGGAGCCCCCTGGTGACACGCCATCAGAACGAGCGCCAACCCCGGGTCCGAACCGAGGGAGGCCCCGACATCAAGCTCCCTCAGAACCTCTCCCAGATGCTTCAGAGCCGGCCTCAGAGCATGCACAGTGCGAGACAGGAATGGAGCCCCCCGGAGGCGCACCACCTGGACCACCGGCTCCACCTCCGCACCATCCGCGAACCTAGCAGGCCTCTAGAAGAAAGGATCGTCGGACCCCGTCGCCAGGAGCAGTCCCTCTGAGCCGCAGAAAGCCCCCGGACATAAAAACGACCCACATCGAGAGCAACGACATCGCCATGGAAGCCTTCGCCGAAATAGCGGAAGAGAACCCGCCATACCTCCTCCTCGGAAGAGGGGGAGCCACCCCCTCTGACGCGGACCCTCACCAACAAGCCCCCAACCCCCTTGTCACCGCCAACGAACTCCCCAGCCACAGACACACAACCGCCAGCCCCCGACCGATCTACACGCTCCCGCTCGCCGCAAAGCCCAGACGCAACCTTCGAAGCCCCCGCGGAGCTCGCAACCCCTGACACCCCGCCGCAGTGAACCTGCCGGTGCCCAGCCTTGCTGCAAGAGAAGCAAACGGGGGGAAGAGTGCAAACGGACTCTATGTGCCCCCGCCCCCACAGCGGAAGCACCTTCGGCCCGCCTTCCGATGAGAAACTGACACCCAACCCTCCGCACCCCCAGCACCTTCCCCACTTTCAGCCCCCTTCTCGTCGGCGCCACCCCCCAGAGAGCCCCCCTTCGCAGCCCGACCCCCCCTCTCGACGCCCGCTTGGCCCGCACTACTGCTACCGCGAGAGCGCGCCGCCCTCCCCACCCTGAACCGACAGACTCCCGCCACACCTTCGTAGACTTCGACGCCCCCCTCACGTGCTTACTCGCCATCTAGGAGCGACCTGACATGAATCCGAATTCGAGGAGGTGGCATATAAACGACGTCATCTGTGTTCGATGAAACCAACCTATCACCTGTAGGAGAGAAGTACATCACAGACTCAAAAAACTTGACATCAGCACAAATAAAATATTTTCAGCATAGAGGATCATAACACCGATATCCCTTCTGAGTCCTGGAGTATCCAACAAACACACATTTGACAACTCGAGGAGCATGCTTGTCAAGACCAGGAGTCAACTGATGAAAAAAAGCGACATATCCGAACAAACGGGGGGTGAGTGAGAATGAGAATAACTCCTCAGGAAAGGCTATGGAGAAAGGAATTTTCTCACCCAAGACAGATGACGGCATACGGTTCATCAAATAGCATGTTGTGAGAACGTCATCACCCAAAACGAGTGTGGTGCATGACTCTGAATGAGGAGAGTCCGAGTGACATCAAGAAGATGATGATGCTTTCTCCCAACAACACCATTTTGCTGAGAGGTGTAAGGACTAGATGTTTGATGAATAATCCCTCTAGATGAAAGGAAATGAGATATATCATGAGTACAAAATTCCAACGCATTATCAATTTGTACAAACTTCCCAAAGGTAGAGAAAATAGTTTTCACTTCATTAATAAAGGTTTTGATCACACCCTTTGCTTAAGATTTATTTTTCAAAAGAAACACCCATGACAAACATGGAAAATCACCCACAACTACTAGATAGAATATATCCCTGATGAGAAACTCCAGATGTCAGTATGAAATTACTCAAAAAGGGAGTTATTGCTCCAACTCTGACGACTGGGAAAGGTAGACCGATGATGCTTTCCCAACTGACAAGCTTGGCACTGAAAGGAAGAATTAGGTGAAATCTGCGGCAACATATGACACATCTTCTGAAGAGGGAGATGACCAAACCGGAGGTGCTTGGTGAATGGAGAGACAAAGCCAGACGAAAGAGAAGATATGCCAGCATATGGAGTTCGAACAAGAAGATAGAGGCCACCCTGCTCACGGCCACACCCAATCACGTTGCATGTTAGAATGTTCTGAAAAACAAAAGTCGATGGGTCAAAAATAGCTCGACAGTGCAAATCTTTGTTAATCTGACTAATAGAAAGCAAATTCATAGAGAAATCAGGAGCATGTAGCACGTTCTGCAGAGGCATCGAAGGCGTCAAGGTGATCTCTCCCTGTCCTGTGATCAGGGAATGAGTCCCATTAGCTATCACAATTGTTCGCCCTGACTTAACCTGTTTATATGACGTAAGCTGATGCGTATCTCCAGATAGATGATGTGTTGCACCGGAGTCCATAATCCATTCTGAAATCTCAGAGCCATGACAGGATGTAAAAACATAGGTACCTGAGGTGTTGGCAGTAGCAGAGGTAGTGGCAGAAGCTGAGGCTGCCACATCTGAATGATCTCCAGAGGATGATGATGTGGAAGGAGGTATAATATCCCTCAGTATAGCTACGAGCTGATCAAACCTATGATCTAGAGTGGAAGCAGCATGAGACTTAATATGTTCTGCAACGCGGGCTGAAGCTGGAAACCCATGCTTGGAATAGCATGTCTCCTCAGTATGGCCTGTGCGGTGATAGAAAGTGCAGGGCCGACGAGTATGAGCTCCTCTACCACGAGGTCCATGTCCACGAAGAGTAGAATGACATCCTCTTCCTCAGGAGGCTGCCATGGCCGAGGAAGTCTGACTAGAAACACTAGAAGGAACAATAATCCTGCTGAGCCTACGGAATGCTTCCTCCATGGGGGGAATAGTGGCATCGGCGAGAATATGAGAGCGAGCAGCATCATATTCAGGGTCAAGTGTTGCTAGGAATATCTCTACCATGGTAGTATTCCTATATGTCTTCTGTTGTTCTGGAGTTGCCGTCAGAGGCATGAAATTGTGAAGCTTCGTAAACATCCCATGCAAGGATGTATACAACGAATGCAAAGGACATCCGTTCTGCTTGATAGTGAATATGTTATGCTGGAGTTGGAGGATCTTTGTCTCATTCCTCGCTTGAGAATATGTTGCTGCGAGGATATCCCAAATTACTTTAGCAGTGAGCTGATGTAACACACCATCGACGATCTCAATCGTCAATGTTCCGGAAAGCCAAACCTTGGCATATGCATTGTCCACCTCCCATGAGGCGTTTACCCCAGTCTTCTCGACCAGTTCTTCCTCTGTAGGAATATGTTTCTTACCATTCGATTTCATAAGGCTCATGAACTGCATAGCCCAGAGCTCATAGTTTGTCCAGTCCATTTTAACAATAGGCGTTGGACCTCTGAATGCGCCTATGGTGGGTACATCAACTTTGTTCTCAGACATCTTGTCGGGTGTAGAAGGCTAGGGTTTGTAGACCAAAGGTGAATGTCTACACAAACACACATGGATTTGGGTGCATATGTAGACTTATGCCCCCAAATCCATTAATGAGAAGAAGCGAACAACACCGTGCTTAGAGGACAGCACGCGGAGGAGCCGCGTGCGACGAACGATGCCCAAAGGTGGATGCACAAGAACGTGCATGACGGCACTGCTACGCGCTAGTCTGCGCGTGTGAAGGTGCATAGGACAGTGCACGTGGAGGCGCCTGGAAGGGGGGGAGGGGGCGACGTGCGAGGAGATGGGGCCAGCTGCGCACGGGTGAGGGCACGATGTGGGGTTAGGGTTTTTGATACAAGAACTCCGGTCTAGGACCACCGCTCTGATAGCATGTTGGAAGAAAATGAATCATTGTTTATTCTTGTAACCCTAGGCTCTCTTATATAGGGGAGAAGCCTATGGGTAAATTAGATAAAATAGACAAAAAGAAATAAAATAACTGAAGAGATATATGGAATGTAGAAATATCTCAACATCAATGAAGTAGTTGATTAGTGTCATAGACTGGAGAAGGACCACCATTGTAGTTTTTTACCTCCCATAAAATGTGTCTGCACAAGAAAATACATTTTCCTAGGATGTCATCAGATCGTTTGTAGTCTCTCATCTGCTTATGCAACTATTTTTATGCAGGTTGGACAACCAAAGGGGAGTCTCATTTATGTTCCATGATGGTTTCAGATGAGGTGCAGTGAGATGTTCCTATGCATGTTCCTTTTTCTACGTGTTTCATATTAGTTGAGGGAGGAGGGGGTGGTGGGGACTCGACATGGACCTGTTATAAAATATGAAGAATGCGGAAGCGATTGATAAACAGAGCATAAACAAGAAAGATAAATATGGGACACCGTGATTTTACGTGGAACCCTACTCCGTGAGGAGCGGGATGAAACCATGGGAGAAGCCCTCAAAGGAGCGTGTTTTTCTATTGCTTTTCTCAATGAGTACAGGAGGTCTGGGGCTCCTTATATAGCCTCTCCAGAGCCTCCAAGTCCCACCACTGTTCCATATGGGACTAAACACTGGATGGGGTAAATGGATCTCCTCCAGGATCCATTTACCCTGCTACAATACAATGGGCGCTTACAACGAATGCTCCAACACTCCCCCTCAAGCTGGAGCATGCAATGCTCAGCTTGGACAAACAGAAAATAAACTCAACTCAACGCTACAGGACACTACGGATAATATCAACCCAATGCGCACATTGCTGCAGTCGAGGACGTTGCTTCTCATGCCGTGCAGGTGAGGAGGACGAACGGGCTGGAATGTGAGTCAACTGAAGACTCGGAATCTGATCATCGAGTATGAAACTGTGCCTGAAGTCTCCTCGTCGGAGAACTGGGTCTCTCCCATCTGGCTTAGAGAATGGTGCACTGCTCTGGTGTACCTATGATACCACATGAAAACCCTTGCCAACATGGCATAGGAAATGGTCCTCTACTCTGGAGTCTCTATGGCTCACATTAAAACTCTGGCCGAACAACATCAAGAATGATGGGGACCTCGAACTGATGATGGCAACATATGCTCATCTGAAAAATGACCGCAAACTCGTGTGTGTCTGAAACTGGAGACTCGGAAGCAATCGTCGAGTCTGAACAACAGTAGCGTCTGGAATCTGGATGGTCTGGAAATCTGCATGTGGCATCTGAATCTGCAACACAAGACCTGTGACTCTACATATATACTCCCCCTTTCTCCCATACTTGTCGGAAAAATGACATTGACAAAGTTGGGAGAAGACAAGATAAATAGAGGGTAAACATGAATATCCACAGAAATTTCTTGCGGCTTTTCAAAAAAAAATGTATATGCCGCCATTTTTTTTGCAATTTTTTTATAAGCCCTTGACATTTTTTTCTCGGATTTTCACCTCTTTTTTTACTTGCGTACGGTTTTTTGTTTGTACGCACCTCTTTCCTTTTTTTAATAAAAACCTTTGCCCATTTAGGCTAAAAACAATCAGCCTCCATCTCCTTTTTCTCTCTCTCTTCCTTTTTTTCTCTCTGCTCCCCCTTTCTTGCATTTATATTTTAACAGTCCTTTCCCTTTTTTTTAGCTGCTCCATTTTTTGTTTGGACTGTTCTGCCTGTTGGGCTCAAAGTTAAGCCCCCCTCCCTTTTTTTAACAGCGGGCGACTGGGCCTCAATAGAAGCTAAAACAAATCAGGCATTTAAAGCCCAATAGAAGGCACCGTTCCTTTTTTTCTTTAGGGTTCCCGAAGGGAAACCCATGATGCGCCGCCTGCATCAGATCTGGAGTGTCGCCGCCGATGGGTCTTTCCCTTTTCCGCCTGGACAGGCCGCGCCTGGAGGTACACGCCGCTGGGAGGAATGTGCGCGCCTGCGATAGGGGGGGCGCCGCCTGGGCGAGGGGTTGTAGAGGATGCGTCGTCGGGGATTCGTACGCCTGGGCTCACGCACCTGGGGGGGATTGCAGTTCTGGGGACGCGCGCGCTGGGGGACTGAACCTCGCGCCGCCTCCGCGGGGCAGTGCTGGAGGCTTGTGCGAGAGAGGACAGCACGCCGGGAAGGCCATGGACTGGCGATGAGTCGTCGTGCCGCCGCATGCAAGAGAAGTACTTCGCGTGATGTCGCCTGTGCGAGGGCCATTGTTGGATCTGCGCTTGGGATCACAGGCCTCGATGCTTGTGTGGATTCCGAAGATGTGCGCCTCCACTCTGGAGGTTGCCTGGAATTGTGGGCTGACGATGACCAGAGATTAGGGTTCCTGATTGGAACCCTAGAAAAAAAACTCAGAACCCTCTTCACGAACAGAAAAAAAACTCTTGTATCATGAATAATGATTTTAAAAAAATCGAGTCTCGGGAAAAATAAAACAAAGAACATAATGAAATTCTCCGAGAATCGACCCGCTCTGATACCATGTTATAAAATATGAAGAATGCGGAAGCGATTGATAAACAGAGTATAAACAAGAAAGATAAATATGTGACACCATGATTTTACGTGGAACCCTACTCCGTGAGGAGCGGGATGAAACCACGGGAGAAGCCCTCAAAGGGGCATGCTATGCATTGCTTTTTCTTAATGGATACAGGAGGTCTGGGGCTCCTTATATAACCTCTCCAGAGCCTCCAAGTCCCACCACTGGTCCATGTGAGACTAAACACTGGATGGGGTAAATGGATCTCCTCCAGGATCCATTTACACTGCTACAACACAATGGGTGCCTACAACGAATGCTCCAACATGAGTAACAACGATTTTTTTTGAGGAGGTAAAAAAGGGGGAAAGATGCGAAGGCATCCGCTTCAACTTTATTAAATTAAAGGAAAAGTACTGGGGTTACCTTTACATGAGCTAAGACTCGACGAGAGTCTTCACATGAATAGTTACATTCTCTACATAGAAAAAGAATAGCGAAGCCTTCTCCCACTTTAAGTAGGGTCGGCTACATGGATTCTTGCTCAAATCCATGTCGAAAGATACAACTATTTTTTATGTTGGTTGTCTGCTATCTAACGCAACCCCACAAGGAGGGATTTGAACCATGGTCTCTACATAGAGATGATCCAAAAAAATGACACCATTACGAAATAGTCGAATAGCCCAGATTGTCGTCACACGGAGAAGCAGCTCATGTTGTGGCGTCATATTGCGGTGAAAAGAGACTCCCAAAAATCGTCAATGTCCGTAACTATGACCTCCATCCCCAACGCTTGCCACACTGCCTTTGTCTTCTCACATGCAAAAAAGGTGGTTAACATGCTCCTCCATTTTGCAAAGGGGACATATGTTACTACCACCCATAAAGAGTCTTGCTCAATGGTCCCTAAACATAATTCTTTTTCTACACAACAACCATAAAAAACTCATGTGAGTAGGCACCTTTAGGTCCCAAATAGACTTGCAATCCCGATAAAATTACATGGCATCGGATCTAGAGGTCTATCAATGCTTTTGTAGGCACGGCTTTCCGAGAAATCTCCATATCTCAACACCCAACAATCTCTTCCCTCACCTGCACACTCGAATCTGCTAATGGCCGCAAACAACTCCAAGAAGTCCTCCATGCATTGGTTGGAGAAATCGGAGAGGAAATCCGGCATCCAGCTACCTCCTACCCATCATTCCGCTACTGTGGCATCTCGAGCGGAGGAAAGAGAATAATATGGGAAAACGTGATGCTAATGGCCCACTATAGTCCAGTTATCTGAACATAAATCAAAGGGGCACCCATCTTCGAGGGCTGGACGAAAGAGGGTAGGAAATTGTGACATCACAAAACAAATCCCCCTCCAAAAAGCAGAGCAAAAAGAGTGATACACCATAACAGACTATACATGGATCCTATATATGTTGCGAACGAGTCTAGAACGGAAGTCCTCAATGCTTCCCCATATTCTAGCAATCCACTTCTGGAGTGTAACAAGGAATTCTTGTGGATGCTTAATGATGCCATATCATGCTAGTCAGATCTTTCGAAAGATGATGCTTGGTTATAGTTAGATGAAAAGCTTTAGCTTATTATGTCTGGTGGTATGTACCTGTTGCTGCCTTTTTATTTCAGAGGATGAAAGAGACGTTAAAAGCTAATGTTTTGACGTGGATGAGTAAACATTGGGATACATGTATATAGAAACTATGGGTGCTGGCGATGGACACAAATTGCCTTGTGCATGATTTGTTGGGATTACCCTGTATGTTGTTTGACTTCAGAAGATGCTAATCATCTTGCTTTAAAAAGGAAGAGACACCAGACATATTTTCACTTGACAGAGGGTTTAAAATTTCTCCAGCTTCAACAATTTCTGTAGGTGTTTTTGGGTTGGGAGCTGACTAGCATGCGAGTTTTGACCTAAGAAGAGATTCAGACATGAGACGTCCTTTGGCTGTCTATTGGACCATTGAGCATGAGAGAAACTTGTTTGTTTTTACAAGGTGGAAGATGCCCAAGGTTCAGAAAGTCGGTATGCGGTATTCGTTCGGTCAGGCGGTCTGAAGCAAGTAAACGGGCATGCGGAAGTATATGCGGAAGTATATGCGGACTATGCGGTTTCTATTATTTTAATAAAAATAATTAGCAATATAATAATAAATTCAAATACTAGACATTTTATATTTTAAAAAATGTAGGTATTAGAATTTGAAGATTTTCAACCCTAATCTCAATACTAGTCATAAGATTCATAACAAAATATCTATGATAGCTCAAATAAGGTCATAGTTCATACACAAATAATCAAACTCCTAATCTAAATCGTCAAAAACAACCGGAGGAATTTCATCATCGCTGTCAGTGTCTGAATCCGTGATAAATTCTTCTTCCTCCTCCACACTCGGAGATGGGAATTTCTGGAGAAGCACCAGCACGCGTCGCCAGCGGCAGATGCCTCTTAAGAAGGCGGCAGATGCGTCGTGTTGCACACGAAGGAACAACTTGCGTCTGGGCCTCCTTTCTGATCGTGCGAGATTCCTTCGCTAGGGCTCGAGGAAGGAGCCAACTCGAGGAAGGAGCCAACTCGCTAGGGCTCGGAAGGAGAGAGATCGTTTCGTGCGAGAAGGGAAGGAGAGAAATCGTTTCGTGCGAGAGGGGTTCTGTCGTGCGAGCGGGTGCTAGGGCTATGAAGGAGAACATAAAAGGTGGCTTTACGATTTCCTAAGAAAGAAATCAATAAATTTTGGGACGGGAACTCTATTACAAAGGCGGCCGCATATGCGGCATACTCGATCGCATATGTGCTTTGGCTGCCTTATGCCCGCATATTAAATACTCGGGGCGTTTGGTTGCCCGAGTACGCATATGCGGCCGCCTAGGCCGCCTTTCTGATCATTGAAGATGCCATTTCATCTTCTTTACCGTAGTTCTCCTACGCGAGATCAGGGATTTTATAGTATCATTGGTGTCAACAATTTTATTTTTCAAGAGAGTTTTGGATGACTACTATCCTCTTGTAGCTATTACGTAATGCAAGGAAGTGATTGGTTTTGGTACGTCTGCTTTGATTTCGTTTATTTTCCTAATCAAACTTATTTGCTTAAAAAAATAAATTACACTAGGAAATGCAAAGCACCTTCCAAACAAGATTTGAACATAAATCAATATCAGGCTTTTTTTTTAAAAAACACCACAATCAATAAGTTTTCAAGCATTGTTTTTTTAAAAGGATTTATTCTATTTGGATGGTTCAATATTATATCTAGCCCGAGAGAAAATATTTTTTGTTCCATCTCTATTTTTTGTTCCATCTCTATTTTACCTAACTTCAATTAACCGACCCTACTTAATGTGGGAAAATGCTTTGTTGTTGTTGTTGATGATTGTACCTACTTTAGTGGTTTAGTGGTAGTGCAGTGTGCCTACCACTCAAAAGATCAGGGTTCAAATCCCTCCTTGTAAGGATTGAATTAGGTAGCTGACAACCGGCATAAAAGTAGTCGGGACTTTCAATATGGATTTGAGCAAGAATCCATGTAATCGACCTTACTTGAAGTGGGAGAAGGTTTCACCATTTTTTATATTTTTTGTTGCATTGTTTAATCCTCAATAGTACCCACTTAAATGGTGTGGTGGTAGTGCAATGTGCCTACCACCCAAAAGACCAGGGTTCAAATCTCCCCCGTGGGGGTTGCATTAGGTAGATGATAACCGTTGTAAAAAATAGTCGAATCTTTCAACATGGATTTGAGCAAGAATCCATGTAGCCTACTCTACTTATAGTGGGAGAAGGCTTTGATGTTTTTTTGTTAATCCTTGACATAGGACCATTTCTAGGGTATGGTCAAGTTAGAAAAGTTTGATATGGATGTCACTTGGGTTGGAAGGTATGCACCGAATGAAAATTTAGTTTTGGAGCTCTCTCTTTAAAATGACGAAGTGTAATATTTGTATTCATGTAGTTTTTAATTACATTTTCTTCTAATTCATTTTGAAATATATATGTAAATACAGTCTAGGCTTCAGGCTAAGCAAGAGATCGGTGGGAATATCAAACTAAGATACACAGGTTTGGTTTTTCATTATTTATTATAGTTTTGCTTATTTCTTCCCTTTTTTCTATGTTTGTTATTCTTTTCTTTGATCTCTTATCAAATGTGGTTGAAATTCTATCTGTAAGCTCTTGTAACTTTTATTATAGTCCAGGCCCTGTTGTCAGGTCCATTTCTGATTGTTAGCTTTAGATGGTGTATATTGCTGAACTCTGTTCCTTTCTTTCAGCTTTGAATAATTATGCCTTTTCTTTCTTTTAATACATATTTCATAGAAGATGGTTTCCTATATGTGTCAAGAATAGAACCTGTAGTTGATTCTATTACAATCATGCATAAAAAGTGTGTTAAGAACACAAGGCAAGTACGATTGGAGTTTTATATTCATTGTTTCCTTTGTAGTCTTTGTCAATCCTTTTTATATGTTTGGGTCCTTTTAACATCTTTCTATTCCATTGAGGGTCAAATTCTCTCCTTTCATCATGGTATTAGAGTAGCAGTATTAGACTGAAGGATCCATATCCACCAAATAGGTCAAATCCTCTCCACCTTCACTAATATTTCTCTGGCGTTAGCAACCTCTGATCTGGCCTCAGGCCACATCCAGCAACAACGTCCGAACAACTGGCACCAGCTTGCTGTTCCATGTTGAAAGTGAGCTGCTGTCCTAAGGCAATGTCGTCCTAAGCAATTGTCGCGCCAATACCAATACTTAATCATTGCCTCAGGCCAATGTTCCCCACCTCGCACATATATAAGTGCCTGGTTTTTATTTCAGGAGCGGTGTTCAAACAAGCCTTAGGAGCAACATTGCTCAGATCCACGACTTTGGGTTAGTGCTGACCTAAGCCTGAGGAGAGTCTGTGAGGCACTTTCTTCTTTGACAAGTTGTGCCTTGTGCTGTATTTTCTCTCAGCAAGGCATTTGCCTGTATGATTTAAAAAAGAGGATATTAAAAAGGAATGTAAACAATGAAAGGTCATTGTAGCAGACAAAGTGATCAATGATCATACAGGGTTGCTCATTCATCCGCCTCTTATTTGTCATTGTAGCAAATAAGTTGGAACCTATGGCTTGGCAAATGGAGGTTGCTTTGCTTTGGGTTCTTTGTTTGGCCTTACTCATCTTACGACAAGAGACTAAATAAGAGCAAAGTGGAAGACTGAGACTGTCCCTGTATTCAATATTATATGCTTATTTCATGTTCATGGACACGCATTCAACGATGTATGGACAATCACCAATGCGGGCTATGGATACAAAGATATTCACAAAGGGAAAATATTGTGATCCAGAAAGACATTCCATACATTTTGAATATATAGACTTGTCCACGGCTATACACTACATTTTTTATCACATTGACAACTACAAGGGTTACAAGTCCATGCTTTTTCTCCGATGGTATGTTATCGTTGAATCAGGAGGATGGAAGGGTAACAGACGGTTTGCCTCGTCTATCATGTGGATTTGAGAGGGCCCAGCAACATCTTCCTCGAAGGTTGGAATCGGCAGCGGCGTGAGCGTACAAAAAGTTGGTTGTGTTTCTCTTGCATCCAATTCATGCCTCAACGGTGCCTGAGGCGTTGGCATGTCGTCCCGTGGTTGCTCGGCGACAGGTGTGACGAAGTCTCGTGGCGCAAGGTTCTCATCTACCGCAGCAACTTCTTCGTAGTCCATGGGTTCCGTCGCTTGTTCACGCGCCCTTCCTCGACCTCTTCCTCTTACCCTTCCTCGCCTTGCCTCCTCCCGAGCCACTCAGCATGCTCGTCATGTATTGTGACAGCATCTGCAAATTGAAACGACAACCACTCCGTCATTTCCGCCTTCGCTTGTGCCGCAATCTCGCGGCATTCGTTGTCTCCAATATCGTATACACGACTCCACTTGGCGAGCTGCATCCAAGTAAAAAACATAGAGGTAAATTTGTAGCAGTCTTCTCAAAATAATTTACCATAAACTTCTAGTAGGAAGACTTACGTTGCTTGCCAGAGTTGCACCTAATCGTCTGAAAAAACTTCTAGTGATAGTCCGATACCATTGTTCGTATGCGGGCGTCGCGAATATCCCTCTGGACCGATCGATACCAACAATTCTATCTTCCCGCTCATCCCATTGGCTAATATGCAACCAGTGTCTCGTCCTCCAATCCGCATGCACCTTCCCCCTCAGATTGATTGCATGTAGTTCCTCAAATGTGAAACATTGTTGTGGAACGTCTTGAAGGCCGCCAAATTATCTCAAGAATCGGTCGGGGGTAGTAATACTCCACAATGTGGAAGTATATCAACGCTACTTCCGCTCTCCAAATGCGTTCGCCTTCAAGACAATAGGCTGGGAGACCTGCGCGGATGTCATAGGTGTATGGAGTCCACAGTACCTGAATGACAAAATTGTATTTTAATAAGTAATTACTTATAGGCTGAATGACTAGAAACAAAAAGTTGTGAAAGTTAAATTACCTGCTCGGGTGTCTGCATGTCAAAAGCGTCTCGGTAAGGCCTTACCACGTGTGTAGCCTGTCAACGATGGGCAAACGTCGTTGCCTAGCGGACTCCTAATGGCCGTCCGTGCCATTCTCTGCTTTCCCTGACAACTGGAGCAATGTGGGGGAAATGCTCCCATGCCCATAGCTGAAGGAGTATCATCGAGCCTCTAATCTCCTCGGTCGCCATATCCGCTGCTAAACAAAGGTGTCTATATAGATATGCAAGTACGGGCGGATCCCCAGCTCAAAGTCCCAGAGTACGCGAAATCATGCAGATGTGGTAGTGCGATAAGTGATACCAACGATCCTGACTTGTCCGTGAATAGGAATCCACCAAGCAACTGTAATATGTAAGCCCGAGCATGTCTCTGTATGATCATCTCGTCTGCATCTTCTGGCCACTCTGCAAAATGGGTGAATAGCCAACTTGCTAACCCCTACTGCCAACGATCTCGGCTGGAAGTGGCCTAACACCCAACAATTCCTCGCATGTATCTGCCCATGTGGCTCCTGGTGTCGTCTTCCCGGTAACCACAGGTCCATCAATTCGCAGCCCCATGATGAAAGCCACATCCTGTAATGTGATGGTCATCTCCTCACTAGCCATGTGGAAAGTATGCGTCTCGGGTCTCCATCGTTCAACCAACGCGGTCATCAAATGCCAATCTAGGGTAATGAACTCCAGTTCTGAAATGCATCCAAAGCCTGCTTGGGCGACATATGGCTATAGTCGATCATCCAAAGGAATCCGACGTACATGTGTCTCACGTCGTCGGCAACGCAATCAGGAAGATTCTTACAAAAAAATTTGGGTAAGGAAACGAAATGAAGGAACTAAATTATTAAAATTACTTACATCGCCAGCCCAGACACGACGAGAACGATGTCGCTCCTGAAGATGCAAAACGGATGGGTCAATTGGGCCTGAATCCATCTGCAATTTCAAATATTCAACGTTAAATTATATAATGTAAAAAACAAGAACATACGAGAAGAGTAAATCTTTAACCACAATAACCAAAAATAATAATATACAATGTAAAAAAAGCACACTTACTCGAAGTTGGACATTTGCGTCTGTTGTGACCTAAGCCGCCACAATGACCACATTTATTCTTATTCCTTACCGTGGTCGGCACATTTGACGTGGATGCTTGAGAACCCGTTGTGGTTTTATTGGGACATCCACGGTGTGTGTGACCCCAATACCCCACAAAAGGAACAAGTATTATGGTGAATCACGTCTCTAACATCCATTTCATTATGTATTCTTGTAGTACGTGGTCGACCTTTGCCGCGCTTACAATTTGGGTCCGGACGTAATTCTGGATAATCCAAGGGAGCCCATGTCTCACGATCACCAATGGGGAAAAATTTCCCACCATAAACCTTAAGCTGGTGCTGCCAGGTGTACCACTCTCCAACGTAGGAATCCACTTCTGGCCGACGCTTTGAAATGACTGCAATGGCGTGGAAACAAGGGATACGAAAAATTTGCCACTTATTACAAGTGCATTTCCTTTGGAGCAAATTGACCGTATATTGTTTGCGACCGCGAAGACCACTAGACGTCCGTCGAGCCCTGCTGGAGACCTCGAACAATATTTTCGGCTGAGCTTGTATCTCAGTTACTTGTGTGCCCATTCGCAGTTGAACTCCAACCGTTCAACTCTGTGGAAGCGTAATGCGTGAATTTGCATCCAGCAGCGATGGTTGCGCTTGCTTCTTCAGCATGTTGAATGAAGTATGACACAGTTATAAAAAGTCTTCTCGATTAATGCAGAGATTGGCAAGCAACAGGCATCTTTAAGAACAGCATTGTAGCTTTCGCTCAAATTTGTAGTCATCTGACCAAACCTATAACCACCATCGTACGCCAAGGTCCATTGCTCACGACGACAATCATGAGTCGAAAACCATCTACCTGCTTCGTTATTCCACTCTTGCAATTTCCTCATGAAGTACGCGAACTTCCTAGGTGTCGTCTGTAATGCTGTTGCCCGCACCGGAGCTTTCATGGAACCATTTTTAAAGACGCTATTTTGCTCGTGATGTGCCTTGTACAGAACCGCCAATATGCAAAGGGTTCTAATAAGTCCACGTCAGCATCTTTCATAGCGGCTTTTATTCCAACATGCCTGTCAGAGATGATACACATTGGTCCAGCTCGCATACCGATTAGCCTGATACGTGCCAACGATAAAAATCACTTCCATGAAGGAGCGGATTCCTCGTCAACAATCTCGAATGCAAGGAGAACAATATGTTTATCCCCGTCAATCCCGCAAGCAATGAGCAATTTTTGTTTGTACTTCCCGTACAATTGTGTCCCATCAACACTAATCAGAGGGCGACAATATTTGAATGCCTCAATCGAAGGCCCAAATGCCCAAAAGCAACGTTCAAATCTACGGCAAAGCAGTTTCCGAGGATCAGGATGGTCATTGTATTCAATATCAATTTCAGTCCCAGGAATAGCAATCTTCATTGCATGCAATAGATAAGGCATTTCAGCGTATGACTTCTTCTAGTCACCAAATACAATTCTGATGGCCTTCCTCCGTGCATCCCAAGCCCTTTTCTTTGTAACCCAGTAGTTGTACATCTCGTGGATGTGAGCTCTACAACTTGAAACACGAACATTAGGGTCATCCCTAACAAGAGTTAGCAACGATCTGGACATGAATTTGTAGTCCAACTGAGGGTGATCCTGATTAACTGTTGGATTTATACAAGTGTGTGCCCCAATAACCTTGGAGATCACCCACAGTCCGTCAAATTTTCTAAAATGTCCTCGTAAATACCAAACACAGCCATTCGATCTCTGTGTGCAAAAAGCCGACCATATCAAGCTGGTGGATTCCTTGACAATGAAGTCATAGTGTGCCAGAATGTGGTACTTCTTGACAGCATAAACCAAATCTTCCCTACATTTGAATGTTCTACCCTTACGTATTTCGTCAACGACACCATCAAGTCTGGACTTCATTCGAATGTCATCTTCATATGTTGAACGAGTATTTGATCCTCTAACCCCAAAAAAGGGTATACGGGGTGTAATAGTATGCGTGCTTTGTTCATCAGTTGGGATCTCCTTGTCTACCGCATCATCGTCGATATCTTCGCTACCTTCTTCCAGGTCATCATCAGATCCCCAAGGGATGAAATCATCCAAAGATTGATTAACCTGTCGAAGCAATGAGGGACTCATACCCAATAGTTGATCCATGCATTGTTGCGTTGTAGGCGCATCATCTTCAAAGTAGGGTTCCATGTTAGGACTATTGTCAGTTATATGCTTGGAAAGATTGTTGGTTGTGTGCTACGGACAACTGCTGGTTGTATGTTCGGGACAACAGGCGGTCCCTTGTTAGTCACAACATTGGGGATTTCGCTATCAGATACATCTTCAACAATAATGTCAGTAGGCATCGATTTCCCAATGGTCCGAGCATACACAAGAACTGCCTGCACATCATCATCATCGACAATAGATGAAAATGATGGTTCTTTCCCAGGGCCTCGAGGGATGCGATGTAATAATCGGATCTCTTGACTGTTGGCATCCAGGTTGAACTTACGATAGACCAAGTTCAACATCTCATCGAACGTCATATTAGGCATTAGCACAAACCCCCTTACGTTGGTCGTTGATCCGCCAATGAGTGTACCGCTCAAATGAAACATACAATACAACAACTCCATTATGACCTAATACGTGACACAACGTACAAGTAAACAGAATACATTCATGAAGTGAAGAATAATATGCATATGATATAAACAATCATCTCAAGAAAAAAAATTACCAAGTCTAAGTGTTCGCAACAACGGCTTAGCCCTAGTGGGAGGCGGTGGCGGTTAGGACGGTGCCACCTAATGAAACTACGGAAAAGGAGTGTTCCGCGAGGCAAGGAGTGATCAAAATGGGCGTTTTTGAGAGAGGAGGAGATCAAAATGGAGGGGCGGCGCAATGGCAGGTCGCGGGCGGCAGGGAGACACTGCAACGGGTCGCGTGGGGAAATGCCAAGGCCGATGTGCACGTCCTTATTTAGGCCCGATATCGCATATTCAATATGCGTTATCTACATCGTATAATAAAGATGCGACATTTATGTAGTTCCCGGGTAAAAAAAAACTTCAGGGGTGTCGCATGTTCAACATACGACACCTCTGTAGTTTTTGAGTAAAAAAAATATTCCGTAGAACCTAGGTAATTAAGTAAATCCCAGGTACTACTTAGGAATTTGACTCATCAAGGAATTCCTTTCTGAATCTGGCCTTATGATAGATATATATGTTGTTGTAGCAGCTTCTGGGCTGACAACACAAACCTCTTTGATATCAAAATTGGGTTGTATCATGGTCCAACTTATAGTCTTTATATCTTTGATTATGGGTGAATTGATAAATAAATGTGTAAGAGGAAAAATAGTGTTATATGTTTGTGTAGTTGTTACTTGTTATTATATGTGTGGATGTGACAAGTGGTGGAATAAATAGGAAATTTGACGTTTAAGTTCATGAATTGATAAAGAAATGTCTAAGAGGAAATATTGGTATTTGTTTGTGTAGTTGCTCTTTATACCTATTTCAATGATCTACTGGTAGAACAGTGTGCCTACCACCAAAAAATTCAGGGTCCAAATCCTCCCTTGAGGATGGTTGCATTAGGTACCAAACATTCATTGTACAAACAGTCAGGATCTTCAATATGGATTTGATAAGCATTAGTAGGATAAGCATCTATTCACAGACTCTACTTGAAAGTGGGAATAAGGCTTTGCTATTTTTTTGTAGCCGGCCATATTTAATGTGGGAAAAGGCTTTGTTGTTGATGTTTGTTTGTGTAGTTGCTCTCTCCCGTTGGTCAGGCTAGACTGACAGGGTATTCTGGACTATTGGGATTTGGGAATGGGATGGATCAATGGCATCCATTGTGGCCATTCTTAAAAAGGCTTTATATGAAGGGCATGAATGAGGAACTGATTTGAGCCTCTGGCATTCGGAGACCTTGAGCTGTCTAGGTTCCATCTCTCTTCGAAAAGAGGTAAGACTCCGAAGGAATGGTCAGCCGTTATAAAAAAAATCGGATCTTTCAACATGTATTTGATAAGCATCTATGTAACGGACCCTACTTGAAAGTGGGAGAATGCTTTGCCATTTTTTATATCGGGCCCTATTTTATGTGGGAAAAGGCTTTGTTGTTATTGTTTGTGTAGTTGCTCTCTCCCCTTGGCGAGGCTAGATTGACAGGATATTCTGGACTATCGGGAATGGGATGGAGTAATGGCATCCATTGTGGCCATTCTTAAAAAGGTTCTATATGAAGGGCATGACTGAGGACTGATTCCTCTTCAAGATTGTAGATGTATTTGGAAAGTCATTGCCCCTCACAAGGTTAAGCTTTTACTATAGCCAATAAGAAGGGATTGGTTTGTAAGTAAGGTTTGTGGAAGGAGATGGGCACCGTTGGTCAATGCCACTTGTGCATTTGCAGGAACAGTGGGGAAGATGTAGGGCAGTTGTTCTTCGGGTTCCATTTTGCTAGGAAGGTGTGTTGACTAGTGGATTTCCCCTGTTTTGATTCCTCTTTGGTGGTCTTCGAGGAAAAGTAGAAGAAATGGGTGTGGTGCTGTTTAGTAGAGATTTGAGTGGTTTAGACGGCTAGATGTGGTATGGATATCTGGTCATGGAGGAACGTGGTTGTCTATAGGTCTACAAGACCATCTTTGAAAAAAATCTGATCCCGTTGATTTTTTACTGGAGCAGAAAGGGGAGATGTGATTCATTCTTTTTATATTTCGCCCTTCCTTTTAAATGAAATTATGGATGGCCATTAATCTAATGGTTGTCCTTTCGCTTTTTATAGATGTTAGGACGTTGCCTAGGAAGAATTTGAATGGATCGGGAATGATCGGGAATGTATGGTTTTGGTTTACTTCTGGTTTGCATTTTACTACGTTGGTTGATGAAAATAAGAGAAAGAGTGAAGTTCTTATATGTTGGTGGTTTATCCTTGGACTTCTCCATGTCCTGCTGTTTTTCACTTTTCAAGTGAATGGACTGCTAATGACAATGAAAAATACTCTCTAGCATGTTAAATTATTCTTTAATACATCAATCTGTTATGACGAGAGTTCTTACGACCTGCTAATTTGCATGTAAATTGTGGTAAATGGGCATATAATTGGGGCTTGATCGACCTTAAATCTTTTTGTTAGATTTTATTTGGTTCTCTCTCTATTGTAACCCCCTCAGGGGTACTTGTGTAATTCCTTCATTTCGCCTCGAAGTTTAGGATTCTCCTCTATATAAGAAACCCTAGAGACTTGGAATAAGATAAAATTTTCTCTCTAATCTTTCTCTCCACATGGTATCAGAGCATCGGTCCTAGATCAGAGCTGGTACTCTCCCACCCACTACCATTCCCAGCCACCGGTGTTGTCGGATCCTCTCCAACAACGTCATCCGCCTCTCCACGCGCCATCAACGCTACCGACAAACATCCCAAGGTGCTGCCAATAACTTCTGGTACCAGCCTAGGGTGCCACCGGTGATTCTCAGTATGTGTTGGGCATCGCCAGCCATGCTTGGGCTGTGTTGGCCGACCTAAGATGACGCTATCTGGCCAAATCTAGGTCTATAACCGTCCTTTCTAAGGCTGTATCGATCCTCTCGATTTGCGTCCTAAGGTTCAAACACCTCTGTACTCTAATGTTCAGCGTTTATCATCGTTGTGGATTGTTGTCTAGCACCTTGTCGGCCCCTGCAGTGCACTTCCAACACATCTACAACGTATTACATACCACTATGTTCATTGTTGGAGGTGTCTATCCCTCCTGTTGATGTCACGAGAGGCATAGATCCTCATATTCAGTAGTCTATCCCTCCTAATACACGATTATCGGTGTCTATCCCCACTGTGATATCTGACAGTTATGGTTCCAATTTAGACGAGACCAAGCACCTCTTTTCTTCATCTAATGTGATGGCTCAAGGAACAACCATCAAACTCAAGTGGGTTGATAATTACATCCATTGGTTTCAGACATTCAAAGTTTTTGTAGGATAATGGAAAATCTACTTTCTCATGAAAGATCCACAAAAGGAGATAGACAAGGAATATGACACTTGGCTCAGGGACAACTTCAGATTATGACACTGACATGGTTTGAAAAAACGCGCCTCAAGGTGCAAAGGCGCTCGAGGCGAAATGAAGCAGTGGGAAATCGCCTTGAGGCGACCGCCTCAGACCCCTTGGCAGAGGCGTGCGCCTTGGATGCCTGAGGTGGTCAAGGCGAGGCGCTAGGTGAGGCGTTTTTTTATTTTTCAAGCATTTTTTAAAGAAAATAATTAGTCCTCTTCGTATTTTAATATGTTTATAAAGGTCTAGATGTTAAGTATATATTTATGCAACATGAATGCTTAAATTTGACATCTTTCATATTCATATTTACCATTAACATGTCCAATTATTTTAGTGAACTATTGCGATTGCACCCTTAAACATATAAGAAACTGCGTGCGAATTCGAATACCCATATAAGAAATTTTTTTGGGATGGGAGCGATGCCCCCTGCTACCCCTGCAAGGGGGAGGGGCAACCTAGGCCCCTCCTAGCCCCTCAGGCTCACTGATCAGGCAACGAGACCCCCCATACTGGTAGGGTATGGTGGTATAGGGGGAACATCATACCGTTCTTCATCTGGTTCATTAGAACATACGATTAGGATTCAAATCGTATGATTCATATCAACAATTTGGATGTCTTTAATGACAACTATAGACAATCCCTTTTTGATAAAATATTTTAGTGATAGTTATAGCAAATGATTTCATTTTGATTGGTTAAAAAATTTAGTAGAAAGGTTTATGCATTGACATATCCTTTTTTCTATTCTTATCTTCATAATATCATCATATATTACATTGTTATATATCATATGTCATCAATAAATATATTTATTATTTTTTATATGTCATATATATTATATATCACCAATAAATATATTTATTATACTTTTCAAACTATTTTCCTATATAAACTATGCCTCGACCGCCTCGAGCCTACGCCTCGTGTCGCTTCCAGGAAAACGTCTCGTTCCACCTTTCGTTTTTTTTTCTAAATTTGGACACCGATGACCAATAGTGTCAAGCCTCATATCGCTGCAAACCTCCTGTTCAAGGAAACTACAAAGGTGATGTACTAGCCCAGACATATTCGCAGATGACTACCAACTAGTCCTGGCTTGCTAACAACTACATGTGGATCTGGTCCATGTCCCAAAGAGTGTCCACTGTAGTGGAGTACTACCGGAATCTCACGGGCTCTATGAAGAGCTTGCTATCTTCCAACCAGTTTGTTATGATAAACAAGTTTCAAAGAGGTCTGAATGGCAGGTTTACATAATTTTGTTAGGATTATGTAACATCTGGGTCCAATTAAATCCGAATCCGACCTCGACCCAATTAGGATCCGATTAATCCAATAAAGTTATCAATCAATATTAAATAATCTAACTCAATCAACTGATTGTGAATCAAAAGTCATCTGGTCGCAATCCACCACAAGTCGATCGCATCGTAATGCATGCCGCGAAAAAAGTCGCGACGCAAATTCGAAAATCACAAAATATATCGAGACCATCATAAAATCAGATTCGACGAAATAAGACCAACGGAATCGACCGTTCATCAATCAGAGATCATTTGTTACTTTAAATCGTAAAGTTTAAACCCAAACCAAAACTGTGTCTTGAAAAGTTCGGAGATCCAAACCCGATCGAAAGTATATGAATATTATACTCATATTAATCGTCGTTAAGAGATGATCGAAACAGGATATTGCGCATCAAAATCCGACGCTCGAGGCACGAATACGATGAGTTTTTGAGATTTTCAATAAATACAAATGGGAGAGAAAATATTTCAAGATTTTGGTGACCTCATTGATGACATCAGCTTGTTGATGTCACCATGAGATGTCACCAATGATGTCATAATTTAAAAAAATAGATATGCAAGAGGATGGTTCCAGGAACCTTCCCCATCTCAAATCCTCTCTCCCCCTCCCATTTCCAACGTAATTCTCCCTTCTTCTCTTCTTAATTTTTTTCCATCCAACAGATTTTAACAAGTTCCAGGAACACACAATCAACTGAACGTAATTGAAGGCATATGTTGGCATATTATAACCATCTTAACATGTCTTCATCTATAAATTTTTTTATAGTGATAACTGTAAATTCCGCTTTCGATTCACATATTAACTTTTAAGGTTAAAGATCTTATTAGATGAAATTACTAAGTTCATGTCTACCATAAACCCTTTTCATTTAATAGAAGATTAAGGTACCCATAGTGTTGCAGACTCTTCAAGTGATTTTTGAATGCCTCCCATGAGATCGAGAGTTCTGCTACCAAGATTCTACTTTACCTCTTGCAGAAAATTTTGTCTTCTGACTCTTCTCCGCTTACTCTGGATAAAGAGGTCAATACGACAGTCGGGGTGGACGAGGCCATTGTGACGCTCCGAGATCTGGGTTACCCGTTTACACAACACTCGCAGTATTATATTCATTATCGATCGCATTAGGTAACCTGAAAGTGAGGGAAAAATTTTCACGATTCGAAATGACATTGACATTTGAAATAACAAGCCATAGAACAACAAGTTGTCACCAAAATTCACAATGCATTAATTTCCATATACATGTAACAAAAGAAACTACATTATGTACATATATACCAAAATGTAACAGAAGAGAAAGAAAAGTATTTACATTATTTATGTACAAAAACTATAACATGTGTACCATAACAGAAACTGTGAAAGCCAAGCTTGTAAAAGTCGGTCGACTAGGCCGACTAGTCAGCCCGACTAGTCAAGTCGTAGGAAGGGGGATAGCCGACTCGACTAGGCCTAGTCTGCCATTAGTCGGTCAACCCGACTAGTCGGCCGACTTTTACAGCAAGTTTTTTTATTTTTTTTATTTTTTGCTTTTTTAAAAAGCAAACTTATTCTAACTGAAATAAAATAATAACACAGTTGACAGTGATACATGATTTAATATGTAATAACGGTTAAACACTTCCCAGTTGGAAAACAAAAAATAAATTCAAAGAATTTTCAGTATTTCAACTTTCAAGTCTCAACAATGTCAAAACCTACCAAAGAAATTGTGATGTAAGTTGTTAATTACTTCTAGTTTTATATCTTTCAATTGAATAATAATGTCACTATATAATAATTAGAATATATGCTTATTATTATATTTTTGATACTAAATCCAAATCAAAACTTTTATGTACAACAACATGCCAACACCAAATAGACAGAACAAAACAATGAAGTTATTATATTAAAGAAGTAGAAGCAAACATACATTGAATTTTTGAAAGAAAATAGGGGTACCTTATGCCTTTAGGTGATTTGCAATGAGTCGACCACTGATGTTGGATGACTTGGATCCATTTAACTTGTAGGAGTACCACAATGCAAGATGCTTTGGATGGTGGAATCGTTGCACAAATGCATAGGTTTTCGATTGGGGAAGGAATAATTGTCGAGTACTGCCAAGTATCGATTGTCGAAGCAGACAATTGACAAGTTTATTCTAATATACTTAATGTTATATTCTAAAATCAATAACTTCCATAAGGATAGTATAGAAAATGTAGAAATCTGTGTTAATATATAAGAATATATGTATAAAAAGTGGTCTATATATTTAAAATAAAATGTACTAAGCCTTCTCCCACTATAAGTAGGGTTGGCTACATGGATTCTTGCTCAAATCCATGTTGAAAGATTCGACTATTTATTACTTTGGTCGTCGACTACCTAACGCAACCCCTACAAGAGTGGGATTTGAATCCTGGTCTTTTGTGTGGCAGACATACAATACTACCACTAGACCATTAAGTGGGTACTATATATTTAAAATAATTAAAAAATTTCAAAATCGAGTAATGACTGACTAACTCCGATTAGTTGCCCTATTGTCGATTAATCCTTAGTGGGTGACCCCGCCGATCGAGTACCGACTACCGCTTTCTGCAATCTTGGCCAAAGCTCGGCGTCCAGCTGTCAATCTACTGTGATGCAGGCACCTTGCCTGCCATACATGTTGGGAGCAAGAGAAATGTCAACAAAGGTTGGTTTAATTATAAACTAGCAGGTATTTCAGTGGTTTCAAAAGAAAGCAAGTAGGGAGGGTTTGAGAATTTATTTTTAACGAGCTACTTGCGTGGAAATTGATTTTTAAATGTCTATATGTGAATCCCCTGTTCACCCATCACCCCTTAACTTTCCATGTATAATATTCTCATTTATTGATTATATGATCCATGTGTAGGTTATCATCTTTTTATTACTTATAACTCATGTTGATGGATCTTGGGATTGTAGATGATGAGCTTCTAATCTGATATGTATCCATATCTAATTTCTCAAGTTTAGTGGATTGTTTGTGGTCTTGGTCTGAGTGTGACATCATACTATGACTCTAAGGCGTGAAGGATGTCTAAGATTGGGGTGTCTCCATAGGTATGCGGTGAAGTATAATGCATTCTAACTAAGTTCCCAACACATCCACTAGCTTCTCCTAATATATGAGTAGTTCTATTCTGATTAAATGTCGATGATGGATGTTTGATGCTGATTGATGATTTCTGTGATATGATCTCCTCCTTGCCAATCCCTATTGGCGTAACCGTGACCCATCTCAGTAGTGACCAAGCTCAACTACAATTAAGCTTAACTGTAACCAACTCAATAGTAACTAAACTCAACTGTTACCAACTCAGTTGTAACTAATCTCACTGTAACTAAACTCAACTGCAACCTGTCAACGATCTTTTCATCGTACAGCCTAGGTACCCTACTAAAACAAGGTCAGCAAAACTGAACAAAAACCTGGATCCCAATGAAGCTTAAAAACACTGCGAGCTTGAGTAAAAACCGTACAAAAGACTGCGATCCTACACCCGCGCACTAGGCGGTCGCTGCCCTAATTGGGCTTCCTATCTTCCACCCAATTGAGGGTCACCGCGCCCTCACACAGTCAGGGGTAAGGGTCACCATGAAGGACACAATAAATTATAAGACATCATTGATTCACCAACATTTTTACTTGACTACTCTTTTCTTTTTCAATCCATTCCGTGGTTGAATGCACGGATCTAGGTATTTTGGTCAACAAACTTATTGATATCACCGATTCACCATTAACTTTACTTATTTGTCTATTTCATCCTTTCTCAAACTCTTCTAGGGTCAACTTTACAGATCTAGGTATTTTATCATACTAATGATATGTAATTGGTATATTCTACTTATGAACTAATTGATGGGGATTATTAGTCATAATGATCTCAAGGAAATCGTAGATTGCTTCAGTTATATCTAAATTATTTATTTACTTATGACCTCCTAGACATTGACACCTTAATGCTATCATTGGATAATAGCTCTAAATTGGTCAACCATTTGTTGGCTCCTTAAGAAGAGGAAATCAATATCCTAATATTTGTATTTAAAATATCTTCTTTAAAGTCATGAGACTTGGAGACTAATAATTGATCCGGATTTAGAATTCAATTCATGGAAGAACCCCCAATTCTCATCTTTTAAAACTTGCAATTAGTGGCCTAGTCATTGGTCTGAAACTTTAAAGTTAATTCTTGCAAAATCCCCAATATTTTTATTTTTAAAAATATGAATTCTGAAGCTATTGATTTGGTCTGTAACTAAGTTCAAATTCACGCAAAATCCTTATTTTTTTATGTTCTAAAACATGGATTCTGGAGCCTAAGACGTGGTTTGAAATTGAGGCAGGAGTGCATGTTAAATCACTAAATGTTTTGCCCATTAAAACATAAATTCTGAAATAACTGGTGCTCAAGCAAAATTCAGAATGTAGTTCTTACATGACGAACTCATTAATATGACTAGAGAATTTTGAAATCATTATATCCCAAAGTTGTCAAGTCCAAAACTAACGAGGCATTAGACTTTTGATGGTTACACCGATGGCATCATCCACATAATCAAATGTAGGGTATTACTATACTATTGTCAGTGGAAAACCTGATTGAAAGTTTGCAACCCTCGGTTCTAAGCATAATAAGAGAATCATATATATCAAATTCCAATTAAAGCAAGGTGCTATGTGGTTCCTGACAGTTGAGACAATAGAGATGCACCAATTTACAATGAAGAGGCCATAAAGCTGGATCTGAATAACATTCTTATCAACAGAAAATCCATGATACCATGCTCTTTTCATACCCCTTAACTCGTCATAAATCCATCTCATTATTGGTTTTTCCTGTGCAGGTCTAAAATTAAACCTAATGAGAGTTATTTGGATCCAATAGGTAGTTTAAGTGCACCTTGATTCTGTTTTTATTTTCATTTGAAAACTAAGAGATCAGGGGTCTAAGCATATGGTTTGAATACGAATCTAAATTACATAGATGGCAACAATGTTCATGAAAGCGGCCTGTGCGGCCGCATATGCAGCCGCGTATGCGTATGCAGTGTCCTCAGCGCATCGCTTTCATGAAGCCCCCCATTATGTGCCATGTGCGCTTATGCGGGTCGCATATGTGGGTTTTGCGGCCGTATATGCGGTTTGTGCGGTTGCATACACATTTTTTATTTATTTTTTCATTTATTTTTAAATTCGTGCCACGTTTTTCCTTCCTTTAGCATGTATGCCAACCAAGCATTTCATGCTCGTTTAAATCCATTATCAAAGTAGTTGTACTGCGAGATTGGAGTAAACACGCAAGGAAGAAAAAGAATAATGTACTAATAATTTAGCAAACTAATTTAATTAGGTAATAGTTATTATGAATGCAATATATTATATGTAAAGTTTGGTACTTTTGATGGAGGGTCGGTTATGAATATAACGGCATAGATAAATGACATTATATTCAACAATAGAGGCATTTTGTGCGCTAACTTTATTATTTTGTTAATTATTGTCAATTATTTTGTGTGTTAACCGTTCTATTGAAGTATTTATATTTGATTGATAGAGACTGTTTTGAGCTCTATATGAAAGTTATTTTTCTTAGATCTTATGTTGGATAACAAGTGCACATAAATTTAGTTCTATTGTAGTCACTGTTAGAGTATCTGTTATATGCGCCATATGAGTTGTAGAAGGTAAATGGATCCTGGAGAAGATCCATTTACCCCATCCATATGTTTAGTCCCACATTGTCCAACGGTGGGACTTGGAGGCTCTGGGGAGGCTATATAAAGAGCCCCAGACCTCCTGTAACCATTGAGAAAAAGGAATGAAATATCCACCCCTTTAAGGGCTTCTCCTGTCTCATCCCGCTCCTCACGGAGTAGAGTTCCATGTTAAATCCCGTTGTTCTTATTCTTCTTTATCTTTTTCCATGTTCGCTTCCGCGTGTTTATTTTCTAACATGGTATCAGAGCGGGTTCGATTCTCGAGGAGTTTTATATTCTTTATTTTAGAATTCGAGATTCGATATATTGTTCATTATTCTTGAAGATCATTAGTCTGTTCAAAGATTCAATTTCTGGGTTCATGAAACCCTCATCTTGCAAGCAGTGCTGATTTGATCTGAAGTTTATTCATTATTTCTGTTCTTCGTGATCTATTCTGAGTTCAAAGGAAGATGAAGTTCATCTAGGGTTTTTGTTAAAACCCTATTCTACGTCAACATGAAGATGAGCCGAAACAACTGGCGCTGTTCTACAAGAGGCGACGTTCAAGATCCCTTGCGCGTGCTACAAACCAGGATATTCTTCAGCAGGCTGCGCACTTCTCTCCTCGTGCGATGCATCACTCCATGCGAGGATATTCTTCATATGCATCTGAATTTGGTCCAGACTACAGGCCCACGAAGCCCCTTCCAGGGCCCTGCACCTTGGCGGACCGCCCCTCCAAGCGGTGGTACCCTTCAGGCGGTGGTTAAGGATGAAAACGATCGGATACGGATACGAATATAGGTATAATCATATCCTTATCCATTTTCAAATACGAATACGAATGCGGATATGAATATTGACAAATGTGAAAAATGTGTTACCATATCCTTAAAAACGAATACGAATGTAAAACGAATACGAATGTAAAACGAATACGAATCAGATACGAATAATAACACAAATTTTTAATAGATTAACCAAAATATACATGTTTATGATGGTTTACACATAAAATAGATATACCAGATATAGTAATTTTATAACAATTATATCAATAATGGTGAATGCAATCATAAAATGTTGTTACACATAGTTATAAATAAATCTATTACTATACTTATGTACGGAAACGAACATACGAATACGAATACGAATATTAGCGAATGTCAAAGTGATATCCATATCCGCATCCATTTTAAAACGAATACGAATACGAATGTTAAAATATGTATAAAACGAATACGATAACGGGTCGGATACTAATATATCCACATTCGTTTTCATCCCTAGCGGTGGTACCATCTATCTCCTCCCCCGCACGAAATTGGCGACATCTCCAGCCAACTCAGGCCCTGGCGACATCCCTAGCCGCCGCAGGCGGCGAGATCCTCTGGTGGCGACCCTCCCCTCTTGGCGAGGCGATGCCGCTCCAGCAGGCGGCGCAACCCCGCGCGCCCTCCTCCAGAGTCAGGCGGCGTCGCCAACCCCCCCCCCCCTTCTTCTTCAGACTCCAACAACACATCTCCGGCGGTGGCCAAGAGCCCGCAACCCTGGCGCTCCGTTCTCCTCTCGTAGGCACAGCAGCGCCATCTCCGACGCAACTCCATGCGGAGATCGAGTCTCATGCGGAACCTACACAGGCGGCGCGGTATTTTTTGTGGGTTCCTGCTAGTGGAACCCTAAAGGGCGTACGTTTTCTTTTATAAAAAAGGGGAGGCGGGACGGTTATTAAAAAATCTGAAAGAAGCAGACTGGTTGGGCTTGAGAGAGATCTAAAAAAAAGGAGAGAGATTTCAAAAAAAATTGTTAAAAAAAGGAAAGAAAAAAAAAGGGAGCGCGCACAAAGAAAATCTGTATGCATATTTAAAAAAAATATAGAAATAGCCGAAAAAAGTGAAGAAAGAAAAGGAGGAGCGTACAAGAAAAAGTCGTACGCAAAATATTTAAAAAAATATTTTCAAAAAAATTGTGATGGCTTAAAAAATGTGATGAAAGCCGCAAGGAATTTTTTTTGAGAATATTCATGGTTTCCCCACATATTTATATATTATATTATCTTCTCCCTACTTTGTCGATGTTCATTGTCCGAAAAGTAAGGGAGAAAGGGGGAGTATTGTGTAGAGTTCTTCGGGCATCGATCATGCGGCATCACCTTCAGTTTAGATCCAGACTTCAGAGATTTCAGTCTCCAGATGCCAGTGCAGGTTCCAGTTCAGATGCATCCATATTTCCATACTCTACAGAGACAATTCAGATTTCAGACTCGACATTCAGATTGGTCAGAGTCCAAGTTCGAGGCACTCCATGATTAGAGGTCCATTTTCAAGTTCTCCAGAGAGAGACTCATTTTCAGACACGCATATGTTTGCGGTCATTTTAAGATGAGCACATGTTTGCTATCTTTTGTAGTGCTCCCCATCTTTTCTTGTTGTTGTTCGGCCAGAGTTTTCATGTGAGCCATAGGGACTCCGGAGTAGAGGACCAATCCCTATGCCATGTTGGCAAGGGTTTTCATGTGGTATCATAGGTACACCAGAGCAGTGCACCATTCTATGAGCCAGATGGGAGAGACCCGGTTCTCCAACGATGAGACTTTTTCAGACTCCACTCTCAGCGACCGTGGACTTCGATGAGGGTTTTTTTTGAAGCTCAAAAGAGGTGGAGACACTCAGTGGTGTTTGCCCCAATTATTAAATAAGATTAAGTAAACTAGTAAGTTAGAAAGGTACCGAAAGAAAGAACACAAAGGATTCTACAATAGCACCCAATCACCGGTCAGACGCTCACAGTGTAAAACAATGTTTTCCTTGTAAAAGCGTTGTCCCGAAAAAATAGCCGCATTTCTGCCCAGCCAAATTGCCCAAATGCAAGCCACGAGCCACAGAAGCGCCCTCCTCTCCCTACCCTTGTGGGCCACCAACGAACCACAGAAGGAAGCCACATCAGTAGTGCAAACCCAGTCGACATTCGCTTCCTCCCATATCTCTGTGATCCTCAGACACTCCGACGAGGATTGCACAGCCACGACCCTTTTCAGTTCGGCCCCTTTTTCAGAGATGGAGCAATTATCCACATGTTGTGGTGGGCCAGAGTACTCCGACAAGGAGACTTATTTCCAGTTGCAGTGACTCTGACAGGTGCAGTTCAGAGCACATGCTTTCCGACGAGGAGATTTAGCAGACTCACACTCCAGCATGTTCGTCCTCCTCACCTGCACGGCATGAGAAGCAACGTCCTCGACTGCAGCAGTTGTGCGCGTTGAGTTGATATTGTCCGTAGTGTCCTGTAGCGTTGAGTTGAGTTTCTTTCTGTTTGTCCAACCTGAGCATTGCATACTCCAGCTTGAGGGGGAGTGTTAGAGTATTCGTTGTATGTACCATATGAGTTGTAGAGGGTAAATGGATCCTGGAGAAGATCCATTTACCCCATCCATATGTTTAGTCCCACATTGTCCAGCGGTGGGACTTGGAGGCTCTAGGGAGGCTATATAAGGAGCACCAGACCTTCTGTAACCATTGAGAAAAAGGAATGAAATATCTACCCTTTTGAGGGCTTCTCTCGTGGTCTCATCCCGCTCGTAGCGGAGTAGGGTTCCACGTTAAATCCCGTTGTTCTTATTCTTCTTTATCTTTTTCCATGTTCGCTTCCGCATGTTTATTTTCTAATAGTCACTTTTTTATATATTTTGTAGAAAAACAGAATGCGGAAGCAAAAACATGGAACAAGAATAAAACATATGAAGAACGCGGGATTTTAACGTGGAACCCTACTCCGAGAAGGAGCGGGATGAAACCACGGGAGAAGCCCCTAAATTGGGCAATTCTTCTATTGAAGTTCTCAATGAGTACAGGGGGTGTGGGGCTCCTTATATAGCCCCACAGACAGACCCAATAGTGACCGCTCCCCCATGTGGTACTAAACACATGGGTGAGCTCTTTTCTTTTCCAACACCCCCCCTCAAGTTGGTAGCTGGGACAGCTGCAACTTGCAACAATAAAGAAAAATATACACCATTACATTTTCACTTGAAATCACCACAATTAACGTATGTATCCGCAACTGGTAGACAAACCCGCTTGCTGACGGGTATATCAGGTCACCGGAACGTATCTCTGTCATGCCTGGAAGGTCACCGGACTGTCTCTGTTGTGCCTACAAGGTCACTGGATCTCTGTCTCAGTCGTGCCTGCGGGTCACCGGACTTTGTCTCCGTCGTGCCTTGAAGAAAACAAATCCAGTGCGGAGTCGATGTCGAGGATAGAGACACCACGACGAAGATCGATGCACAGTGAAGATGGCTTGATATTCTGTGAAATCCGGAGTGTTTGGTCTGTCAGTCAATGATGTAGGATGCATATGGCTTTTACTCCCCCTTTCTCCCAAACATGCAAGAATAATGAAAAGAATAGACAAGTTGGGAGAAGCAAACATGAATCACATTTTTTTATGCGTACGACTTTTTCTTGTACGTAACTTTTTTTTCTTTTTTTTCGATTTTTTGTTAGCATATGCGTACGGCTTTTTCTTGTACGCGCCTCTTTTCTCTTTTTTTTCTTTTTTTTGTAACTAACAAGCCCTCTCTTTTTTTCGTTGGGCCTCCAATAACAAAGTCCCCTTTTTTCTGCCCAACTTTGGGCACTCTCTCTCGAATGAGATGGAATGGGGAGAAAACATGAACTTGCGGCTTTTTGTCATTTTTTTAATGGCCGCCAACTCTCTTTTTTTTTTAACATAAGCCGTTCATCATTTTTTTCGGCTTTTCTCTCTTCTTCTTTTTTTATAAACTTTGCGTACGGCTTTTTTTTGTGTACGCGCCTTTTCAAAATTTTTTTGAAAACCTCACATACAACCGACTTGGGCCATGTATCAGCCCCTGTTGGGCTCCATAGGACTCTTACATCAAATAATCTCCCCTCTTTTTTTTACTCTCATTGAGCTCCCCCCCTCTCCCCTTCATGTTTCCTCCATTCATCATCATTTTTTTATATCATCAGCCCACTTGGGCCGAAATTCTCTCTCTTCTTTTTTTTATTTCTCAGCCCTCTTCGGCTTCAGCCCAACTGGACCTTCAAAAACATTTCTTTTAAAGAACATCGGCCCCTTTTTAATATACCGCTAGGGTTCCCAAGGGAACCCATCTTTTTGCAATGCCGCCGATTGGGGGTATCCCCTACTACCGCCGCCACGAGGTGCAAGGAAGAGCGTCGCCCCGAAGGGAGCCAACGTAAAGGGCTGGAGCGGCGCGAAGGGGTGGTTGGGGTTGCGCTGTGGGAGATGGCGTGGGAGAGGCCTGCTGGGGGGCCGCCTGCCGGGGGTTGCGCCTACCAGGGGGAGTGTTTCACGGGAATATATAGCCTGTGCGTGGTCGAGGGGACTTGGAGCGCCGCCTGGGCGCGCCACGGGACTGGAGGGTGCGGGCTTCTGCCGCCTGGGACCATCACGATTTGTGGAGGAGGCGTCTTGGAGGAAAGCACTCTTCGAGACGATGAAGGGGATGCGCCTGCGCGCGCGCGTGCGAGACCGGGGCCCCGAGGGAGTAGCGCCATCTGGGATGGCTTCGCCTGGCGAATGGGGGCTAGGAGGAGCCGCCGCCTATGTTCCTCTGGGGCCGCTTGTGTTGAAGGCGTGCATCGGATTTGGTGAAGAACGGAGGGCTGCCAACGACCTGAGGACTGCTGCGAGGCTGATCCACTGCGAGGGAGGCCTTTGGGCTTGCTGCCAGGAGCCGCCTGGGGCCTGAAAGGAGGGTTGCACCGCCAGGGGCTTCGCCTCTCCTTTGTTTATTGAGAACCCGCTCCTTCTGCCATCGGCTGAAGAAGATCTGCGCCGCTGATGCGCCTGGGAGCATAAGGAGGCGGCGATCTGGTGGTTGCGCCGATGATGGCTCCGCGCTGCCTGTCAACGAAGACTCGAGGTTCCTGGGCTCGTGCTATGATCAGGAGCCGCTGGAGACTTGGATCTAGATCTCTAAGAATAAACATCAAAAGAAACGATTCTCGTACAAACATAAGGAACATAAAAGCCTCGAGAATCGACCCGCTCTCATACCATGTAGAAAAACAGAATGCGGAAGCAAAAACATGGAACAAGAATAAAACATATGAAGAACGCGGGATATTAACGTGGAACCCTACTCCGAGAAGGAGCGGGATGAAACCACGGGAGAAGCCCCTAAATTGGGCAATTCTTCTATTGAAGTTCTCAATGAGTACAGGGGGTGTGGGGCTTCTTATATAGCCCCACAGACAGACCCAATAGTGACCGCTCCCCCATGTGGTACTAAACACATGGGTGAGCTCTTTTCTTTTCCAACATATTTATTTATTTTTAAATAAAAAAATTAAGAAACCACGTATAACCGCATATACCCCGCATATGCCCCGCATACCGCTTAAGCGCTATTCAGTGACCTATCTGAATGCATACACGTACGGCTTTCCTGAACCTTGGAAGGCAATAGGAGAGTAGTGTAGGATCGTACCTTTGGATCTCTTAATTTAGAGATGCAGCATTGTATGCAACAACACCTTGAAAGCACTCCCCTTTTTGAGCTTCTTGGCAGCAGCTGGAGGCTTCAATGGAGCAGCACAACAAGCTCCAAGAGCAGCTCCCTTTGGTTGCAAGTTTGTAGCAGCAGTTGCTGCCTGGAGCAGCAGATTTGGACTCTCCAGGGGGTCTTCTGGCTGCCAGGAAGTAGCCGAATAGCTGTTTCTCAAGCAACTGCAGTTGAAACAAGGGGGAGCCCAGTGGGAGCTTCCAAGAGTAATGGACAACAGTTACAGAACTGCTGGACAATAGCGCCAAATGAGAAGGCCAACAGGAATAGCTGCTGGAAAAGATAAGTTATAGAACTGCTGGACAATAGCGCCAAATGAGAAGGCCAACAGGAATAGCTGCTGGAAAAGATAGGACTGATGGTCCCTTCGTTGGGAGAAGATGGAGAGGAATTGAGAGAGAAAAGAGGGAATTTAGGAGGTATAAATAAGGGAAGCACATGCTTTGTTATTTGACATGTGGAGGAGGAAATTGGGCCAAGTGTAGGGGATTTTTCGGGCCAAGTGGCTATGGTATGTTTTCTGTACGACAGTAAATTTGAATTATTTTTTGTTTAATTCTTTTTTCTCTCTTTTATTTGAAATACCAAAGTTGAACGTATTCGCATCTCAAGTATCAGATTCTTATGTACCATATCTCATTTTGACCATTTAAATGATGACCAAACGATATAAATTTCATACTTTTCTGATCCAAGATGGATACATAAATCGACAAAATACGATCTTAATTTTTTGATTAAGTTTTCAGATTTTAAATTATCAAACGACCTCCGATCGACAAATGGTTAATTTCATTAGTCTTGTTCCATCGAGACAAATTTTATTATGGTCTCAGATTATTTCTATGGTTCGTATTTTGCGTTGCGACTTTTTTGATGGCACGCATTATGATGAAATTGATTTTTGCTCGATTGATCCCAAACGAATTTCGCTTTACGATCTATTGATCGATTCAGATAATTTAATATTGATCGATAGTTTTATCAGAACAAATACACCATAATCGGGTTGGTTCGGGTTATTCAGATCCGGATGTCACACATATAAAAACCTCAAAGGAGATCTCATCCTTGAGATTCGGGTCAATGTCATTATATGTTTTATCCTCTTGCCATAAAAACCTCAAAGGGTTTTGAATCCATAAAAACATCAAAGAAAAAACAAGCCATATTCTTTCAGTAGGTATATAATTAAGTGTGTTTGTGTCGATGATTACCTGATAAGAGTTGTGGGTATCGTGCCTATCATGCCCGCATGTTTGTTTTGGTCCCCAGATTGTCTCTTCGACGCCATGTCGGTGCCACAATGCCTTGACTAAGGAAATCTCTTTGTTCTGAAGCTTCTTCACAACACTGTCTAGTATCTGCACTGGCCCCTCATCATATGTCAAGTCGGGCTCCACATCAAGGTTCTCATGGATAATGACGTCTCGAGGGTCCTGCACATACTTCCTCAAGTTGGATACGTGGAAACATCGTGTATTGTTGAAAGGTGTGGAGGAAGGGCTACTCGGTATGCTGCATTCCCTACATAAGCAATGATCTCGAATGGTCCAACATATCATGGCGCCAACTTGCCACGAACACCAAATCTCTGTACTCCCTTCATGGGAGATACTAATTAGGAACACCTAATCTCTCACATGTTTTTACAGGAATTTCATCTGTATGTATGATTAAATGAATCATATTTTGAAAATGAATTTAAGAAAGAGGATCGGATTACCTGAAACTCCAAATCTCTTCTCTGACGGTATGCATAGCTTTTCTAACGGCTCTATGTCGTTAGAAGCTTTCACCTTACTAGATCAATAACCCTCACATTCTCCTCTAGGAGATCTACGGAATAAAGAGCTTGGTCGCCTACCTCAAATCAACTGAGAGGTGTGAGGCATATCTGCCCGTATAGGGCTTCGAATGGCGCCATGTCGATATTGGAATGATGGTTGTTGTTGTACGTGAACTCTACTAACGGTAGGTGGTCCTTCTATGACCCTTTCCGCTCAAGAGTGCATGTGCATAGCAAATCCTCAAGCGTCTGAATAGTGCGCTCGCTTTGTCCATCAGTCTGCGGATGGTATGCAGAACTCATCTTCTGCTCTGTTTGTAGTGCTGACTTAAATTAATGCCAATAGTGCTATGTGAATCTCATGTCTCTGTCAAACGCTACCTCATGTGGTATACCATAGAGCATGATAGTGTTCTGCACATATAACTTGTCCAATTTAGATGGAGTGGAGGTCATGTTGACAGGTATGAAATGGGTTGACTTGGTCCACCCGTCAACAATAACCCAAATAGCATCATGGCCATCTAGTGTCTTTGGCAATCCATTGACGAGATCCATAGAGATACTCTCCCACTTCCACTCAGGAATGGGGAGAGACTGCAATAACCCTAGTGGTCTCATGTGCTCAGCCTTGACCTTAGCGATCCAGTGACGAAATCCATAGAGATGCTCTCCCACTCCTAGCATGAAAGACAACATTCTCATAATAGAAATGCTGAGAAGAAAAAATAGCGCCATTACGAGCCAACCATATTGCCCAAAGCATAGCAACATGTCTCAAAACATCCTCTCTTGTACGATGTCTTGCCTGATACAACGAGTCCCAGAAGATCTCCAAGCTTTGCAGATTAAGTCAGCTTAACCATGTATCTTCCCATATTACGAATGTCTTCATGCAGTTAAAAAAAAGATGTCTTTCTATGTGTGTCTCATAGAGAGGACACACATTTGACACATTCGACAAAATTCTTTCACATCTATCCCTTGTCAGAATACGTCTTCTTTGCAATAACAATAAAAAACTAGTTCTGTTGGGCGACTTGAGAGTCCAAACAAGATTGCAGACACGAACCATAACATCTGACAAAGGAGGAGGTCTGGAAATAACAACATAGGCCCGCTTAACCGAGAAATTGTTGTCCTTCCATAGCTAGTGGTCACGCCCAGACGAAGGACACCCAGATGTCTGAGGTGCTCAAGAAGCCAAAGGTATTCCTCGAGTTGCTGGTCTGAAAAATCTGAAAAGAAGGCAGGCATACAATTTCCATCCACCTAGCAATCCAAGACACTATCTCTACGATTTGCAGCTAAGGCAAAAAGGCGAGGAAATATGGACGAAAACGGACCAAGAATTGACCAGTTGTTAGTCCAAAAAGCAAAGGAGGATCCATCTCCAAGCACAAGTATGAAGAGAACCTGAAAGCAGGGCATTACAGAGATGACACCCTTCCAAAAAGCAGACAGATGTTCAATGATCTGAGGAGGAATTCTGTCCTGAGTCCCAACAAAATAAATATTCCAAATAAAACATCAATAAATAAAGACCTTCGTTTCTCCCTCAAATTCTGGTCACCCACTTTAGTAGAAGAGTTTCATTCATTTGCTCAAGATGAGAGATCCCAAGTCCCCCATGCATCTTCAGGAGAGTAACCATCTCCCAATCAACAAGATGGATACACGAACCATCCTGGCCATTTTTCCCATAAAAATCTACGCGTGATCCGTTCCATTCGACGTCTAATACCAGAAGGGAGGAGTATGGAAGACATATAGAAAATATAGATGGTGGAGAGAACAACCTGAATTAAGATCAAGCGCCCACCGCGAGAGAGAATTGTCGCTTTCCAACCATAGAGCCTTTTCTCCATTTTCTCAATAGTCGGAAACTAGTTGAACAATCTTAACCTCTCGATCGTAAGGGGGAGACCTTCGTAACGAATTGGAAGAGAGGTACAAGCGGTCCTCAATTCAACACACCAATCTTGGGCTTCCTTAGAACAGTCCAAAGGGAATAGACTTGGACTTGTCATGGTTTAAGTTAAGATCCGACATCTCGCCAAAAATTTCCACCACTGCCACCATACCTTTGGCCTTGTCCTTGTATCCTTCTGTAAAGAATAGTGTCATCCACATATTGTAAAAGAGGAACATAAATACCGTTAGAATTGTAACCACCTATCAGGTCATTCGTCGACACCTGCTCCACCATACAAGACAAGGCATCAAAAGCTATAACAAAAAGCAAAAGATGCAAGAGGACATCCTTGTCTGACTCCACGTTGTGGTTAAAAGAATTCCCCTTCTGGAAGCCTGTTGACAAGCATCGAAAAGGAGGCAGTGGTGACACATCATTTCATCTAAGAAACTTACAACTCAGGGAAACCTCTACGTGACAAAGCCATCCACAAGAAACGCTAATCAATAGTGTCGTAAGCTTTCAAGAAATCCACCTTCCAAAGAATACATCTTTTCTTTTTTCTCTCCCAGTCTGCAATGTTCTCTGTGGTAATGTCTAAACTATCCACTATCTGTCTTACAGGAATGAAAGCTGATTGAAACTGAGAAACGATCTGGTCCAAGACCCTGTTGAGTTTGACCGGCAGGACCTTAGCAACAATCAAGTATATTGCATTAGAGAGCGCAATAGGACGGGAATCTTCGATTCTCTCCAAAATCTTCTTCTTAGGAAGCAAAAGGATGAGTGCCTTATTAAGTTTATCAAAGCCCGTGTTTTCTCTAGAAACTTCTTTCACAACCTCAAAGATGTCAGCACCAACCATCGATCAAAATTCCCGAAAAAAAGAAATCGGGAACCCATTCGGACCCGATGCACCATCACCATTCAAATTCCAAACCGCCACATTCACCTCTTCCACAGTAAGCTCCTGCACCAAGTGATTACCATGATGATTTGATAGGGCCGAAGCACCCTAACCAATCCACCTCCAAATACGAGAATTAGCTCTCGTTGAGAACTCAACAAAATGTGTAGTTATAGCATGACCCATCTCTCTATCTCCCTCGATTCTTCTGCCATCAATCATAATAGATTGCACAGTATTTTGGCGACATCTTCCACTAGCCAAGCGGTGGAAGCAGGCAGTGTTCGCACCCCCATCTTTGAGCTAGGAGCTGCGAGAACGATGCTTCTACTCCACCACTCGTTTCTTATCTTCCGATTCGACTACTCTTTGCGTTGAAACCTTGGCGACGAGTTCATCCTCCGTGAGATCTCCGTTGTCCTCCAAGTTGTCAAGACAACTCACCTCAAGTTATGTTGCTACACGAACTGCTTGCTTGGAATCACGCACCTCCTTCTTAAAGGAGCATAGTCTCGGCTTTAAAGAAATCAGTCTCTGAGCCATTCTAGAAGCTGCCGAACCGGGCACAAGCGTGGGCGACCAGTGATCTGCAACCAGTCCCTTTAACCCCTCAAGCAGTCGAGCCCTCTCAAATCTGGAAAAAAAATCTCTTTGGGGAAGTGACACCAGAGTCCCAAATTATGGGTGTGGTCTGCTTTAGAACGGGATCTACATGACACGAAAGATAAAGGGTATGAATCCAAAAGCTCAGTTGAAGCCAAAAAACGATTTATCTGAGATTTCGAGGCAGAGTTTCTCCAAGTATATCTAGAATCTGAATGATCAGTCACATCCAGTTCAAGATCATCAATTAATTCAGCAAACTCACCTGAGCCCAGGCTCCTACCCTCCTCTCAAACCAAACCGGTCAGAAGAGAGAAGATTAACATTAAAATCTCCACCAGCCAGCCACGACAACTCTAGGAAGCTAATTCTTGCACTTCGAAGATCCTCCCAAAGTTCCTTCAGTGCTTGCAAACAGGGACCATACACACAAGAAAAAGACAACTTCATATCAGAAATCCCTAACTCCAGAAGAATCGTTAAAATATGTCTTCCCTTTACTTCAGCTACCAAATTATACACCGAGTCATTCCATGCCACGATTAGACCTCCCGCAGAACCGGCGGCATCTAAAGATCTGAATTCTAGGCTCTAGAGTCAATGTTTAAAGATTTCCACAAAAGCGGCGACCAAGAAGAGATCTTTGTTTCCTGGAAGAGGATAATTTCGCTGCCCCCGTCTTTCAAAAGAGCTCCAATCAAGCTTCATTTCTACGGGTCTCCCAAACCCTTACACTCCAGGTTTGAACCCTTATTTAGAAACCAGAGGAGGTCCCAAGATAGCTACAACACCCACAACTTCTGCTACCGGAGATTTATGTGGTGGAACGGGTACGGTCGAAGATTCCAAGGCCCTAGTATGCTTCCTGCTTCTGTACCTCTTCCCCCTCTTTTCTTCAAAGGACCCTGAAAGAAAATTGCCAGAGGTTGATGACAAGAAAGGGTCACCATTTTCGAGGATGTTCTGCAGCACTGACCCCTCCATACAGGTAACCGTTGAGTCAAGATTCAGCCACCAAGGAGCTGTGGCATCTAAAGGAGCTTCAGCTGCAGAAGGAGCGTAACCACGGAAGGAGAGGAATAAGGTCTTTGAAAAGAAGCCAAAGTGTTGCCAAAAGTGGCTCTGACTTTATCAGACAGCCGCTCAGGCAGAACCAAGCTGAAGAATTGAGAGCAGTCACTGAACAAAGAGGGGTATCGGGTTTAGGAAAATAAGGATCTGACCGACCTGGAAAGATATCAATCTGGGCCTGCAGCTGCCTAGGATCCAAAACCCAATAGGTTTCACAGAGGGAAGAAGCTCTACATCCTTGTTCGGAACCGCCAACAAAGTTAATAAACGGGTCGGGTTTAAAGCCATCTGACTTAAAACAGGAGAGAGGGGGATCTCATTAGCCCCTCGCTGGCAAAGCAATAGAGCTGGAGCCGACAGAGGTTGCGTCGCCCCAACCTCTAAATTTGATTTGATATTGAAGTTCTCCACAAAAGATGTGATTTATGACCTCTCCTGAAATCCTGGAGGCTTTTGAAAAGCTTCCAAACTGGGATCTCCCAATGCAACCGATTGCGAAAGAATCAGATCTTCCAAACTCGAGGCAAGAGGAACAAGTGCCGTCAAAGAAGAACCTCCAACCACCGGCATCGATGTTGATGGCGGGGTTTGAAGAAGACTTACATGAAGCCGAAAGGACGCTCTTCCTACCGTCAGGTTGTAAACTGTCTCCAAGGGGATGGAGAACGAGCTCTCGATCACAAGAAGTATGACCTTAGGGTCGGAACCCGGAGACAAACCATCCGCAAGCACCCTCTTTATGCACCCAATTTCTCGCAACGTCGGTTGAAGAGCAAGACTTGATCTTGACAGGAAAGGGACACCTTCACTCGAACCACTTGAAGATTATCAAATCGGGCCTCACCATCTACGAATCTCGGAGGTCTCCACTTGATTTCACTGACATGGTCCAGTAGTACCTTCGATTAGTCATTGATAAACCCCTCACACAGAACTTTGATGGAGAAGACTCCACAATATCACCTTCAAACAAGTCACCCAATAAAACTTTAACAGAAAGGACCACGAAACTGAGATTTAATGTTCCATTCTTGCAGGAGCCTATCAAAAAATTTCTCTTTGTTTCAGTTGATCTGAGGCTTCTCCTTGAACAACAAAAGCATAAGATCTATGTGGCATATGTAGGTTTGACCTAACCTCCCTCAAGGGTTCAACATCTTTGGTATTCCGATGAGGATTGCACAAAAGGGAACAAAATGATCTTTTGTGGCCACTCAGGTGACAGTAGAAGCAACATACAGGGAGGTTGCAAGCACTCGCTCGATGACGAGGCAAAACGCACCAAAAATACCTCTGGACATGCTTCCGATGTGAAATGAGCCTCCAACCTCCCTCCTCTTCCTTATCTGCATTGCAAAGGCCCTCTCTCCTATGGTCTTTACTTTTTCGGTAGCCCTTCTCCATTCCTTCATCCCCCTTTTCAACTCCCAATTCAAATACTCTTGGCAGCTCCGCAAGCCCCCCTCCATCGCCCCTCTCCTCCTAGAAACCCCCTGATAGGCCCCCTTGCTCGAAAACTCCCTTCCAGGGAACCTTCCTTCGCCCAAGTGACCCTCCTGAGAACCTCCCCTCGCCATCCCTAACAAGATAAGATCACTCTTCAGAACAAAATCAGAATATATCACTCCCCTCCAAGTCCTCAACCTTGTTAGAATACCTCAAGGGATGTTATTCTTACCAATGTACATCTTATAGACAAGGTATCATTATCTGTCCTAATGGGAGATATTTCTTTCTCCCTGCTTTATCCTTCTGGGCCACCTTTTCCCTTGCCATTACGAGTTTTTGGTTGCACTGCTTTTGGACATAAGTTTCATACTGCTGACAAATTGTGATCACGTGCAATCAAATGTGTCTTCCTTGGATATTCTCTAGTCAGAAAGGCTATCGGTGATATGATCCCACCGGTCATCGCTACATCTCTGTTGATGTAACCTTCTTTGAAAAGACCATCTATTTCATACAGTCTGTTCATGATATACCATTGGAGTTACCACCACAACTCATTGTCTATAAAAGGAAGCACATCTCTCGTTTAGAAGATGTCCCTTCGCTTGTTCCTTATATACAGGAGGAGAGGTCATCTTCAAATGTCCTCACTAATGTTGTTCCGTATGCCTACATAGAGCTCCCTATAACATTCAGAAGGACTAAAAGGCAACGTACAATGCATCCTATTTCATCTTTTACTTCTACTGACATCCTATCTAGTTGTGATCGATGCTTTGCAGATGCCTTGATGATTGTCATTATTCCTCGTGATCATTATAGTGCTTTGCGAGATCATGGTTGGAAAATAGCCATGGACGAGGAAATGAACGTTCTCATATCCAGAGGGGCTTGGTATCTTTTGCCATGTCCATCAGGTACGAAATCATTAGCTTACAAATGGGTCTTCATGATCAAATGATCTCATGATGGTGCATTGGATAGGTTAAAGGCAAAACTTGTAGCCAAGATATTCACTCAGACATATGACGTAGATTATTTTAAGACATTCTCCCTTGTGGTTCGATTAGGATATGTTTGCACCATTTTATCCATTGTAGTGAACATGGAATGCCCCATATTCCAACTTGATGTGAAGAATGCCTTCCTCTATGGTGATCTCGAGGAAGAAGTTTACATGTTGCAGCCTCTCGGGTACGTCATCGAGGGGGAGTGTGTATGTCGACTCCGTAAGGCCATCTATAACCTGAAGTAGAGTCCACGAGTCTGGTTTGATAGGCTCACTACAGAGATTGGCTCCTTTGGTTATAAAAGAATGGCATCTGACTACTCAGTTTTTGTCAGACTATAATATACTGGTATTGTAGTTTTGACAATCTATGTTGACGATATGGTGGTAACTGGTGATGACAAAGATGTCATTAAAGAGACCAAGGTATTCCTACAAAAGGTATTTGTTACCAAAGACCTTACCAGATCCGATATTTCCTAGGTATGCAACTGATCCGCACTATAAAGGGGCTACAATTGTCACAACGAAAGTACTATTTGGATATCCTTACAGAGGCATGCCTCCTTGGATGCAAGCCATCTAGCATACCAACAGAGGCACGGAAGTTATTTCCTCTACTGATCCTGAGGTTGAGGATCCTACTCGTTAAAAGAGCCTAGTAGGTAAGTTGTTTTACCTCATTGTCACTAGGCCCAATATCTCATATGTAGTTAGTAGGACAAGTCAGCACATGGAGAAACCATGTTATAGTCATTGGCAGGAGGTGTTTATGATACTTGTTACCTGAAACGATCTCCAGGGTTTGGTCTCTTCTACAGGACAAATCATTACACTAACATCACTGCTTATGCTGATGTCGATTATGCCAGTTCTCCTGAAGACCGTCAATCTACTATTGGGTATGCAATGTTTGTTGGGGAAAACCTTGTTACTTGGCATAGGAAGAAACATACAGTTTTGTCGAGGTCACAAGCAGAAGCTGAGTATAGGGCTATGGCTCAAGCACATGTGAGATCACCTAGTTAGTTTCCTTTCTGGCAAAGATTGGGCTTCTAGCTAATAAGCCCATTCGATTGTATTGTGACAATAAATCTACTACTCATATTGCCACCAACTCAGTCTTCCACGAACGAACCAAAAATATTGAGATAGACTACCATTTTATTCGAGAAGTTGTATGGGAAGGGAAGATTACCACTCCGTATCTACAAAGATTCAGTTAACATATATAATCACAAAAGCATTGCCCAAAATACATATTTCCTATCTTATCTCCAAGTTGGGCATGATTGATAAATATGCTCCAACTTGAGGGGAGTGTTAGCTATTATTTGTTTTCTATCTTTATCTTGTAACCCCCTCAAGGGTACTTGTGAATTCCTTCATTTCAGCTAGGGTTATGGTTCTCTCTATATGAGAGACCTTAGAGTCTTGGAATAAAATAAGCTTTTCACTCTAATCTTTCTCTCCACACTTTTTTTTAAACATGTGCGTCCTTGTATAGCATGTCATTCTTGAATTTCCAAACAACTAACCACATTGAAAATAGAACAAGAAATAGAACAAGAAGTGAGCGTACAACAAAGGTCCCAAGATATTTCCCACCCTTATCTAATTTAGGATTTAGAAGATATGAGCACTCTCTTGCGCATATTTGAGATTCTTCTAGTGAATATTAATGATTTTTATGACCATTATTGTGCACTCAGGTTTACATTATTTAACTATTTATTTCATTCTCTTGTACTTGTCTTTTACATGTGAATGAGGCGATTTGAATGGAGGCAAGCCTCAGAATAACCACAGATAGATTTGAATGGAGACAAAATCTATGTAGTCAACCCTACTTAATGTGGGAAAAGACTTTCTTGTTGTTGTGTGTGAATGAGGTGGTTTGTTTTTTAATACGAAAAGAAATAAAGGTATTATGGGCAATCAATTGCCTAGACCAAGGACATCTTGTAACAGGCGAATGCTTCTCACCCAAAGTTCTGTTTTTTAGCCAGAATAACGAGAATGGTTCTGTGTTGCCTTTTCCATCCTGCCGTGATTTATGCTGTTTTTGTTTGTCATACTTCCGCCAGCATTTTAAGCTAAAACCATTTTAAATAGCTAACGAAGACTGCCCATATTTTCATTGGATACTTTCCACTGGAAGTAAGTTACAAATACACAACGGTCGATTGATTTTTTCCAACCTGATGCAATGATTTTCACTTCTGCAGGAACATTAGATGCCATCGCAAAGATGATTCGCTATGAAGGACTGCGCTGCTTCTATAAAGGCATGGGAACAAAGATCGTCCAAAGTGTCTTTGCAGCCTCAGTACTCTTTATGACGAAGGAGGAGTTGGTCAAGGCGTACATGACTCTTGAAGAGAAAAGCCGAAAAGTTCTCCTGAGACATAAGAAACAATGAGCTTAGTCCGCAGTCCTGGTTCATCTTATGAAGACTGGGATCAGTGTAAGAAACTGCTAGTTGGCATACACAGCAGTTAAGAATATATCAGTAGGCACAGGAAAAAGTTTCCGGGAATTGTCAAAGCCACACCCACACCTAAAATAGAAAGGGTTGGAAATTCAACTTGCCTATTTATTTTCCATAGTATTTAGTGATGAGCAAAGTATACTGTAATCTAGAGTATAATATATATTGTAATCCAGAAAATATTATTGGTTTCTATGTGAAATGTAAAACACTTATTTTTTATGCAACATTTAGGAGGCCACTGGACCTCTGGTTATTTCAAAAGTTTGTATCCATCATTCTTCTTCAACCCACACCATTTTTGCTCTGCCAGGTAAAGCCATTGTGAAGTGCTTCTATGGGTCGCAAAACAGGGTGACCTTTCCCCTAGATCGGTTCTCTATAATGCTACTTCCCTTGTTTGTAAGGACTTTTGCGGTGTGACCTTGTGTTGTCGTTCTTCGTCATCTTGCTTACCTGATTGTCGGTTCTCATTGCTTGACTTTGTGGGTGGATGTTGCTTGATCACCTCCTTGTTAACGATTCTCTTGGCTCTGATTGCCAAGTCTCTTGATGACCTTGACACTGGGGATCCACTGATACAATAATTCTCATTTGCAATGGTTCTCTGATGTCGACGACGCTTACTTTCTGGTCATCAAGTACTCTTGTTGGCATTGCCCTTCTTTGGTCGGGAAGGACCCTGCTTCCGAGTGTTTCTTGCTCCTGCTCATAACTCTTGGAGGCAGTCTTTCTTTTTGTGAAGTATAAAGCCAATCTCATTTGTGTTTGTTTGTATTGGGTAAATTGAAAAAAAAGGCCTCAATTATGTGCCAATTGAGCCTCATCTTTAAATATAACAAATATGGGTTTGAACTTTTAAATTTAGGGTTAAAAGTCGACATAAAAGGGTCATGGAAGCTTAAATAGGCATGTATTTGAGACAGATATAGTGTTTGAAAGATGGGGCCTCTGGTTGGAAAGTGATATATAGTTAGGGTCTTTTTTTGTAGTTTACCTGTTTGTATTTGGTCCTCGCGAGGGCTCGTTTGAAGTGTTCTTTAATTATTTTTGCCAATAGTTGTTAAAGACCAATACAAGATTAATGTCGACGGCTATATGAAGATTGAAAATCTCTGGATCCAGGTAACAATGTTCATGTTTTTTTTTTGAAAAAAAATAAGTTCAATCATCGCTAAAAAATGAAAGCTATAAAGGGTTCGCAAAATCAACGGAATAGAGAGATTTGTCTAGGGGTCCGCATAGGCGCATGACAAATAATTTCCATAAACACCACAACAAAAAAGAGTCAAGGTCGAAATGGGGGCTAAACATAGAGTAGATCGGTAAAGATCAACAAAAAAGTGCGATCCTTTCTTTAAGATCTCCCGCTAACCAGAGCATTCCAACAGATCCAGGGGAGTAAGCTTTTTGGATTTGACCACTTGAAGTGGGAAAGCATCGCTATCCATCACGCAAATTGGGACAGCAACCAGCTTGAGTAAATCTGTGCTCATGTCATTCAAGTACAGACTGCTGGATGTGGCTGTTTGAGATTGTCATTGCTGAACATAGCAAATTTGGAAGAAGAAGAAGAAAAACAATGGGAAGAAACACAAGCCCGATGAGGTCAAGAAGTCTTCAGTTTGGTGGCACCTTGAATACGACCAGATTGAAACATAGTAATTAGCTCTCTTTTCTATGACATCTGCAAACTTTCTTGTGATATCGGCAGATGATTGCTTGTGACACAATGATCGTTCTTGAAAGTATGTTTGGCCATGAGGAGAAAAGGTTAAATTACAAAAAAGAGCTTCAATTATACGTCAATTCCGAATTAAAGAACTCACTTTTTTTAGTCGAAAAAGAGGGGGGTAACACTCAAAGGTGTTCGCCCCAAAATTTTATTAAAAAGACAGAGAAAAAAACAGGTACAAGAAAACTAACTACATGACCCACTCCGCCACTAAACTTGTAGAATGCACCCAAACATTTTCCTTATAGAACCTTTGACCCGAGAAGAGTAGCGCATTCCTGGCCATCCAAATACTAGCCCAAATGATAGCAAGTGGTAGCAGCAGAACTTGCTGAGGCTCGTTCACCACCAAGGAGATGCAAAAGGAGGGCATGTCCGTCGTAGAGGCCCATTCGAGATCCGCCCCACCCCGGATTGGGGTCGTCTTAGGACACTGGAAGAACATATGATCATGTGATTCAATCTCAACATCACACATGAGGCACCGATCAGAAACGGTGCCCAGAAGCCTAGCACAACGGTCTCTCGTCAACAATCTTTGCCGCCTGAACAGCCAAAAGAAGAAGCCAATCCACTCAGGGAGGCCAACACCCCACGGGAATATGCAGTCCCTAAGCAGAGCGTCAGAACGCGAGGGCGGCCTACAAATCGGCCCATACACCCTCCTAACAGAAAAGGATCTCCCACGCCAGACCCAATGACCGTTGTGCACAGTCGACCTCCCCAACTCACACAAGGAATCCAGTAACACAAGAGAGTCTTCAAGGCGTTGATCCGAGAAGTTAGCAGAGAACGTAGGCATCCAGTTTCCATCCGACTAGCACAAAGCAACACCCCCCCCCATCTGCAGCCAAAGCAAAGAGGTGGGGAAAATGCTCATCCAAAGGCCTAGCATCCGTCCAATCATCAGTTCAGAAAGCGAAAGAATCCCCATTTCCAAGCTCCGGCCTGAAGAGAACCTGAAGACGAGGAAGAACCCCCAGGATCCCCTTCCAGAAGGGCGTGGGGGACACAACACGGAAGCCAGGCAGAGGCGAGGCACCATTAACACCATAGATCCAACGTAGAAGGCTGCAACACAGATCATCACCAGCTCCCCAAAGTCTGCTCACCCACTTCGTGAGTAGGGCCTCATTCATAGCATCTAACCACCGTACACCAAGGCCCCCCTCACACTTAGGGAGCGTGACCTCATCCCACTCGACAAGATGCATCCCACCAGACTCCCGCTCGACCTTACCCCATAAGAATTTGCGCATCAATCTCTCCAGACGACCACGGATCTCCTTCGGCATGAGGCGAGTGGACATGAAAAAAATTAGGTTTGGATATAAAACCGCCTTTAGCAGCACCAGATGGCCCCCCTTGGATAAGATGGTCGACTTCCAACCAGCAAGCCAACTCTCCAGCTTCTCAACAACCTGTAACCAATCCGTCACCTTGGTTCTCCCCACAGCCAATGGCACCCCAAGATACCTAGCAGGGAGTGTACTACAATCCGACCCCAGGGCCTGACTGCAAGAACGTGCCTCCCTCTCCGATAAACCGAAGGGGATGACCTTGGACTTGCCAACGTTCTTAAAAAGACCAGTAAGCTCACTGAAAAGATCAAGGGTAAAAGCCATGCAAGAGGCCGCCTCAGTGCCCCCCTCGATGAAGAAAACAGTGTCGTCTACGTACTGAAGAAGCGGGATCGTAACATCATCCCACGAATATCCCGCCGAAAAGCCACCCTTTGTAACTTGGGTCATAATACGTGCCAAAACATCCGACGTAATGATGAAAAGAAGAGGGGCAAGGGGGCACCCCTGCCTGACTCCCCGCCGCGGCTGAAAGAAACCACCCTTCGGGAGACCATTCACCAGAATGGACATAGAAGAGGTTATTACACAATGCTTCATCCATGAAATCTACAAATCCGAAGATCCTCTCCTGCGTAAGGCTGACCAGAGAAACTTCCAATCCAAAGTGTCATAGGATTTTGTGAAGTCCACCTTCCAGAGCACCCCCTCCTTCCCCCGCCTCTTCCAGTCCGCAACAATCTCCGAAGCAAGAACCAAACAATCAGCGATTTGCTTGCCCGGGACAAAAGCCGAATGTAAACGTGATATAATGTGCTCAAGTGTATGGCTCAACCATAAAGCAAAGGCCTTCGTCACAATCAAGCAAGGAGCGTTGGACAGCACAATGGGCCTGAAGTCCTCGATGCACTCCGCCACCAAGCACTTCGGAAGGAGAAAGATGAGGGCCTTATTTACCCTCTCGAAGCTTGTGTTTCCACCACAAAATTCCAAGATGACTTCCATCACATCCGCGCCGACCATATCCCAAAAGTCTATGTAAAAAGCCACTGGAAAGCCATCAGGGCCCGGAGCCCCCTCCGCATTGAGGCTCCAAACCGCATTCTTCAGTTCCTCCATTGAGACGTCCTGTGTCGAGCACGAAGCCATAGAGGGTGGCAAACTCGAAGCACCAAGCCCCGTCCACCTCCAACACCTCACAAACGAGGTAGCCGAGAAGTCCCAAAAGTGGTCCGCAATCACTTTACCCATCTCTTTGTCGTTGTCCACGTGGAAACCGTCCACAATCATCGATCTCATAGTATTTCCCCTACATCTCCCACTAGCCAGACGGTGGAAGAAAGTCGTGTTCGCATCTCCCACTCTGAGCCACGTGCTCCTAGACCATTGCCTCCATTCAGTAACACGCTTCCTATCCTCATCGTCTATTCTCTTTTGGGCAAGCATACGCAGGGCAAGCTCATCGCTCGACATGTCCCGAAGGTCCTCCACGGCGTCAAGCCTAGACACCTCCTCCTCCGCCTGCACCCGAGCCGCACGACGCGCATTTGTGGACTCCTTCTTGAAAGCACATTAAAGAATTCACTTTTCATGTTATATTTGAAAAATGATGTCTTAATTAAGAATCATGGTATAGTTGGGGGGTCTTTATGCAATTTACTCAAGAAAAATGTGGGGATCTATTGTCTGATAAGTTAGATTTAAACTTATAAAGTCTAAGACACCGAGAACTACATTTGTAACTCAAGTTTATTTGCGAGGTTTAAAAAAATCCACCCATGAGATATACACGAAATATATATGCACAATCATCATTCGGATATATGTGCTCTGAAGAGTAGAATCCATGTTGAATCATCACGATTATATATATATATGTATATATGTATATATGAGGAGTGATCCTGTGAAAATAAAAAGTTGTGAGAGCATGAGAGGAGTATTTCTGGGCCACTAGATTCAACTAGGAGAGAGAAAACAGAATCTAGTGATCCAGAATCACTCCTCTCATGCTCTTACAACTTTTTGCTCTCACAGAATCACTCGCCTCTCTCTCTCTCTCTATATATATATATAGTAAAAACTTGAATTAAGGTGGAATCTCACCACAATCATGATACGGCACTCCATAAAATTCGTTGGATCTTAATCTACGGTCATAAATAAAATCAACAAACTAAATCAAAACCACCATCCAAATAACATCCAACTCGCTATTTTTAGAAACAAAATTGAATATTCTATTTAGTTGCTCTATTATCTGGTTCACATTAATTATTAGAATTCATTTACTAAATATAGCATCTATCATAATCAACGTTCTCAATTACTCAGAATTACCAAAACAATATTCAACGGGGGTTCGCTCCTTCTCCAATTTTTCGTCTTCCCTCAACGTAGAGGTTGTGGATGTGCGTGAAGATGATGGTGGTGTGTGACAATGACATTGGCGGTACATGACGATGGCGACGATGCATGCAGCAACATGAGGTGGTTGCACACAGATGATGTGTGTTCTTAGTATTTTTCTATTATTCTTTTTATCCATCTATCAATCAAGTTTTGTGCTATTTTAGATGGGTTTTTTATTTGGATTTTAATTTTTCTTTCTGTTTTGATTACATCTCAACCCAATCTTCAAAGTTTCTCATTTGTTTTTCTTTTGAATCATTGTTCCTGATTCATAAGTGGTTATGATTGGGTTTTTTTCCGAACACCGGTGATTACGATTTTGTAATTTATAACACAATATTGTAAACTATACAAATCTTTTGTAAATTGATAACATGCATTTTAAAACGTGAGCCTTTATTCAACCACGTTTTCTGAAATATTCAACGCACTTTAGTTCTTTTGAGTTGAATCATATTTTCTAGAATAATCAATCTTATGTAAGTTTGGGTTCCCATGTTCTTTTGAGTTCAACACATTTTTCATTTTTTCTTTTGAGTTTTGTTTACAGATTGAAATCTATAGGATGAGAATGAAAACGTCACCTAAAAGAAAAAAAATTTTGATTAACTATGTAAATATTTGTTTACAAATTGATTGTCAATATCAATAAATGATTTATTATTATAGAAAGTTGTGCATCTTGTTATATTTTCGCTTAAAAGATGATGTATTTTTTAAGAATTAAATTAGATGAAGTCCCATCAACGGTAGATTAAATATTAAAGGGATATGGAATTCCATCGACTATGGATTGTATTTTATCTTTTGATCTATTAATTTAAATAATTCATTGTATAATTTACATTTTGATCCATTTATTTACAAATCTACATGTATATTTACATGTTATCCTTTTTTAGAATAAATGATAAACTACCGATTGACTTTTTACTTTGTATATTATTATATAATTGTTACAATGAGAGCGTGGATTTTACAAAATCTACACAAATTTTACAATGGATGATAAATTTCGATGGACCCATGATATGAGAAACATGTTGGATTGACATATGAAATAATTTATACATTAATAATAATTAATCTATTTTACAAAAATCACACGAATTATATAAAAAAGAAACAAATTTTGGGAAAAAGTATCACAGTTTACAAACATTCCTCTAACAGAATGTCTCAAAACATACTACAAGAATTTTCAAAATAAATGAAATGCAGTTTAGAAAAAAAGAACATGAAATTTACAAAAAAAATGTTACATTTTACAAACATTGCTTCCACATAATGTAAGATGATAATTTTCAAATAGTCAAATGCAGTTTACAAAATGAATGTTCACCACGTGCATATTAATTGATTAGCACATGATCAAAACATTATGTATTTTAAGTAACACTGCTACACAAAAATTTTCGTATATTAAGAAGTATAGTTGTAACAAAAATTCCATCATTTTGAAAAAAAATTCCATGCGCATATCAATTTATTAGCATGTGACCAAAGTACCCTTTATTTTAGGAAACACATCTACACAAAAATACAAATTTTTCTGAGATTTGGGCTTTTTACGAATATCAGTGGTTATGCGTTTGTAATTTATAACACAGAATTGAAAAATATCTCAATCGTTTGTAAATTGTCAATGGTTATTTCAAAACGTGAACATTTACTTCATCAGATATTTCTGGAAAATTCTATACATCACTCGATATATACCTAAGTATAAAATGATCAATCAATTTACCAAATTAGCAGTAATTTAATCTACCATCATATTAGGAATGTTGTTGGCACGAAAACCACCTATTGGTTTCAATCTCGTTTGTACACTCATCACCCAACGGTTTAAGATGATACCTTTCCATAATCAAGGAAAGGTGCCACCTCAATTCAAATGCTCTCTCTCCCTCCCTCTCTCTCTCTCTATCTATCTATCTATGTATGTATATATATAGGGTTAAAGGAGGCTACTCCCACCCCCATTTATCCCCTGCATACTCCCTTTTCCCAATATATTTGTGTGTGTATACATATATATGTGCACACATACACACACAGATATATATATATATATATATATATATATATGTGTGTGTGTGAGAAAAATGGGGCTGCTCCTTGGGAGTAGCCAACTGGGCTGCTCCTTGGGAGTAGCCAACTAGGCTGCTCCCAACCTCATTTTTCTCCAAATTTTTTTATTTTTTTGAAAAATAAAAATTTTTGTATCCATCACTATATCCCTTTAACATTTTATTAAAATTTTGTCAGAAATAGAGTCTCCTACGACCTCCATCCAAACATGGTCGATTTAAAAAATTCTACGACCGTTAAAAAAATTAACGTCTGGATGGAGGGTCTAGGAGTCTCTGTTTCTGATGAAATTTTAATAGATGTTAGAGGGATATAGTGATGAATATAAAAAATTTTATTTTCCAAAAAAATAAAAAAAATTGGAAAAAAATGGGGGTGGGAGCAGCCGCGTTGGCTCCTCCCAGGGAGCAACCCCATCTCTCTCTCTCTAGAGAGAGGGGAAAGAGGCCCTACTCTATGGAGTAGGTAACTTACCTACTCTACTTTTTTTTTCAAAATTTTTTATTTTTTTGAAAATTATTTTCATGGATTTTCATAACTATATCCCTCTCATATGTCATTCAAATTTCATCAGAAACGGAGACTCCTGTGCCTTCCATCCAGAATGGTAAACTACGACAAGTCTATGACTGTTAAAAAATGATTGTCTGGATGGAGGATGTAGGAGTCTCTGTTTCTGACGAAATTTGAGTGATATATTAGAAGGATATAGTTATTAAAATCGATGGAAGCGTGCTTCAAAAAATAAAAAAAATTGAGAAAAAATGAAAGTAGAGTAGGTAAGTTACCTACTCCATGGAGTATAATCCCTTTACACACACATCGTTCCAATATATTTTATAATTTATTATTTTATAATTTATTATTTTATAGATTTAACAATAAATAGTAACAACATGTATAGTGAAATAAAATTATGAAAATATCATTAAATTGGATGAAAATGTTAATTTAAATTTGGATGGTATATTTTACAAAAATATTTTTTAGAAACAGTTTATATTTTTACAAAAGTGTTACAAACTTTTTACTAAGTTGACAGTGACCTTTACAATCTCAGAAAAGACCTACCTCAGTTTAAAATTTAAATGGGGATGCTCCCTTGGGCGTAGCTAACTTGGCTCCCCATGCGTCATTCCATCCGTTGTTTTATTTATTTTGAAAATTTCTTTCGTGGATTTTCATCAATATATCTCTATATTATGCTATTCAAATTTCACATGAAACAGATACTCCTACGACCTCCATCCAAAAGGATTGTTTTTAGTAATTCTGTTACCGTTAAAAAATGATTGTCTGTATGGAGGTCGTAAGAGTCTTTGTTTCGCACGAAATTTGAATAACATAATATAGAGATATACTGATGAATATTCGAAGAAGAAATTTTCAAAAAAAATAAAAAAAATGTGAAATTGCATGGGGAGAGACAAGTTAGCTCACCGCAAGGGCAGCTCCATTGAACTCATATATATATATATAGAGAGAGAGAGAGGGGGGGGAGGAAGGGATCCTACTTCATATATATATATATATATATATAGGGAAAAGGGAGCCTACACCCAGGGGTGTAGGTAACTACCTACACCCAGCTCATTTTTTCATTATTTTTAGATTTTTTTGAAATGAAACTTTTGAGGAATTAGATCACTATATATCACCATAGTGTCATTCAAAACTCAACTTAATTCGAGACACCTATCATCTTCGTCAAGACCATCCAATTTTAACGGCCTCAGAATTATTGAAAATGACACCTTCTACATGAACATGATAAGAATGTTTTGCATGAAACTTAAAACACATATTCATCTCAATATATTACGAAAATCTCCCTAAGGTTTCATTCAAAAAAACTCAAAAATCATGAAAAAGAATGTCGGGCGTAGGTAGTTACCTACACCCCTAGGTGTAGGCTCCCAGCTCCCATATATATATATATATATATATATGGGTAAAATGGGGCTGCCCCCAGGGAGTAGCCAACTTGGCTACTCCCACCCCTATTTTTCCCTCATTTTTTTATTTTTTTGAAAAATAAAAATTAGTATATTCATCATTATATCCCTATCACATTCTATTAAAATTTCGTCAGAAACAGAGACTCCTAAGCCCTCCATCCAGACGCCATTTTTTTAACGGTCGCAGGATTTTTTAAATCGACCATGTTTGGATGGAGGTCGTAGGAGTCTCTGTTTCTAACGAAATTTTAATAGAATGTGATAGGGATATAATGATGAATATACACATTTTTATTTTTCAAAAAAATAAAAAAATTAGGGAAAAATAGGGGTGGGAGTAGCCAAGTTGGCTACTCCCTGGGGGCAGCCCCATTTTACCCTATATATATATATATATATATATATATATATATATATATATATATATATATATATATATATATAGAGGAAAGGGAGCCTACTTTGTGAAGTAGGTAACCTTACCTACTTCACATCCAATTTTTGCTAATTTTTTTTTGAAAAATGCCACCGTGGATTTTCATAATTATATCCCTCTAATATGTCATTCAAATTTCACCAGAAACGAAGACCCCTACAGCCTTCATCCAGAACATGTAAAATACAGCAAATCTGTGACCGTTAAAAATGACTGTTTGGATGGACACCGTAGGAGTCTCTGTTTTTGACGAAATTTGAATGACATATTAGAGGGATATAATTATGAAAACCCATGGTGGCATTTTTGAAAAAAATAAAAAAAATTGCAAAAAATTAAATGTGAAGTAGATAAATTACCTACTTCACAAAGTAGGCTCCCTTTCCTACATATATAGGGGGCAGGGAGCCTGCACCCTAGGGTGTAGGAAACTCCCTGCACCCACCCCCATTTTTCGATTAATTTTTTATTTTTTTGGATTATAAGTTGAGGGATTAACTTAATATGTTAAGGGGAATATGTGTTTCAAGTTTCATGCAAAACAAACATTCCTAACACGTTCATCTAGACATGGTCGATTTCAGCAATTCTGAGAGCATTAAAATTTGGTAGTCTTGATGGAGATGATAGAAGTCTCGAATTAAGTTGAATTTGGAATGACAACATGATGATACATAGTAATCTAAATCCACTAAGGTTTCATTTCAAAAAAATCAAAAAATAATGAAAAATTAGGCCGAGTGTAGGAAGTTACCTACACCCGCCGAGGTAGGCTCCTTTTTTCCCATATATATATATATATATATATATATATATATATATATGGGAAAAGGGAGCCTACACCCAGGGGTGTAGGTAATTACCTACACTCGACTTATTTTTTCATTATTTTTTGATTTTTTTGAAATGAAACTTTTGGGGAATTAGATCACTATATATCACCGTAGTGTCATTTACTTTATCAAGATCATCAAATTTTAATGGTATTAGAATTGCTGAAAATGACACCTTCTAGATGAACATGTTAGGAATGTTTGTTTTGCGTGAAACTTGAAACACATATTCATCTCAATATATTAAGAAAATCCCCCTAAAGTTTCATTCAAAAAAAACTCAAAAAATCATGAAAAATAAGGCCGGGTGTAGGTAGTTACCTACACCACTGGGTGTAGGCTTCCAACTCCCTATATATATAGGAAAAAATGGGGCTGCCCCCGCCCCCATTTTTCGGCGTTTTTTTATTTTTTTTGAAAAATAAAACCATGTATATTCATCCATATATCCCTCCTATATGTCATTCGAATTTCGTCAGAAACAGAGACTCCTACGGCCTCCATCTCGATGGTATCGATTTAAAAAAATCCTGTTACCGTTAAAAAATTACTGTCCGGATGGAGGCCGTAGGAGTCTCTGTTTCTGACGAAATTCGAATGGTATATAGGAGGGATATAGGGATGAATCTACATGGTCTTATTTTTCAAAAAAAATAAAAAAATTTGCCCAAATAAGGCGGGGGCAGCCATGTTGGCTGCCCCTAGGGGGCAGCCACATATGACCCATATATATATATATATAGGATAATTATCTCATGCGCACAGGGCGCATTTGATATTCCATGCGCCCTTCATATCAGCCGTGCGATCTGAACTTTCATCCCTTAATTTCAGCACTCATTAATTTTATTAATTAATGAGTTTCCAAAAATAGTAATCATATTGAATAGGCAATTGATCGGCTATTCGTAATTCTGGATCGCTACCGTCATTCGCGCTCGCCAAAAATTTAGGTTCTTGTTCTTGGATCGTGTTCTACCATCCATCGAATTCGAGAATTTTCTTCCAGCGAAATCAGTCGTCGGAAAAAGGTATTGCAGTTGTTTAATAGTCGACTCTAAGTGTTATTCTCTCTGGTAATATTATTTTCACTAGGTTGCATATATGGATCATTAGGTTCTTGTTCTTGGATCATGTTCTACCATCCATTGATTTAGAGAATTTTCTTCTTGGATCTTTCAGCGACAGCAGTTGACATAAAAAGGTATTGCGATTGTTTAATAGTTGACGCTATTTGTTAAATTTATTCCTAATATCATTCTCATTAGGTTGCATCTATGGATCGGTCGAGTGGAGAATTTGATCGATATATTTCTGAAGAATTTATGGAAGACGAGCTTCTTGAAGACGATGCACGTCGAAGTGATCGATATATTTCTGAAGAATTTTACTACTGCCTTCGTAATTGTTACTGCTCCCTCTTTAGTTCTTACAATTTTCAACTACTAGTTTACTAATTCATTTTTATTTCATGCATATCAGATGCCTGAATACCTCTGATGTTTTACAACTCACAACATCATTTGTGGATGAAAAAAAAATGAAACATTGGATCATAAGAGCATCATATCAGAAGAAACGACGAGGAATGACATGCAATTGGATTTGAATCAGGAGACTATGTGTATTTTTACTAAGACACACGTGAAAGTTACTGAGACAAACGTGAAAGTTACTGAGACAAACGTAAAAGTTATTTACATATTTATTTATACCAAGTTACTGATGTCATTTGCCTATGTTACAGGCATTTTGTTAAGTGTTACTTGTCCTTCTATCATTCTTACTGAATCAATTATATTTAGAGTGTTGTCTTCAAATCAGATTCCATAAGAATGATATAAAATCAAGTAACAACAAACAAAGAAATGTAATCAGTAATACATATACAATAGTCCAGTAAATGGTTGTTGCGAGATTAGTAATACCCAAACAATGGTCAGTAATTTACATTCATTTTATTATATGGTTCAAAATTCAGTAATATATACACACTGGACAAGTAAGTAGTTGTTATTACATTAGTAAAACCATAACAACTGATCGGTAATTTTCATATGCATTATAAGTAATTTAAAAGATTATACAAGTAAATAAGAGGTGCGTCAGTAACATTGCATTTAGTAACTATAACATTAGTAACAATCATAATGAGTTCAGTAAAATGGATATATGTAATCAGTAATCATTGTATGTACATTAGTAGTTTACATACTTAATTACTGATCTCAAAACATTAATTACTTGATAACTGAATATGTATTACTTGAGTAATATGAATGAATTACTGATCTCCTTACAATGTAATATTACAGATGTAAAATACTGACAACTGTTTCAGTATTACTGATCTCGCAACACATAATTACTTGAGTATAATATACACATTACTGATCAAATAGACAACGATTATTTCTTCGGTACGAAATTAATGATTTGCATTTATCTTTCCAAAACCGTCTTCCTTTTTTTAAGGACTCGATATAACTGGAAATATAAAAGGCTCAAACTAATTAATATCCTGTTAAAATTGTGCTCCTTCGAAATAGGCAACATTCAAATGGAAATACACGTGGCGAGCCCATGTTTGGTGCTCACCACAACTCAAATGGGCCCTGTGCGCATTGGATAAGCCCTATATATATATATATATGAGTTCAATGTGGTTGCCCGCAAGGGGCAGCCAACATGGCTGCCCTCGGCCATATTTTGATATTTTTTATTTTTTTTCAAAAAATGTCGCCATGTAAATTCATCCCTATATCCCTCCTATATGTCATTCGAATTTCGTCAGAAACAGAGACTCCTATGGCCTCCATCCAGACAGTCATTTTTTAACGGTAACAGGATTTTTTAAATCGACACCCTCTCGATGGAGGCCGTAGGAGTCTCTGTTTCTGATGAAATTCGAATGACATGTAGGAGGGATATAGGGATGAATATACATGATGATATTTTTCAAAAAAAATAAAAAAATTTGACGAAAATAGCGTGGGGGCAGCCATCTTTGGCTGCCCGCAAGGGGCAGCCCCATTTTATCATATATATATATATATATATATATATATATATATATATATATATATATATATATATATATATATATATATATATGGGAAAGGGGAAGTTGCACCTGGTGGTGCAGCCAATTCCCTGCACCCCGGTTCCGTGATCGTCCGATCCGACTCATTGGGCGCGGTGGGATTGACGGATCAATCCCGTGATTCCTCTCCGCCGAACATGTCCCTTTCCCAACCAGTCCCCAGTGCTCCCGTGCCTCGATCGCCTCCCCTTGTTTGACCCTCGCAGAACCTCATACCCTCAGGCTCGCCACGTTCTCCCCACCAACGTGCGTCTCCTCCTCCCAGCCCCACCACATGCTTCCCTGTGCCGCCATCGACCACGCCCCTCTCCATTCCCTCCCAAATCCCGTAGCCCTAGTGGACTCCCTTCCCCGCTGGTGCTCCGCTTCCCCTGCTCTCCCCACAGGCCTCGAACTCTGACGGTGGAGAATATTACGTTCATCTGTTTATGGTTTTTCCAGCCATTTTTTGATCGCATTGTTTTCCAATAGATTTGTAAGATGCCAAAGTTGTGAGAAGTGTCATCAACAAGAGACTAGAAGGGGTATCTAAAATCCATGAAAAAATCTATGAGGAAAAAATTGGCAAGAGACCGAAATATCTAAACTCCATGAAAAAAATCTAAATCAAACGCAATGTGTGAGGGAAAAATCAGCATAATTGCGTGCTTGTTTAAAAAAATTAATTCATCCAATTTCGAGAAGTGTCATCGGCAAGAGACTAGCGGGGGTCTTGTGGCTTTGGCTAATAGAAAGCCATTAGTGCAGATCTCATCCAAGATTATTAGCTGGTCAAGTAGATCTGCAACGATTTTTTTATTGTAGGAATTGTGGTTTCTAATAACAAGTATTTCTTATTCAGATTGGTTGATTCACAGATATACATACAGATATACATTACTGTCTTTTTGTTGTAATAAACAATTCCTTTTGATCACAGATATATTACCGAGTTTCACAATGTACCAAATGGAAGGTGCTTCTTTCTTTACCATAAATATATTGTGTAACAAAAAATATCATGAAAATCATTATCTAGTTTGAAATATCTTGATGAGTATGAACAAGATTCGTGCAATTTCTTCAATTTGAGTAGACTATGTCTATCATAACATAGTTGTGCTAATGTACTAGATCTATGCATTTATAGATGAAGTCGAGAAGCAGTTGGACAAAGTGGAGCTAATGGGAAAATGAAGAAGCGTATAGACAGTGCATAGAAGTAAATGGATAGAACAGAGAAGTGGCTTGCGGGAATCAAGAATCTTCTTTTTTATTTAAACATTGTAATTGCAAATGCACATTGATTGTAATCTTCAAACTTAGAATTCGATTATGACAAAGTGTACACTATTTGAAGCCAAATTCGGAGTACGATGTATGAATGTTAAGAGGAAGAGTAGAGTTAGGAGTTGCTTTTGTTATTGCAACTATTTACTTAAAATAGGGTAATGTTGAACTATTAGCTATTTAATTCCTTACGGTTGTTTTTACTGGGTCTTACTTTGAACTCCTTCAGTAGAACCGTGCATACCATTGGAACCTATCCTACATTAATCGGTTTAAAGTGACTATTGATATGTCTCACCACATGATTATCTATTATTATCGTGTATGTGTTGTTACCATGGCAGCGTATTATTTGCATTGATATGTCAAGCAAGAAGTTGGCCATATACTCTGCAAGCAAGGAATTAAGCAAAGAACAGTTGCCGCAGTTCTTCTCTTGGCAAACAAGAGTAGCTTGTTGAGAACATACATTTAGAAGCTAAAAAAAGCACATGGTATTTAAACTTCCAACATGATTCACAGGACGTCCTCATTTTCAATGCTTCAAGTTTCGGGAGCAAGGATGTCTAAGTTAGTCCAAAAAAATATTGATATCACTTTGTTGATAAAGGTATAAGCATGGCATACATCCGTTTAAACATGGACTTTTTACAGAGATCTTATCAGATATAGAACCCAAAGCATTGTCTATAGCAAGAAAATTTACATATAAGAATATGCTTTACATTGGAAAGTTTATGGAGGCTCAAAACTATGATGACCTATTTCCCAACAATCATCAGGTGATTGCCTACATGCCACCCACACCTACAACACGATCCGACCGCAAATTAGGAAAATATAAACATTGATACAACCACCAAACTAGCAAATTCCGTTAGTCATTGAATGGGAACCGCAGCTTCAGCAAAAACACTATATGCAATGTGTTGATGCCTCGGCATCTTTACTCTTGCAACTGCATTCCTGGTTGCGTGCATCATATGCCAAGGAGACAAGGTCTACTTCTCACTAGCCTACGATATTGCCACATTTCAACTGCACCAAGAATGAACAAAACACTTATGTCAGAAGTGCGCAAGGAGTTCATGATAAAGGGGGGGATTGTTATCTCGATAAGGAATTTTTTTATATCGGCACGGAGTGGTGCTCTAATGGTGCTCTAAGGTTTAGATGCCTACTCAAAACAATCTCAATTTGTTGCGTTGGTAACTAGAGGATGCCAAGAAATGATATATTAAGATGGAGATAATTACATAGCATACATACCTGCAATAACAGGGGGAATGAGTGTGGTTGAGTCTGCAAATCACACCAACAGAACAATCCACAACTTTGGCCTCTTACAAATATATTGGAAAACACTGCGATCAAAAAATGGCTATCATGTACTAATAATCAAATAAAAAAGCATTTACTAAGGAATTGTACGCATCATCCGAATACGGAAAAAACATAAACAAATGAACATACTATTCTCCATCGTGGGAGTCCGAGGCCCGTGGGAGAATAGGGGAAGCGGAGGACCACCAGCAGGAAAGGGAGTCGACGAGGGCTACGGGATTTGGGAGAGGATGGAAAGGGGTGTATTCGATGGCGGCAGAGGGAAGCATGTGGCGGCAGAGGGACATGTTCGGCGGAGAGGAATCGCAGGGATTTGGGGATCGATCCGTCACAATCCAATCGCGCGTGATGAGTCGATTCGGACGGTCACGGAGTCGGGTGCAGGGAATTGGCTACACCACCACCCGGTGTAGCTTTTCGTTCCCTATATATATATGGAAAAAATGGGGCTCCCCCCTAGGGGCAGCCAACATGGCTGCCCCCACCCCCATTTTTTGGCGTTTTTTTTATTTTTTTTTTGAAAAATAAAACCATGTATATTCACCCCTATATCCCTCCTACACGTCATTCGAATTTCGTCAGAAACAGAGACTCCTACGGCCTCCATCTCGATGGTATCGATTTAAAAAAATCCTGTTACCGTTAAAAAATTACTGTCCGGATGGAGGCCGTAGGAGTCTCTGTTTCTGACGAAATTCGAATGGTATATAGGAGGGATATAGGGATGAATATACATGGTGTTATTTTTCAAAAAAAATAAAAAAATTTGCCCAAATAAGGCGGGGGCAGCCATGTTGGCTGCCCCTAGGGGGCAGCCACATATGACCCTATATATATATATATATATATATATATGGGATTGAGGAAGCTGCACCCAGGCATTTTTTCATTTACGTTTGATGTTTTTGAAATGAAACCTAAGGGGATTTAAATCACTATATATCACCATGGTATCATACCAATTTCAACTAAATTCGACATTTCTATCATCTCCATCATGGCTATGACATTTTAACGGTTTCAGAATTATTGAAATTGACCATATCTAGATGGGCATGATAGAAGTGTTTGTTTTGCATGAAATTTGAAACACATATTCCACACAATAAACTAAGTAAATCCCCCATAAGTTTCCTTCAAAAAAATAAAAAACCAATAAGAAAAATACCCGGGTGCACCTAGTTGGCTGCACCACCGGGTGCACCTTCCTTTTTCCCTATATATATATATATATATGGAAAAAATGGGGCTGCCCCATGGGGGCAGCCAACATGGCTGCCCCCGCCCCATTTTTCGGCGTTTTTTTTTATTTTTTTTGAAAAATAAAACTATGTATATTCATCCATATATTCCTCCTACATGCCATTCGAATTTCGTCAGAAACAGAGACTCCTACGGCCTCCATCTCGATGGTATCGATTTAAAAAAATCCTGTTACCGTTAAAAAATTACTATCCGGATGGAGGCCGTAGGAGTCTCTGTTTCTGACGAAATTCGAATGGTATATAGGAGGGATATAGGGATGAATGTAAATGGTGTTATTTTTAAAAAAAATAAAAAAATTTGCCCAAATAAGGCGGGGGCAGCCATGTTGGCTGCCCCTAGGGGGAAGCCACATATGACCCTATATATATATAGAGGAAAATGGGGCTGCCCCCTAGGGGGAGCTAACTTAGCTCCCCCGCCCTATTTTCTTCAAATTTTTTTATTTTTTTTGAATTTTTTTCCGTGAATATTCATCACTATATCCCTATATTATGTCATAAAAATTTTGTGTGAAACAGAGACTCCTAGGGCCTCCATCCAGACAATCATTTTTTTAACGGTAACAGGATTTTTTAAATCGACCCCGTTTGGATGGAGGTCGTACGAGTCTCTGTTTCGCATGAAATTTGAATGACATAATATAGGGATTTAATAATGAATTTACACGGTTTTAGATTTCAAAAAAAATAAAAAAAATTTATGAAAAAAGGGCGGGGGAGCTAAGTTAGCTCCCCCTAGGGGGCATACACATTTTACCCATATATATATGGGTAAAATGGGGCTGCCCCCAGGGAGTAGCCAACTTGGCTACTCCCACCCCTATTTTTCCCTCATTTTTTTATTTTTTTGGAAAATAAAAATTTGTATATTCATCATTATATCCCTCTCACATTCTATTAAAATTTCGTCAGAAACAGAGACTCCTACGGCCTCCATCCAAACATGGTCGATTTAAAAAATCCTGCGTTAAAAAAATTATGTCTGGGTGGAGGGCTTAGGAGTCTCTGTTTCTGACGAAATTTTAATAGAATGTGAGAGGGATATAATGATGAATATACAAATTTTTATTTTCCAAAAAAATAAAAAAATGAGGGAAAAATAGGGGTGGGAGTAGCCAAGTTGGCTACTCCCTGGGGGCAGCCCCATTTAGCCTATATATATATATATAGGGGAAAATGGGGCTGCCCCCTAGGGGGAGCTAACTTAGCTCCCCCCGCCCCATTTTCTTCAATTTTTTTATTTTTTTTTTTTGAAATTTTTTTCCGTGAATATTCATCACTATATCCCTATATTATGTCATAAAAATTTCGTGTGAAACAGAGACTCCTACGGCCTCCATCCAGACAGTCATTTTTCTAACGGTAACAGGATTTTTTAAATCGACCCCGTTTGGATGGAGGTCGTAGGAGTCTCGGTTTCGTATGAAATTTGAATAACATAATATAGAGATTTAATAATAAATTTACACGGTTTTAGATTTCAAAAAAAATAAAAAAATTTTGGGAAAAAGGGGCGGGGGAAGCTAAGTTAGCTCCCCGTAGGGGGCATACACATTTTACCCATATATATATATATATATATATATATATAGGGATAAATGGGGCTGCCCCCTGGGGGGAGCTAACTTGGCTCCCCCCGCCCCATTTTCACCAATTTTTTATTTTTCTTTGGAAATTTCTTCCATGAATATTCATCATTATATCCATATATTATGCTATTAAAATTTCGTGCGAAACAGAGACTCCTACGGCCTCCATCCAGACAGTCATTTTTTAACGGTAACAGGATTTTTTAAATCGACCCCGTTTGGATGGAGGTCGTAGGAGTCTCTGTTTCGCACGAATGACATAGTAGAAAGATATAGTTATGAAAATCCACGGAAGTATTTTCCAAAAAATAAAAAAGTAGGAAAATGAGAATGAAGTAGGCAAGTTATCTACTTCATGAAGTAAGATCCCTTTCCTCATATATATATATATATATATATGTGAGGGGTTGATTATGTGAGAGTTAAAAACTATGAGAAAATGAGAGCAGTGAACCTGGACCACTAGATTTTGTTCTTCTCTCTCATCCCGCAATCAATCAGGAGAGAGATACAGAATCTAGTGTTCAGAATCAACGCTCTCATGCTTTCAAAGTTTTTGGTTATCACGAGATATATATTTCTTACGGGGACTCGGAACTCTTTGGAAACTCAAGTACTCAATATATTTTACTTTTTTGATTAACCAATTTCTAACCAATGGAGATGTCACTTGCTTCGTCATCTAGGGATGCAAACATATATGGATATTCTGTGCTTGATCCACCACCATATGTATTCGTCTCAATTCTAAAACGAGTATGGATCACTTTGATATCCACAAATATCCATACCCATATATATGTTTTCATATATAAATATAGTTGAAGATTGAATTTTAACCATATAAAACATAATTTTATACCTTATTTCACCATATTTGATGTAATTATTATGTAATAAGCACATTTAGTTGATACATGTATACCGTGTGTGATCTATCGGGTACTTGTATATTCAAGCTAATCTATAGAGCTTTACTAATATTACCTATTTTTGATCCATATCCATTTTACATTCATATTCATTTCTTAGAGATGTAGTAACATAGTTGTCATATTCGTAAATATAGATATTCGTAATTAAAGATGAACAAGGATATAATATCACCAATATCAGCATCTATATCTGGTCATTTTCATCCGGACTCATAACATAACACAGTAACTTGAAGTCCAAGTGGGAACTAAGGAATCTTGGAAGTTCAATATTAATCATAGAGAAGATGCACCATATGGTGGAAATTGATGAATAGAGGAGGCTGGCGATGTCGCACAGTTTTGATATTATCTGTAAATGAAAGAGGATCGGATACGTGTTTGATATGCCTATTTTCATATCCATAATCGTTTCATCTCTATCAAATACGAATACGGATACAGATATGATTCGGATATCCATTAAGGAAATCATATCCTTAAAAATACGGATACGAATTCCAATCGGATATTTATCGAATCCGAATATGGATCGAATAAAGAGCGGACCCGAATACGGACCGAATAAAGAGCAAACCTGAACGCTAATTGAATAAAGAATCAATCCAAATATGAGTCGAATAAAAAGTGAATCCAAATATGGATCCAATAAACATGGAATCCCAATACAGATCGAATAAAGACCACATACGAATACGAATTGATTTTTTTTATCAAAGTTCATAATGGTTTTAAAAAATGGTTATGAAATATCAAGTTGCATCATAAGAAAAGAGAGCGTCGAGGTGACTGCGTTCTTGACCGGAAGTAAAAAAGATAGAATTTTATAACTTTTGTCCGTACATATTCCCAAACAAACAAAAGTTTATTAATATCATTAATATGTTATATTAATGATATATAGTACTAATATAATAATATGGAGATGCGGCTTTTATTGTATTACCTAATATATACCATATTCATATCCGTATCCGGAAAATATTTACAACACTTATCAATATTCGATCCGTATTCGATTAGTATTCGGATACGGATATCCCTATTCGGTAATTTTTCGAATATGGTAAGTGGATATTCAGATATATATGGTAAGCAGATATTCAGATGTGTGTGTGTGTGTGTGTGTTCATCCTAATGCACTGAATGCTTTGCCTCGATGTCATGTAGAAATACTAGATCTCAAAATCAAAGAACGAGGTGTAGATGAGAAAGTTAACAAATCATTGATTTTTTTGACGAGATCTTCAACCCATAAAGAGGTCAATTAGAGGAAGCTCACCAATAGTGCTTTTAAATGGATGAGGAAAGGGAGAGTTATTCTAGAATTATTTTCAAGAATTCTAAATGTATCGTAGGAAAATAAGTTCCCTTAAGAAAGACACTATTGAGATGAAACAACAACCGATCATGTTATTACTACCACATGAAAAAAAAGATAATAGTTATTTGGCAGTGATGGTGAATGGATCATCAATAGTGATGTTATCGACAATTTGATAGGCAACTCTTGGATGTAAAATCAAAGGCAATGATCAAATCCTTGTGCCTCGGGAAATAAAACTTTAATTATTTCCTTTAATTTACATTCAAAACAAACCAAACAAATAAATAGAGATAAGGATAGAGCTTAATCCTATTAGGACTTATGATGGACGTCCTAGGCTTCTCCTACCCTTGGTCTTATTTATTTATTTATAAAACTCCAACAACGCCCCATCTCTCCTCTCCAAGTTCTCAATACTCTTCTCTCTTCTTGCTGCCCTTCTTTTTCCACAATTAGGGATGTCAACGGATTGGGTTTGGGGGCAGGTATCAATATTCTCAAACTCGTACCCATTTATAAAATCACCGTCCATACCGTCCATTTATTAAATGGGTAATTTCTAATTGGTACGCATATATCCATCATATACATGTGTACCCAATAGGTGCCCACATATTCGACATAATAAAATTTTACACTATTAATAAATGTACATATGATTTTCACACTAGATTAAACAGAAGGATATCATGTAATAGATGGTACACAAAGTTGTGTAATGTGCAGGGAATGTTAAATGTTTATATATAGTAGGTGTTTACCTCTTTTGCATTGCTAATTTCTATTTATTGAAGACAAAAAGGTAGTTGAATATGAATAAATGGATGGAGGGGAGAAAGATGAGTTATATATAGTGGATTTGATGAGTTTCAGTAAAATGCAAAATACATATCTAAATCTATATTTATTTTTTATTCGGATTTGGGGCGGGTTCAGGTTGGGGTACCTACAAGGGAATCTCAAATCCATACCCATACCGGCATGGATAGTCAATTTAAGATTCAAACTCATCCAAAAGTAAATGGGACGGGTTTCAACTCTTTAAATGAGGCGGGTTCGGATCGGTACCCAACAGATATAGCCATGTTGACATCCCTATTCCCAACCCTCCCAAGTCCCATGTTCATCTTCTCCAATACCCCTCCACCAAGGAAAATTCATCCTGGTCGTTACTTTCAAAAGGTATTGTCCTTGAGTGGTCAGGAATATTTTATTTTGTTATGTACCATAGGAAGCCACCTCTATAAGAGGTATAGAGGTGGCTTTGTCTAAAGGGAAGCTGCCTCTTGTAGAGAAGGCTCTTTCAGAATATCAAGTCCTAGCGACAGTCTGCCAAAACCTCCATCGGCATTCGAGCTCCTCCCCTCTTATTCCTTTCCTCTGTTGTTGTGAATGCACCACCCCATTTTGAAGGATTTTCATCGCCCCCATGCGCTCGGTGGACACCTCTGGACCAGCTTCGAAGCTCCTCCATCTCTTTCATCTTCCCCTCCCCAACCTACAGAAGGAGAAGCCCTAAAATAATTTGTAGCTACCCATAAGTACTTGTTTGTCATGTTTTTTGTGGGGTTTTTTATGTTGTGTTGGTTTTAGATTTTGTTTTGTGCTTGATATGATAAACTACGGTTATTTTTTGTTCGTTCAAAATAATGTGGGTTTTCAACATTATGAATTACATATCATATGATTTATTGATTTATTGTAATGTGTTAAGATGTCTCGAGAATCACTTCTTTTGTCATTATGGTGGGAGTGCCTCAAAATCGAGTAAGGACATGACCTATATTGGATATCGAATGAAAACCATCAAGATTAGCCCCGAAATGACATTCTCGAGATTAATTGAGTTCATCAAGTCTATGTTCAGGATGGACTTATCAAACTTGGTCGAGTTGATGGTGTTTCATATAATATTGTAAGATGTTGGAACATATTACATAGGGTGCATTAAGTATGATGATGATGTTCGATAGATTGTGGAATACGCTGAAGATATGGGTAATGCTTACCGATCTGTGATATATACTACCGCAGTGTCGGTGCCCGGATCTGTACCTCACTGCGGAAATACATATGTTCCTCCTATTGTGAATGGAGGACAATTTGTAGGTATCGAAGAGAATGATCCGGAACTTCATAGGTTGATGGAGCCCTCATTGTTGAATACCAATGATGAGATGGGAAATGATCATGAGGGACATAATCATTCAGAAACACCCATCATTTTTGACATACCATTTTTGAACATGCAATGAGGGGATAAATATATTCTAAACGGGGAAGATTGCTTGAACTTTGATGATGGATATGTAACGAGTTGAAGGATGGCATGTCCTTCAAATGTAAAGTTGATCTAGTGTACTCCATGAAGGTGTTCCACAATAAAAGAATTACAACTTTTACAATGGTTGAATCAAACAGAAAAGTCTAGGATGTTGATGAATGCAAAAATCGAGGAGTCTAAAATGATACAAGGCGAGAACTCAGTCGTTGTGACGACTTCTCAATAGTTGTCTTCAGTCAACAATCAACCCACACAATGAATAGATCAAGCAAGCAAGTGTGAATCAAAATTTATTATACCCTACTAAAGTTGTATAGTGACAAGCAAGTAGGGATCGAACACATTAGGCAATGGTGTAGAGCAATGTTAGATAAAGAAATCAAACACAATATGTCTCTCAAATACTTAGCCAAATATGGTTTTTGTGGGTTTTTACATTTTTTATTCTTTTATTTTATTTTTGTTTTATATTTTATATTTTGTTTTTGAATTTAATTTTTGGTATTTTCTTTTTATATTTTTATAGTTTTAATTTCTTCTTTTTTAAAAAAAAGATAGTGCAGATACATAGGTGAATATATGTATACTATAGTTGATATATAGATAAAATAAATAATAAAGAATCAAAATCAAGAAATGAAGTATTTGTGGGTTTTTAATATTTTTGTGTTGTTTTTATGATTTTTGGGGTAGTTTTGCATATTTTTAATGGTTCTTAATTGAATTAAAGAAGAAAACAATGAATAAATGTACAAACATCAGTATTTTTAAGTTTAAAATATTAAAATACCTCGTAAAATACCAAAATATTTTTAACAGAAAATACACTTGAAAATACAAGTTATAAAGCAAAGAAAACTATTTTTGGAATTTTTTATGAATTTTTGAACTTTTTTATAAAGTTTTAGTATTTTGAGATTTTTAGGGTTTCTCATTTTATATTTTTATTTGATTTTTGGAAGGATGATAAAATAAATCAAAATAAGCAAGTGATAATTTTTATAGGATTTTTAGATATGTTTTTTTTTCGATTTTTCTAAGGAAGACAGAGAAAAATAGCTCACAAAATGATTTTTGAAAATAGAAAAACAATTTAAAAATACCCCACAAAAATATACATGACAGATATACTTATAAAGTATTTAAATTAATTTTCTCTAAGTTTTCAGGAACATGGAGATATTTTTCATAAAATAAAACAACAAATGGAAAATACAGACAGACATGGGTATATATGTAAGAAACACAAAGTTCCTGGACCAATATTGATCCCCAAAATAACTATAGGGATAAACCAGCAAATATCCCATATAATATTAAATTATATCCACCTGGCAAGGGTATCAATGCAATCATACAGGGTTGAACATGCAACTTTTCCGAAAATATTACACTTAATATTCGACTTACTGAATTAAACAAAAAATTACCAAAACCCGGAGGGGTATGTGTGCATGTATACCAAAAACCATGTGAGGACCCATGTGTGCCCTGTTGGCAAGGATTAAAGTGCAAAGAACTGAAAGCTCGGGTTCCTAGATGCAAATATCACACAAACTTTTACACTACAGTTGAAAGATTAAATACCAGAATAAAATACAAAAGGTGTGGAGTGAAGGATGCAAAATACCCAAGGTGCGCACTGGTGGACGGTTCAGTTGATCCACCTAAGCCATGTGTCATATCCTTGTGTGGCGATGGCGCTTCGTGATGGAGTACTAGGATTATATCCTAACTCTTGATCTGGCGGATGAGGCGAGGCACATCGGACGGTTCCTATACGATCTAGAACGGGTTGAAGATCCAACTGCTGATGGGAGTGGAGGACAAACAACTGAACAACACGGTTGAGCTGAACTTTGTTCCTCAAAATCGTCATTTCTGGATCTCCTTCTCCATTTTTGATGGTTCCACAACATCCTGAGGACCTCCCACACGCAATGGATTCGCAAAATTCCCTGGGGGGCTCAGATTCGACTAGACGATGGAGGTGAACCTAGGAGATCCTCCCTGGTTAGATACCCTATAGGGAGAGGGATTTATTCTTTATAGCCTGCAGGGAGAGATGCACAACAAAAACACGAAGCTCCGGAGAGCCTCGATGGTCGAGATGAATGGGAAATGTGTCGAGATGGGTTCCTCCAGTGATCAGCAGAGTGGGAGGAATTGATCCCTTGATCCATGCACAGGATCGAGAGGTATGGATTTGTGTAGGGCGAGAAGAATATGAAAGGGAAGAAAATGGAGGTGGTCGCAGGTCGGAATGAGGTCGAAGCACGACGGAAACAAGCGGCAAAGTGGTAGCTCTGCTGGACGAAGGATTTTGATTTTAACGAAAATGATGTGAAATCAAGCAAAATAAAATCCTAACCTAGGTTACTTTACGCTAAGGAATAAAAATCAATGGATAAAGAGTTGATCTCACCTGAACCAGTCGGAAGCCAAGATTGCGGCAGAGGTGGCGGAGCAATACAGATCGACCACGATTCAACACCAAATCTCGCGATAAGAACTCCTAAGGTTTCATGTTGTCACCAAGACTCTCTAGATGCTCGAGGTTTAGGGTTTAGATGTCGGAAGAGGGATCAAGAAGCAAATGAAGGGGGTGAGTGGCTTATGTACATGTGACTGGGGGTGAGAGTTCAAGGAGGAATCATGGGCTGGGTGATGCAAGACAGAGCAACGATTTGGCTCGACAAGGATCGGGGATAGTTAGAGAGTAAATCTCCTGAAGTGATCATACTTTCTCGAGTCGTGTGTTATGCACAAAAATTCAGGGAAGGTTGCGGTTCATGTAGTTCTGACAGCTCCAAGGCTCAAGTCATGCAGTTGACATGAGTTAACAAATGATGCTTTGGTCCAAGTGGACCAACCAAAAAAATACAGCCTCAAAATTATTTATAAAATCGAAATTAAATAATAAATAATTTTATTAATTTTAATTTATAAAATAAAAATGTGTTTATTATTTTCTCTTGCATTTTCTTACAATTTTAGTTATTTGTTTGAACTTGCAAGTTAAATTTAGGGTTTTATTTATAGGTATATGTACCTATATTTTAAGTCTTTTATTTTTTATTTTATATTTTGATTTTATTATTTTATTTTACTATTTTATTTTATTATTTTATATAATTATAATTTATTTATATACAGAAGTATTTCTTTATTACTTTTTTTGATGTAGTATACACACTTAAATAAATAGGTATAGTTATTATATTGGTATAAGTATAGATATTTCATCTATATATTTTATATACATATTTTATTTTAATGTTGTATTTATTGTTTTATTCTAGTTTTAATATTTACATATGGTATAATATTATTTTCAAAATAATAAAGATATAAAACTATAAAAATAATAAAGAATAAGTAAAAATGATTATTTTATCCGGCTATATTGTATAATAGGGGTCCAAAACTAACTTTCACACCTTAGCTCTAAAAAATATGAAACCACCTTCATTAAATAGCTTATTAAAAGTTATATACAATTAAAGTGATTTTGATACATTTTGAGTTTTTATTTAAGAGATATGGGTCTGGGAAGTCAAGATTTTAGTTTTTTATTTAGATTATAAAAAGTATAATGTATATTATTTTTGTATGAAATTAATTTTGTATTTTTATATATATTACTATCTACAACTTTCATGCATAAGGTTTCTTTATTTGATGTATAAAAAGTGAAAAATAAAATAGGTCTCAAAATGAATTATTGATGAATAAAAGAATGGGAATTGTTGGTGATTTTTGGCCCTTATTTCCTGCTACTATCTTCCTTGTTGACCAAATCAATTATTAAGTTGATCGCGGAGTTTAGGGTCATAAAATACCTTTGATATTTTATTCTTTTTCTTTTCTTCATTATATGATTCTGGCATTAAAAAATATTTTATAGAATATTTATATAACAAAGAATGAATGTTAATTTGTGCAAATTAGGGATATTTGCTTGCAATATCTAGGGTTTTTAATGCCAAAATGATAGATAAAGGTGATGAAATAGAGATTGATCTCCCTCGTATACTTGCATTTGCTAGTCCTTAGCAAAAACTTATGCAATAAGTGCAAAAAATGAAAAAAAGAATAGAAAAGAAAGAAATTGGATTGAATTATCAAACTTGTCTTCCTAAAATCAAAGTTTGGAGCTTAAGTCAAACCTTTAGAATTTTAGTGCAGTCGGAACCTTATTGGGAATCGGATTTGAAAGACAACAGCCTTCGAGAATCCCAAAACTTTTCTCATGTTTCCTCAATAGCCAGGTCAGAATATGTCAACTCATACGCAAACCCTTATGACTATGAGTTTCTCTTGTACAGTGTGTGTGGTAGTGGCTCCCCTCAACTGAAACGACAAAGAGACTGACTTCTCCAGCATGACAACCCATGATTCCCCAATCCAACAACTCCTTCCCCGAGGAGCAGGATATTCCCTTCAAAGTTCAAGTGGGCAACCAACTCAAGAGGAGGGGATGAAGAGAAGAATGGACGATAGCCAGTGTAGTTACTTATCCGGGGATGCATGATCAGTGTAGTCAAGTCACCCATTTTGCAGGCTCACATGACATGACTTTGAAGCTCAAACTTGCTTATTGACTATATAAATATATAAACTCCGGCATGCATTTCATTTTCAATCAGTCATGCCCACTTTTTTGAAGTTTTTTTGCTTTTTGCTTGTTTTTTTGTGAAATACTATATACAGCAGCATTTATATAAAGAGCTTTTCCTCTTGAGCCAGTAGACCATCCCTTTATGAAGCATTATTGCAACCTACACTCTGTCTTTAGACATCTATGCTAGTGGACTGGTTGGGGTACACATCCCTCCCAAGACGAGGACAAATGTTTCCACTTGTATGCTTCTCATAGTGGCAAATTCAGTCCACTCACCACTCCAACTAAGGTGAGCCAAGTGAAAGGTGCAGGTGTCCAAGTTAGGTCATTATCAACAAGAGTCGTATGTGTGCTCCGAAATACTCTACTTAGGAAGTTAAGAATACATTGAATCAAGCCTCATCACAATTCCCAAGGAATTAAGTCAACTAGACCTGAGGTACTTCAATTCCATCCCCTACAAGTTTCTTGTGATTATGTAGATTTAGGGTCCAACCAAGCTCCAATCTTCGGATTTTACTTAGACTTGTTCAAGTATCGAATTCAATCCGAAAAATGTGAATGCTATGCAATTGCTATGTATAATGCAGAAAATATTTTTGTCATGCAATTTTCAAACTTGTGAACTTTTTATGGATTTTTTAAAAAACATTTTACAATTTTTTAGGAAACTTTTCAAAAATATTTTTGCAATATTCTTTTATTTTCGAAAACAAAAGACTTTGGTTGGGAAAATAGATACAAATATTTACACGGGAATACAACTTATTATTTACAGGAGTTGGGTTTTTAAGAATTTATAAGGTATATGATAGTTTATTTTATAGATATTTTTATACAATTAATAAAGAATTTTTGTGTGATGTATATATTCCTCAAACTTATCTGAAAATGATATTACAAACAATTTTGAAAACTATAGTCCAAGATAATTTTTACAAATAATTTTACAAACATTTGAAAATCATTTTGCAAAGGTTTTCAAATAGTATATATAGATTTTTTTAAATGTTTTTGCAACCATTTTCCAAACATTTGCAAATAGTTTTTTCAAAATATCTTATTTTACACAAAGAAAAGAAATTTTTACAATAAAAATATTTTTACAAAGGTTGCAAATATTTTCTAAATAGTTTTCAAAAGATTTTTCAAAATTATTTTCAAACTATTTTTCAAACATTTTGCCACGAATATTTTTACCTGATTTATTAATTAGTATATACAAAAAGAATTTGAGGTCTTATACACTTCTTTTTACTAGTTTATAGTTTATATATAATTTTATACAGATTTTAGTCATAATAGTTATTAAAAATATGAAAGTATGAGTTATGGTTAAAGTATTATTTTGTACAAAATAATGCTACTTACATGCATAATTTAGGGTTTTTTAGGCCAAAATGATAGAATAAAGGTGATGAAATGAAGATTCATCATTGCCCCAGAAGCTGCAACACAGAGACAGTCTTGAAGATGAGGTCGTGGTAGAGTGCACCGTCAAGGGGGTGAAGGACTCCTAACCAAGACAATGTTAAACATGATACTCAAACACCTCTGTCCGGATTGGAGTCTGCGACTCAAATATTGGAGGCAAGTCCTTTCAGAGATCCTTCTACACCGCCCTCACCACAAAAGGAGAGGTTGGGAGAGAATGCAGGGACATCTATGTGTTCTCTACTATCCCTTTGGATTTGGATGGCCCATATGTCGAACAGATAGATGCGTCAAGCCAGCTTATCGCATTAGAGAGGTCACCAAATGCACATCGTCCACTGGATTCCCAAGTAATGCTGCAATATAAATGACGGAAAGGAAGACACTAGTACTTTTTATCGTTTAGATGTAATCAAAGAAACATTAACATTTGTAGTATAATTATATGGCTTTGTCCCTTTATGTAGTTTTATATATATGCCATATGCCTTTGTGGTTGCGATGCATGTATTGTTGAATCATTTAGATGTGTTTTATCATGGAATCTTAAATTAATTTTAGATGTATTGAAAATAAGTTTGGATGTGTTGTTTTATCGTGACAAGACATAACCAAGACCATCATCATGCTCATATTGTTTCTATTTTGGTCTAGCCTAAAATCACTTTTGGCATCGTCTCTTGAGGAGCAATATGCAGTAAGAATTTCAGAGAGAGCCATCTCTAGATGAGGCAGTTTACCTTTAGACAAAGTCACGTCTTACAACGGCTTAAATATGGTATATAATAAAATAAAATATCTATTACTATATCTAAAGTTGGGTTCTCCCAGCTCTCTTCTAACACGCCACGCGGATAGGCTCGCTGGCCTCCTTTACCCGTTCTTTGTTCTCTCCCTTCTCTTGCCACTACTCCAAAGAAGGTGATAAAGCCCTTTCTTCCTCTTTCTTGTAGCAGACGACTCACGCATGGTATGTCCATAAAGCCCTTTCTTCCTCGTAGCTCTCGCCTCGCGCCATCTTCGACACCCTCTCCTCCGACCGCAACCCCCTATGCCGCCACTATGTCTACCTCCTCTCCCACTTCCACCCTCGCCCCTCTCCTTTCCTCGCAGCTCTCTCCTTGCACCATCTTCGTCACCTGCCCCTCAGACCGCAACCCCTCTACCGCCACTACGTCTGCCTCGTCTCCCACTCCCACCCTCGCCCCTCTCCTTCCCCGCATACTCTCCATCATCCTCTGTCGCTCCACGACTCCGACTCCTTCATCAGATCTGCCTGCATCAACGATGTCAGATCCATGGTCGCTTCCAGCTCACACATCTCTTTATTACATTCAAATCCTGCATCTCTTCTTGCAAAAACCACAGATTTGCAAGGTTTTCCAATTATTCATCTAATCGACAATCAAATGAACTTCTAAGATCGATCAATCCGATGACATGTTACATGTGAAAATCATAAGGGGAACTATGAATCAAATGATGCAAGCATGAAAGGATCTATCAGATTCTCTCACTGATGATGGGGAACCGACCCATCATGCTGCCGTTGGGTCCCAATCATGGGACACTGACAATGTACCTTACTCTTCTTCTTCTCGCAGAGGTGAAGGCAACATCTTGCTGCCCACCCATCCCAACTATAGATAACAAATCCGAGAAGCACGAATTCCATCTAACCTTGCTTATATGTTATATTTGGGATTTTGACATTTCGCTAAGTTTCATTGTTCAATCACAACAGTTATAGAGATATAATATTAATAAATACTTGCTAATCGTGTTAATTAAATCATGATAGGGGAATGGTACTTACGGTATCAGTTCCGATTTGCACGATCTTACAAGGAAAATCAAACAACCATCAAGAATATCACCACCCGAAGTATCAGCAGTTGTTGATGAGATGCGGAGAAGTCCTTCGTTTATCCGCAGGCTAAACCGTAATCGGAGACCATCTGGATGGAGATTTAGAAGTTGTTGTTCCCAAAATACATCCTAAGGATATAAGCTCGATTGGTCGTAAGAAAAACGAATTGAATCTCTGCAAATAATTCAGGCAAGTGGAACTGCTGAATTGGATGTTGGAGCACATGAAGTTTCACATCTGTGGAGGGGAACCCTTGGATATAATTCCATTGAAGGGTTTCACGAATATCACAAGGAAAACAATGAGATGTGCTTCATATGAGAGGAATTGACTCAAATCGAGAATCAAACATCTAATTTGATGGGTTTATGACAAGTAACTGTTTACTTGGGAAAAACACCGTCTATAAATGAGCAAGTCTAAATAAAGATTGATGGTACTCTTATAATTATTAGTAGTTCTCTATAAAAAAATCATCCTTTACTCTTTGCAACCATATTGTTTATGGATTCAAATTTGAAGCGCATGGGGTGCTTCTTCAATGCAGAAATAATATTGTAGTTTTTTGAGAGTTAGATGATTTCTTTGTAATTATTTTATTTATAGATGCTTGATGCATGTTCTCAAAAAACAATTGTGGCATGCATGTGACCCTCCCCGAGGGAGGGAGATATAATTTGAAGATTTTCTTATATTTATTATGTTGGATTGTTTAGATTTCGTGAAATTGAGACGGACTTACTTATCATTTTCATTTATTGTAATTTGCAAGTTTTATTGTAAAATGAGAAGTAGATGAAAAGTTTGATGAGAAAAGGTGTTAAAGTATTTAATGTAAAATTATCTTAATTCCAGTTCTATCTTTAATGATTTCTAGGAGATAAAGAGAGTTGACAATTTTAAGGGTTTATTCTTGATTTCTACATAGTTGGTTCAATTGTTAAAACAGATAAAGGTGAGACCATTTGAATTTTTTCCTATTTATTTTGTTGTATTTTATCTTAAAAGGAATACATCGTAAATAAACTAATTCTTTTAAAAGTATCAAATTTAACTAAGTGATTCAATTTGTAGAGTGGATGGATTTTTCCTTGTTGGATTTCCTAGTAGTAACTCAAATTTATTTCTTATAAGGTTTTGTGTTGTTATGTAACTGATCCTTTGAATAGAAAATTTGTTGACATACAAATGAATGAAATGAAAAAATGTGGTGTGTTTGTATTAAGCTATTTGCAGTACTTTCAAACCTGAAGGATTCCATGATTCCATTTATTTGACCTTTTTGCATATTATTGTAATAGTATTAGAAGGAAAAGTATTCCACAAAATCCTAATATGCAACAATCCGGATGAGGCCTATTCTTATCATGCATAATGGTGGCCAAGAGCAAAAAAATCATGATGTGGTGATTGTACTTGCATGATCGGTCCCAGACTGATGTATATCTTTTTAGTATTGCATAACATGCCCATTTGGAAACATGATACAATATTTTACTGCATGCGAGATTGATGCTGGAGATTCAGATTCCTTCGATTAAAAAGTCCTCGGTGACAAATGATTGATAAAAAATTCAAGTCATAATATCTGGGTATTTTCATAGAAAACTCTAGCCAAGGTATCTTTCATTGAGAGGTATTTTTAATGTTAAACTTTAAATTGCTAAGCTTAGTTGAATATGGAAGGTCGTAGCAGGGTAAACTACTGAAATGATATTAGAGAACTGGAAACAACTTAAACCATTCATAATGGAAGAGTGGAAATGAAGACCATGGGTCTCTGATGAGCATGTTTAAGTGTGTAAGTGATGAATGGATATAAAAGATTTGCCTAGATGTCTTGGTGCACATACGGTCGATGATAATTGAGCACTTTGTTCCATGCAGATTATATCATGGTATAGTAGATGCCTTGAGATTCGCAAGCTTTGAAATTCATATCGTCACCTTGAAAAGTAGCATTGTTTCCAACTATTAAATACTACGAGAAAAGGCAAGTAAACGAAAAAATACACGTTATTAATTATTTGACGACTCAGTTATTTTCAAGTGAAGGAACAAATGAAATTATAGAAAATGTGTATGACTACTCTCCTGTTAATAAAAACAAAGGAAAATAAATCAATAGTATGAGCAATAGTAGAGATATAAGAAAAAAGAGGGTGAAAAATAAAACATGAAAAGACATATATTGTGTATGTAATGATCTTTTTTAAGTTTTGACAGTCTATAATATAGTTGTGAATATTGTGGTACATTACTTTGGGAAGTAGGATGTGTGAATATGAAATGCAAAAAACTTACCATAGTTTTAATGGATGCAAAGTTAATAAATTTAAAGATAAAGTTAGACTATATTAGTTATTTGCATTTAATTTTTTTACTTGCATAACTCTTTCATTATTTTTGTTATAATTGTACTTATTGGAATCTTTTATATGTAAATATTATTTTGACGACTTCTGTGCAGATCTCATTATAACATTATTAATCTTTTTAGTTTAAACTCTATTTTAAGTAAAATTTTCCTTCAATACATATATGTATATATTATAATATTCAATATACGATATGATATTAGTTATTCATTTGATTTATAATTGAAATAAACTCCATTCGTATAATTGAATAGTTAAAATTTGGTTTCAAAAGTTTTATTTAGTAATGCTAGCATATATATATATATTAATTTTTAAAAAATATATTGCATGTTATGATAAATGTAAATTAGTTGATTTTATAATCAATGATTAATAATTATTCTACATGAATTGATATTCATGATATTAATAGTATTGTTTCAAAGATATTTTATTCACTTATTTATTTTATAAAAAAGTTATAATCTAATCTTTCTTAATTTCTATAATTTTTAGAAATAGTACATGCATATTCTCCAACTCACCGCGAAGCGGGCTAATACACTAGTTTCTAGTATTCTACCATAATACATAGCCAATGCCTTGTTGAGAGTAATGGGCCGGACGAATTTTCATCCCCTCCGCCGCCTCTCCTTTCTTCCCCACAAAACCCATCACCGCCTGCATCCTCTTCCCCGATAGCCCCACCGCCACCGCCACTGGAAACCCACCATCTTCCTACAACAACTCCACCGCCGACCCCTTCTCGCCGTCACCCGCAGCCTGACCACGACCCGTGCGCCGCCTGCCCGCCCACCACCTCCCCGCCGACGCTGCCATCAGTACATCAGCCCCGTGCCCGTCGACGCCATCCACAAGCTTCCACCGGAGGCCTCCGGAGCCCCCTCCTTCCTCCATGGCAGTAAGTCCCTCTCTCCTTCCAAACCCCTTAATTTCCGCTCTGCTTCTCTTCGTCCAAAGCTCCCAATTTCCGCTCCTCTCCTCTCGTCCTCGCCGCTTATCAGGGTTTTTTTTACTCTTTTCGTTTTGTTTGGTTCTTCAGGAAGACATCACATGGACACCATTACTGCGGTGCTTAAGCCGGAGGGCGGCGTCAAGGGAGGGCTGCAGATCCCGTCAAGGACCGCCTGTTTCCGTCCCGTCGAGAGGAGTCCGGTCTCGGTACGTTGCTAACTGTTTTTGCTTCTTTCTTTTCCGGTCTTGTATTACGTGCAGTTGTGTGTATGTTTCCATCGTCGTTAAATGTAATTCCCCTCACAGTTTCGTGCCATCTGTGAATTGGATGTCGGTTGTTAACTCGTTTGGCTCCTTGTATTGTCTCACGGAGCAGTCCGTTGTCTGCACTATATGGGAGTGGTGCCTCACACGACGACAATTATAACATACAAACAGGAGGATGAAGGTGTTGGAGGGATCTTCAAATAGGGGGGTGGAGGGGATTGTATATAGTTAGGAGGAAAAGAGGGAATATGTAATGCTAGGTTTTTAATTATTAGTACAACTTCCTTGCATTACAGCTTAGTTCGGAGGGCTGTATGTTTGATGAATTTTGAACATTTGCTGTGAAGGTAATTTATGAATGTTTGATTGTTTCTGATTTTGATAGTGATTTTTTAAAATAGACTTGATGGATGCTATTTTAACATGGGCTGTGGTGAAAATAAGAGAACTGAATTTTATTAAGGGTAGGGTTCTTGTTAGCATGAAGCCTTAAAGTTCTATGGATGAGGACTACATTTTGCATCTTGTTGTGCCATGTGACAAGGTTTCACCACAACAATAACAACAAATTCTTTTCCACTAACGTGGCAAATCATTGATGGATCGCCTATCTTCAAGAGATCTTACTACAATCATTCTATGTAAAATGTAAATGCTAATGTGCTCATTAGCCCATAGAAGAGGCCCTTTTCTGGAGAATCCTTCATATATGAAGGATTAGAAGAACTTCGCCAATGGCTGTAACACGCCTTCTCCATGTTTTGACTATCTCTGCTCATTAGACATAGTGACAACAAGATATATAACTGTTTGTCTACTAGGCTTTTGTCTTGTGTGTATTTTCAAACACAGATCGATGAAGGTAATATGTCTTTATGATTCCACTGCAAAAGGAGGATGGTTTACAACGAGAAACTAATGTTCATAAGAATATCCAAACAATACTTTCTTAGTGACAAATGTAATCCTTCGACCATGCGGATCACCTTTAAACTCGAAAGTATTGAAGATGGCCAAGGTCCTTGAAGGCAAATATTTTCTAAAGGAAGGCCTTGATCTCAAGAATACACGCGCCGTCATCACCAACAATAATCATGTCATCAATACATACTGCAAGTATCATGATTCCTGATGCATGCCGTCTAATGAACACATTATAGTCAGGATCATGATCGGTCATAAGAAAGTCGGAAACTAAGATAGTTGATCTTTAAAGTAAGTATGTTTGAATCGGTCTTGTGAGCTGTGGCCTTACTTAGTCGGCTTATGTACCCCCCCCCCCCCCCCCCCCCCCCATGGAGTACCCCAGTGGCCATTCCATATATACTTCCTCCTCTAGATTTCTGTTAGGAAGCCGTTCTTTACATCTAATAGAAAATGGATGACTTCATGTTAGTTGTGCTGATGGTAATTGTGCAAATGGATCCTATCTTGGACTCTAAGGAAAAAGTCCCAAAATAGTTGATGGCAATATGCTTGATGCACACCTTTGTTACTTGTTTGATCATTAGTTTGTCGATTGATCCATCATGTCAACGTGTTTTCATTGTAAAGACCCTTCTGTAAGAAATTGAGCCATCCCTGATGTACATAGCAAAAAGGCCCCACATGTCTTTGAAAGTAGGTGCAACCATCTCCTCTATCTATGCATGTCTCCAATCATTGTCCTGAAGAAGGGTGCGATGATTTCAAGGGATGGTCTTCGTTTTAAGAGCATTTGTAGATCTTTGTCACAACTGGACACACTAGTAATAGAAAGTAAAAATAACAATGGATGCCGAGTCCATTGCTTTTTGGACTTTCCTTAGCCTAATAAGATGTTCTGAAGGGACATCCCAGTTACAGTAGTGGGGCCAATTGAATAGGGCTCACCAACCTACAAGGCATGAACATGCAAAGAGATGGGCTCATATTTGTATTTGGCACTTTCTTTTATAGAACCGAGTGGCCGAGGGAACTCTAAGGAATTTATTGATAGTCAGGGAAATATCTAGTCTGTTCGTAATAGGTGACATCAATTGAAGTATGGTATCAGTGATTATGACAGGGTTATAACATCTGTACCTCTTTGGGATTCTAGAATATCCAAGGAAGATACAATTTGTTTGCACATGCAGATAATTTATTTTCTAGTGTTGAAATTGTGAACAAAAGTAATGTAATCAAAGATCCACAATGGAAGAGGGAAGGAGTCCTCAATTTTAATCAGCAAAGATAACATAGTTATCTTATTGAGAACATAAGAGGTTACTCGATTGATAAGTGCATTCCAACAAGAACGACATCTCCCTAAAAAGGGTTTTAGGGACCTTATATGAGAGTACAAGAGAGTGAAAAAAGAGAGTGAAAGCGATGCCGAGAAGATGGCTGAGTTTCCTCTTTGCCACCTTGTTCTGTTGCAAAGTGTACCGAGAAGAAGTTTGGTGAAGAGTACCCTATGCCGCAAAAAGGTGATGAGATCTTGTTAAACAAACACAAGAGCATTTCCAGTTCTTAATATTTTAATGCTCTCGGAGAAGGATGCTTTTATAAACTCAAGAAAGGACTTTGACCATTTTTTTTATTTTGACCATTCCTTTAGAGAATGTACCCAAGGAAATCTACTATATTCATCAACAAAAATGGTAAATTAACTTGTGTCCATCCATTGTAATGACCATATAAGGCCCCCTAATGTCGCAATAAACTACTGAAAAAGTTGACGAACGAAGAAGCTCAATCCTCTTGAGGAAATGACGCTCAATGATGGTTACCCAACTAACATGCTTTGCACTCAAAAGTCCAAACGTAGTCCTAAAAAGCATTTGAGTGAGAGCTTTGGTGAATGGGCGACCAAGACGCAAGGGTCATGAGACTGGATCAACCAAATGAAGACAACTCAGTAAAATCAGAATCAACAGGAATACCGAGGTGATATAGACTTATCTTCTTATGGCCCCACCAAATCATCCATATGTCATGAAAATAACAAAAGCACTCATAAAAAATCACTTTGTTGTTAATCTACGAATATAATCTTTGTACATACAGTGAGCTCAAAGGAAAATCAGGAGCCTAAATGTCTACATAAAGCTTAAGTTTTGACGAGAACTTTATAGTCCTAACATAAGTGATTTATGAGAGCACATTGTTGGCTAAGAGAACTTGTTTCACTAAGGTTGAAGGTTCATGTGGTGTAATAAGGATACATTCTCTTGTCAAAGAGTAGATGCTTTAGAGTTAATTATCCATGTTGATGCAAAAGCAGATTGGAAACTGTACTTGAGATAGTAGCCAGACTCGTAGTAGAAGTTTAGTTAGATGTAGGAGGGCTTTGTAAAAGTTGCATTAGTCTATAGTAGTCGGTAGCAAGAAATTGTACAATATGTTCACCTGTCCTTGATTCAGTAGCCATCTCTGACACAAATGCATTGGAACTAGAAGAATAAGCCAAATTAGCTTGTGGAGTCTTGGCAAGCATTCCCCAACACTTGTCACCAAAGGGTGATTAGACATGCGGTATTGAGTGCAAGGAAGATAAGTAGGCCATGAATGCGACCAAAGTCATGGATTACGACCTCTTTGGGAACTGAAGCAACTGCCATGTCTAGATGTTGCTAGAAATGCGGTGCTGTCTTAGACATGAGTAGGGCTTGACTATGCAAGGGAAGTTTTAGTTGTTGCTTGCAACCAAAAGTCACCTTGATGGAGGAACAATGTCATATGTTAGTAACTAATCCTCCTTCTCGTCTGATAGGGAGGATGTATTCCAGCTAGGAACTTGTTAACATGCCACTCAGATTATTCTGTCACGTGTTTGGCACAACATGCGTGCTATAAAATATTGAGGAATCTCTCAAGCCAGTGATATGTTTGTAGTAATCCATTATAGAGGAATCTCTCTGAGAAGCTGACCAAATTCACTTGTGGATATTTGCAATACATGATTTGATGGTTTGTTGAGAATATTTCTGAGCTAATTCATCCCATATATCTTTTATCGTCTCCTTGTGCTCACGGTTGACTGCAATATGAGGCTCAACACCGTTGGTCGTCCATGCCATGATGTCGTAGTTGTCGTGAAACCATAAATCATATTCCTTGTCTTTATTTGTGAGCGACTCATATGTTAGAATATAGATTTTTGTTTGATCGTCAATGAACTCCTTGAAGGCTCCGAGGCTAGAGTACATAGGTATCTGCAACCTTCAGTTTGATAGAAGTTCCATGAACCACCATTGAGGAGGTGGATATCAGGGGTTTTGTCTCGGCGAGACTTGTGACTATTGCGGTTAGGGAGAGATGATCCAAAATATTCTAAAGCGATCTATTCGAGCATGGGGAGTAGCAGCTGTGAAATCAATGAAAATAGAAGCAATTAGTGCCACTTTTTTTTATGCCAAACAAGGGGGAAACACTTAAAGGTGTCCGCCCCAAAAAATGCATTAATAAAGGGAAAAATAAAGTACATAAATAAAAAAGATTACAAGAGCCAGGTCTCTACGAGACCTTTTGCCTGGATACATACATTCTCCCTATAAAACCTCTGTCCCGAGAAAAGCAGATCATTCCTAGCCAACCCGATGGCCAAACGATGGCCACTGGTTGGAGCAAATCTCTCCTCGGGCGTTGCTTGGCGAGCATTAATGTCTCACAGAAGGAGAGCAGGTTCCTTGATCCAACCCATGCCAAATCCGGACCCTCCCATATAGATCTTGCCTCGCGGCAAAGGAAAAAGAGATGCTTAATAGATTCAATCCCATTGCCGCAGAGAAGGCACCTGTCAGAGACTGTCCCAAGTAGTCTGGCACAACGATCACGTGCCATCAATCTCTTACGCCTGAGGAGCCACATGAAGAAACAATACGTTCTGGGAGCCCAAGCCCCCACAAGAAAGGACAGTCCCTAACCTGCTCGGCTGACTGCGATGGAGGCAGTATGTAGATCGCCGCATACACCCTCTGACCGTGAAAGAGCCCCT